>CM076578.1:790832146-791207100 GCA_034641835.2 Pinus albicaulis | reverse complement strand
GGGACTATGGTTTCATGTCATATCGCAACTATAAACATTGAAGGAAAAGGAACTAAGGCAAACAAAACCAATCTAACTTGGAAACATGTATGGATATAAGTGCAAGAGATATTGATCTCAAACTATTGATGAATTTAATCTTCTCCCTTCTATAATGAGTTTATTTGTAGCACGAACCCTTATATGCCAAAGACCTTGTGACGGATGTCCACTGCATGCAAAGACGACAACGCCATCTCACTTAAAGCTATTTCCTTCAATATATGGTGTCAAGTTTGATGAGTTTATTTGTTATAAAAGCATTGCATAGATACACCAATGGAATACGCATGTAACGAACCATTAGGCATAAATTAACTTAGTTTATTTCTCAAAATTGAATCGAAGGGGGGGCATGTTGACATGGAAATATGTCAAAATCGTGAAGAGAAAAGGCATGTTCACATGGATTTGCAAGAAACAGGAGAAAGGCAATTTTACACTTGATCCGTGGAAGGGGCGAATTCATAAAACGTTTGGTTTGAAATATGCATATTTTAAAGCTGCGTGTGTGAGCAATTGGTTTATGTACTGTAAAGGCAGTTCACTTCTTCACCTGCACCTGCACGTCCAGAAAGGCAGTTTTTCATTTAAATGGGCGAATTTGCACCTGCACGTCCAGAAAGACAGTTTTTCATTTAAATGGGCGAATTTGGTGCGAAATATGCGTATTATAAAGCTGTCTGCGTCTGTGTGAGCAATCGATTCTGTTCTCCACCTCCAGTTGTGTTCTTCTGCTGGCTGTCGTTTAAAAAAATATGGATGGATGATAACAATAAGAAGTTTTGCCACAATACGATGAGCCGAGCAAAGACAGCAATGTTGAGTGAGAGTAACATATATCCCACACGCACCAGGGGATATATACTAAAGCGTTGATAGTAGTGGGCGTGAGATGTCATTGAGCATGTGGGTGCGCCCTGTTCCAAGTAGAGAGTTGGCGTATGCGCCCCTGCCGAAGGGTGGGGTTCGGAAGTGTTTCTTTCGGGGGGACCGCGTGAGGCTGGCTTCACAGAGCAACGACTATCCCCCGCTCCCTGCAGTGGAAGGATAACGTGCCTACTTTTTGTTTTGGAGTCCAATTCCAAACACAAATATTATTTCTATTTTAAAAATCAATCATTCAATTCAAATTTTTATTTCTATTTTAAAAATCAATCATTCCAAACACAACTATTATTTCTATTTTAAAAATCAATCATTCCATTCAATTTTTTATTTCTATCTTAAAAAACAATCATTCAACCCCCGCTCCCTGCAGTGGAAGGATAACGTGCCTACTTTTTGTTTTGGAGTCCAATTCCAAACACAAATATTATTTCTATTTTAAAAATCAATCATTCAATTCAAATTTTTATTTCTATTTTAAAAATCAATCATTCCAAACACAACTATTATTTCTATTTTAAAAATCAATCATTCAATTCAATTTTTTATTTCTATCTTAAAAATCAATCATTCAATTCAAATTTTTATTTCTATTTTAAAAATCAATCATTCCAAACACAAATATTATTTCTATTTTAAAAATCAATCATTCAATTCAATTTTTTATTTCTATCTTAAAAATCAATCATTCAATTCAAATTTTTATATCTATTTTGAAAATCACAATCTAAATTCCAAACAAATCCATTCAAATTTCTTATATTTCCATTTGAAAATCAATCATTCTTTAAAAAATCAATCATTCCATTCAAATCTAATGATTTTATTTTAAAAATCATTAACTAAATTCAAATAAATCCATTCAAATTTTTATATCTATTTTGAAAATCAATCATTCTTAAAAATCAATCATTCAATTCAAATTCCAATGATTTTATTTTAAAAATCATTAAATTCAAATTCCAAACAAATCCATTCAAATTTTTATATCTATTTTGAAAATCAATCATTCCAAACAATTTTTATTTCTATTTTAAAAATCAATCATTCCATTCAAAAAAATAAAATCATTAAATTCAAATTCCAAACAAATCCATTCAAATTTTTATATCTATTTTGAAAATCAATCATTCCAAACAATTTTTATTTCTATTTTAAAAATCAATCATTCCTTTCAAAAAAATAAAATCATTAAATTCAAATTCCAAACAAATCCATTCAAATTTTTATTTCTATTTTGAAAATCAATCATTCCAAACAATTTTTATTTCTATTTTAAAAATCAATCATTCCATTCAAAAAAATAAAATCATTAAATTCAAATTCCAAACAAATCCAATGATAACCTGCCCGCTTTAAAAAAAAACAAACTACTCATTTGGATTCTTTTAAAAAAACTAAAATTTTCATTCCAAATACTCACTCAAAAAAATAACTACTCATTCATATTCTTTTAAAAAAACTGATTTTTTCCATTCCAAATACTCACTCACTTTTAAAAAAACGAAAGGAACTATGATTGACGGTAATTATGATTTATACCAATAGAGACTACGACCAAGACAAACCATGCCCAATTGGAACTATGACTAACCAAAAATTTGATGAAGGAACTATGACCAACAAAAACTATGATTAATACCAATAGGAGCTTCGCCCAAGGAACCAGGATCTCTGATTAACATGAACTGTGATTGATACGAGTAGGAACTATGACCAACGGGAACTGTAGCTGGTACCAAAAGAAACTTTGACCAACGATCTAGTATATTTGACCGATAGGAACTCTCACCAAGGGTCTAGTATATTTGACCGATGGGAACTCTGACCCGCAACAACATGATCACAGTTCTCGTTGCTCATAGTTCATATGGGTAAAATATATGAGATCCTTGATCGAAGCTCCTATTGGTCATTGTTCTTTAGTCATACTTCCTCTATCAAATTTCTTATCAAGAGAAGTTCCTTTGTCAAAGTTGCTATCAATCGTTTGGTTATAATGCTTGTTGGTCATAGTTCCTGCTAGTCATAGTTCTTGTCAATGATGGTTCTTGTCGATCGAAGATTCTAGTTCCTTAATAAGAGTTCGTTCCTATGGTTATCGATCATAGTTCCTATCAGTCATAATTCCTTGGTTATAGTTCCTACATCATATTCCTTGTCAACCATAGTTTTTATCTATCATAGCTCCTGTGGGTCATAGTTTTTATTTGTCAAAGATTCCAATTCCTTCGGCATAGTTCCAAGGAACTCTAACCGAGGACTAGCAAGTTCTCCATCATAATTGATAACTGCAATTTTAACGTCTAGATATCTCAAAAAGAACTACGAGTGATACAAATAGGGGATCTCATTGAGGAACTACCATCTTTTACTGATAGGGACTGTAGTTTATCAATTTTCCTATCAGTCAATTTCCTTTGTCAGAGTCCCTATCAGTCATAGTTTCTATTCATCATAGGACCATAGTTCTTGTTGGTCATCTTTCATGTCAAGCATAGTTCCTTTTGGTCATATATCCTATCAATCATAGTTCTTGTTGGTCATAATCCGTGTCAGACATAGTTCCTATTGGTCATAGTTCTTGCCAGTCAATGTTCTCGAGGTCATAGTCCCTTTGTCCGTAAGTAACTCTGACCACATGCAATATGGAAAAGGAAACTTGATATGCAAACTAAATATTTCCTCCATTTCTCAGTTGTAGTTCTTGGTGATGGTTCATGTCAATCAAATTTCATGAAGTCATAGTTCCTTTGTTAGCAGGGAACTTTGACTAGCATGAATTATATGAACTTTAACAGTCAAAGGAACTCCGCATGACCTTCATTTGTCAATCCGAATCCCAAGGAATAGTCCTTGTCAATCAAAGCTCTTGAGGTCATAGTTCCTATATTAATAAAAAAAATGACAGACATGAATGATGACCACAAGTACTAAGGTGAATGAAATTAGATTGAAAAAAGAACTATTACCTTCATCTGTAGATCATAGTTATAGGGAGTACTTCCTATCAATGAAAATTATTGAGATCATAGTTCCTTTGTTAGTCTGGAACTCTAACTAATAAGAACTATGATGAAGGAACTTTCGTTGGAAAATTAACTATGACCTTCATATGTCGGTTGTTGTTCTGCGGAATAGTTCATATCAATCAAAGAAAATAAACCCACCAAAAGGATTGAGTTTGTCCACTTATTATCTTAGTCCATGCAACTCTTAACTTTGGGATGAAATCGTGTTAGTCATCAAAATTCGTCCCCCCCACCTCTCCCTCGCCCCACAAGTTGTGAGGGAAACCCATCACAATCACATCCTACAGTCTAATAGGAAATTGAATTCTAGTTGCACTTCCATTGCAAGGAAGCAATTTGCTAAGCATAATAATCTAGATGGCTGAGGTAATATTCTTTAAGGTAGTGTAATCAATACTGTTTTGGATAAGTCACGTCGATTCTGAATAGGCTTAATATTCTAGGTTAATGAGACAAACTTAAGGGGAATTAAGGATGATGAAATTGGTACAATAGAGCACATTGAAACTCACTGAGAGGTTGTTGAGTTTGTAATGGTGACACCTACAGAACATAAATGAGCAATAATATTCTAGTGTGGTGAATATTTAGATGGACAATGTAATCATTAAGGATGAATCGATTGAAGAACTACCTGATGTATGTATTTTGGTGGTGCGCGCATATATTGTCTACCTTGTGAATAATATTTATGACCCCCACCGATGTACTAGTGCAGATATATTTTGGTGTGCATATTCGATGCATTGTAGTAATTTTTCATTCTTATGCTCGTTGTTCATAATCAATCTTGATTATTTTTTCGTATTGTGTGGGATTATTTGTTGGAACACGACGAATCTAATCCCATCTCTTCACCACATGATCCCGTGAACCTTGAACAATGTGAGATTAGTTTATAGTCTATGACTTATACATCAAATATTTATTAAACCACTATGATACTGGTATTTTTTTTTTGGGGTTGAACTTTTTGTTCACCCAAATGCTCATGATTTTGAGTACCCAATCAAAGTGGTTGTTTGCTCTTGTAGAAAAACATATTAAGATGTTTTAATATGGTGTGAGATTAGTTCTTCAATCTTATTGAAGGGATGTCGAAAATTAAAAAAATATAAAATTAAAGGAAATTGTTAAACCATTGTTATTGATATTGATCATACTGCACCAAAATTCACTAATTCAACCGAATTTTGGTCACTTCTAAAGGGCCACTAGTCATTGAAACTGGTTTTCACTTCTCATGTTGTGCATTGATCAAAACTAGACAAAATCTGTTAAAATTGGCTATTATGATAAATCATAGGAAAAACAATAAATTTAGTTGGTGTTGTGCCATCCCATAAAAATTGTTTACAAAAACACTAAAACTACCCAAAGCTTAGTTTTGATATATTTAATGATTCCACCCATCTTCAATGGACTTATCTTGTTGGAATTGTAGCGTGAAATGACATTCGTTGTGGCATGGTACAAACATTGGTATTGGACATTGAGTACATACCGATGTGAAAAGGGTAGAGCACCAAGATTTGGGCGAGGATTTTATTGTGGATTATAGTATAAATATTTTTGGACTATTGAGACAATTTAGAACCTCAATATTATGTATTTTGATACAAAATTGTATTACATTGAGTGTCATTAGATTCCATTGGCTTCCATGTATTTTCCCTTGCATTCTTTGGGCATTATTTTGTTTTATATCATTGGAGTCTAATAGCTTGGAGATATATATATATATATATATATATATATATATATATATGATTGAACATTTTGGAACATTTACATACATTAATTGTAGATTATTATTATTATTTTCTATGAGTGTTGTTTAATAACTTTGATATATAATTGAATATTTTCTATATATCTCGATTAAAAAATTTCCTCTTGTTTATGACTATGGGATTGAACCTAGTTTGGTTTTGATTCCAATATTGTTTGTTATTTTCAGTCATCTTGTCCAACTCCAGTTCTAAGGAATTCGTGATTTAAGGGTTGGCTATTTTGATCCTGAATCCGATTTGTGATTTTTGGTTTAATGTGTTTTATTCTAAATCTGGTTCCAATTTAATTAATGATTTTGTCGTTAAAAAATATTAGTTCAATTTCCATCGTTGATAATATTCTTTTAAACATCATAAACAATATATATTAACAAAAACCCCCGATGCAGGTGATATCTCAAGAGAACACAATTAGAGGCCCTCTCACGCTCAGACTGATGACGTCCAACAAGGCCAACTTGATCCAGGTTACATCACTAATACGGAACCTCAAATAAATGTGTAAACTCTCTGGCGCACTGCTCCACTTGGCACTCTGTTACAACATGCACCACATGAAGGCACACATGGATCGTCCTTCATAGTACCTGTGCTTGGTCTCAGTGCCTCGAGCATTCAAATGGTTCAGAGGTATTCTGAACCATCATTTCCCAACTGCTCTCGCAGGTCTTCCAGGCTCCCTCTGTCGTCTCTCCCCTGCACTCAACCCAACTCCTCAACAAGATCTCCATATTTTTCTTGATAACCATACCATGCCCCTGCTCCAACATCAGAAGCCCATCAGGGGCAGTTACAGGGGTGTGCTTTCAGGTCACTCTGACCGTGGCAACGATCAACGCCTTGAATCCACCCAGGGCTCTGTAACTAACAACCATGAAATGATTTCTCCTCAAGCCGAAGAAAACCCTTATGGGGAAATTTTTTTGCCTTCAGAATAGCCTAAGGGCAGAAGAGGCCGCAGGAAATCCACTATGTCGTGAATAGTGCAGCCAGTACTTAGAAAAACCAACCCACTTCTAGTATATCAACCCATGATGGAGGAGATAGGTGTTTTGGTTATGGATTCTGATGGTGTCTAGACTAGAGAATATGATGATGAGTACCCAGTCACGCCCATCGTCTACTCGGCCCCTCCAGAGCCTCCTCAGATGGCCACAGCTGAGGAGGAAGCCATTGGAAAGGAATATGGTTGCCTGATAGAGGAAGAGGACCAGACGGCAAATGAAGATGAAGGAACTCCATGAATGCCCGGTAGTGAGGTTAATTTTTGTTTTTTTTCATCTCAGACTATAATTTAGCTCTTTTGTTTTCATATGGGCCAGTGAATATTTTTTCTTACAAGACTGGTTCACACTCTTAAGGGGTTGGTTTCCTCCTTTGAGGCAGCCCCAAACTTTATTCATTTTGAGAATTACCAAAGCAGGGATTGGCTAAGCACAACTTTCCATCTCTGCCCATTGCCTCTATACAGTTTTTCATGTTTTTAACATAGTTTAGCCCAAGTTACAAATATATATATATATACAAAAACAAATAACTTAGAGTACAACACGATTATGATTAATGGTTAAGAACATGTGATTCTTCCTAAGAGATCACACATTCAAATCTAGAGTGAGATAAAAAACTAATATGGGTTATATAGAGCATAGTTAATAAGATTGAGTACTCCCCGCTCCCTACAGTGGAAGGATAACATGCCCACTTTTTAAAAAAACTAACTACTCATTCGGATTCTAATTCCAAACAATTTTTTCATTTCAAAAAAACTAACTACTCATTCGGATACTAATTCCAAACAATTTTTTCAGTTCAAAAAAAACTAAGTACTCATTTGGATTCTAATTCCAAACAAATTTTTCGTTTCAAAAAACCTAACTACTTTTTAAAAAAATTAACTACTCATTCGAATTCTAATTCCAAACAAATTTTTAATTTCAAAAAAACTTACTACTCATTCGGATTCTAATTCCAAACAAATTTTTCATTTCCAAAAACCTAACTACTTTTAAAAAAAATAACTACTCATTCGAATTCTAATTCCAAACAAATTTTTCATTTCAAAAAAACTAACTACTCAAAATTTCCATTTCATTCAGATTCAAATTCCAAACAAAATTTTCATTTCAAAAAGACTAACTACTCAAATTTTTCATTTCATTCCGATTCTAATTCCAAACAATTTTTTCATTTCATTCGAATTCTACTTTCAAACAAAATTTCCATTTCAAATACTCACTCATTCCGATTCTTTTAAAAAACTAAAACTCATTCTGATTCTAATTCCAAACAATTTTTTCATTTCAACTCATTCAAATTCTTTTAAAAAAACTAAAACTCATTCGGGTTCTAACTCCAAACTAATTTTTCATTTCAAATGCTCACTCATTCGGATTCTAATTCCAAACAAATTTTTCATTTCAAATAATCATTCATTTGGATTCTAATTCCAAACACACAATCAATGCATGATTTTATTTTAAAAATCATTCAATTCAAATTCTAAACAAACAATTTGTGATTTTATTTTAAAAATCTTTCAATTCAAATTCCAAATCCTTTTTTATTTTATTTTAAAAATGATTCAACTTGTTAAAATTATATAAATCCCGAACTTGTGGTTAGTTTATTTTAAAATCATCATCCAAGTCCGAAATAACTTATTATTTAATTTTTAAAATGATCTCAATCCCAAATAATTGCTCTTTTCTTTTATTTACAAATGATCATAACTTGAATCGATATACTCTTTTTATATTTAAAAATAGTCTGAATACGAAACAACCCGTTATTTTTGGATTTAAAATTGAGTTGAATCTGAAATGACCTCTTGCTTTTGCATTTAAAAAGTATTTAAAATTGAGCCAAATCCGAAACGACCTATTTCTTTTGTATTTAAAAATTAATTAAAATTGAGTTGAATCTGAAACAACCTGTTGCTTTTGTATTTTAAAAATGGCCCGTATCCGAAACAACCCACTCTTTTTGTATTTGAAAATGATCTGAATCCTAAACAACTTATTCTTTTTGTATTTAAATATTACCCATATCTGAATCTGAAACAACTTGCCCTTTTTGTATTTAAAAATGATCCAAATCCAAAACACCCTGCGCCTTTTTGTATTTAAAAATGATCCAAAATCCGAAACAACCTGCTCATTTGTATTGGGTCCATATTACTCTTTCCATTTTTCACTCTTAAATCGCTAATAATATCACAACCTAGGGTTAACATTGTAATTCTCAATCCTTGTGGGCAAATTCCTAGTTCTTTGCTTGGAGTTCCCAGCAACTGTAAGAACTATGTCCAAAGAACTAAGATCTTTGAAGTAAAGGAACTAACACCAATGGGAACTATGAGTGGAAATAAATTTGATGAAGTAATCACAATTGAGGAACTATGATTGACGGTAATTATGATTTATACCAATAGAGATTATGACCAAGACAAACCATGTCGAATTGGAACTATGACTAACCAAAAATTTGATGAACTATGACCTACAGGAACTATTATTAATACCAATAGGATCTTCGCCCAAGGAACCAGGATCTATGATTAACATGAACTGTGATTGATACGAGTAGGAACTATGACCAACGGGAACTGTGGCTGGTACCAAAAGGAACTCTCACCAAGGATCTAGTATATTTGACCGATAGGAACTCTCACCAAGGGTCTAGTATATTTGACCGATGGGAAATCTCATCGGCAATAATATGATCACAGTTCTCGTTGCTCATAGTTCCTTTGGGTCAAATATACGAGATCCTCGATCGGAGCTCCTATTGGTCACTTTTCTTTAGTCATACTTCCTCTATCAAAATTATTGACAATAGAAGTTCCTTTTTCAAAGTTGTTATCAGTCATTTGGTTATAATGCTTGTTGGTCATAGTTCCTACTAGTCATAGTTCTTGTCGATCAAAGATTCTAGTTCCTTAATCAGAGTTCCTATGGTTATCAATCGTTGTTCCTATGAATCATAATTCCTTGGTTAGAGTTCCTTCATCATATTCCTTGTCAGCCATAGTTTTTATCTATCATAGCTCCTGCGGGTCATAGCTTTTATTGGTCAAAGATTTCATTCCTTCGTTATAGTTCCAAGGAACTCTAATCGAGGAACTAGCAAGTTCCCCATCATAATTAATAACTGTAATTTTAACGTCTAGTGATTTCAACAAGAATAATGAGTGATACAAATAGGGGATCTCATTAAGGAACTAATATCTTTTACTAATAGGGACTGTAGTTTATCAAATTTCCTTTCAGTCAATTTCCTTTGTCAGAATCCCTATCAGTCATAGTTTCTATTCATCATAGGACCAACTTGTATCGATCACGCTTCCTATCGGTCATTGTTCTTGTTAGTAATCATTCATGTCAAGCATAGTTCCTATTGGTCATATATCCTATCACTCATAGTTCTTGTTGGTCATAATCCATGTCAAACATATTTCATATTGGTCATAGTCCTTGCTAGTCAATGTTATCGAGGTCATAGTCCCTTTGTCCATAAGTAACTCTGACTACATGTAATATGAAAAAGGAAATTTGATCTGCAAACTAAATATTTCCTCCATTTGTCAGTTGTAGTTCTAGGTAATGGTTCATGTCAATCAAATTTCATGAAGTCGTAGTTCCTTTGTTAGCAGGGAACTTTGACTAGCATGAATTATATGAACTTTAACTGTCAAAGGAACTTTGCATGACCTTCATTTTCCAGTCTGGATCCTAGGGAATAGTCCTTGTCAATCAAAGCTCTTGAGTTCATAGTTCCTATATTAATAAAAAAAATGACAAACATGAATGATGACCACAAGAACTAAGGCAAATGAAATAAGATTGAAAAAATAACTATGATCTTCATTTGTAGATCATAGTTCTAGGGAGCACTTCTTATCAATGAAAATTCTCGAGGTCATAGTTCCTTTGTTATTCTGGAACTCTAACTATTAAGAAATATGATGAAGGAACTTTGGTTGGAAAATGAACTATGACCTTCATATGTCAGTCGTAGTTCTGCGGAATAGTTCATATAAATCAAAGTTCTTGAGAGGCATATCTCCTTTATTAGTAAAGAACTATGACCTCATGAAGAGCTTTGAATAACAAAGGGAATATGACCTTCATCCATCAGTCATTGTTCTAGGAATATTCCCTATCAATCAATTTTCTTGAGGTCATAGTTCCTTCATTAATTTGGAACTTTTCTGGTTAGGAACTTTGACTAACAAGAATTGCGATGAAGGAAATTTGATCAACAAAGCAACTATGAATTTCATTTTTCGATCGTAATTGTTGGGAATAGGTCCTTCCAGTAAATGTTCCTAAGGTCATACCATCCTTTCTTAGTCAGGAACTTTGACCGATAGGAACTTTGAGGAAGAAAATTTGACCAACATGGTAACTATGACCTTCGCTTTTCGGTCATAGTTCCTACCATTCAAAGTTCCCAAGGTCATACAAGATCTGCAAAATTAGAATGTTAGAAAAAAGATAGAACACAAAGCAAATACAACCACAAAGAAACTTGTTTTATTAGAACAGAGAATAACTATAGAAGCTACATTGTAGTGGACCATCTGTCCTTTTATAAAATGCGACTTGTTACTTATATCCTTTTTTGTTACAATACCACAGGTAATTTCCATGGGTGGGTAAATACCATGGGTGGATCTCACTTACAATACCATGGGTGAATGAATACCACCGGTGGATGCCATTTACAATACCATGGGTAAATTCCATGGGTGGATAAATACCATGGGTTGATGAATACCATGGTTCGATGTCAATACTATGGGTAAATTCCATGGGTGGATGGATAACATGGGTGGATGAATACCATGGGTGGATGCCATTTTCCATTCGGATCACTTTAGTTCAATGATTTCCTTTGATTTCATATTTGTTTAATTTCTCACACCCTTTCCTCCGATCTAAGAACTAATCTTAGACCATGCTATTCAAAATTCCATTATAAAAATATTGCTTCTTTATTGAATGCTTGTGGGTTGGTAAAATTTGGCTACAATTGCTAAACTACTCCATTAAGTTTGACGCTCCTCCCAAAGGCCCTTCCTTCTTTTACTTTGCCATCCCTCCTAGCTCAACATCACCTCTTATCCTTGAATCCTTGTATTTCTTGGTGGATGAGGAATTATGGGTTCTTGGTGAACACGCCTTGTCTTAAAATGGACCAAAAAACAAAATGGAAAAAGCCTCATTATCAAATTTCTCATCAATAAGGTGGAATTAGAACTTCGAAAAAATTCCTTGTGAGATTTGGGAAAAAATTTCATATGAAAAGGTTCTAGTTTTTCCACTTATTAATTAAAGTTTATAGCCATTGCTACAATAAAATCCATGAACATTCATTAAATGGATGAGTAAAACCGCAAAGGTGGGTTACACTTTTGTGAGAATCGGGGGCGGAAAAGTCATTTTCCCAACAGTTCGGCCGAACTTTTGGAATTAGTTCGGGTGACCTAATTCTGCCATTTACATTGACAGTGTATTGACAACATGGGCAAAAATAATTTTGTCCGGAGATGGGAAAACCGCCAACCAAAATTCGTCCGAACTTTAAAAATAATTCAGCCGAAATTTTGTTTATAAATATACCGGCCTTCAAACATGAAGAGGTTTCAGGCTTATTACTGTTGTTGCATCTGTGTTTGCTGTTTTTCATTGTCACATCTGTGTTTTGTTGTGTTTGTTGTTTTCCGTGTTTGCCGTTTGCTGTTGCAGGGTCTTGGCGGTCCGTAGGGGCAAGGAGGTGAGAAAGCTGTTGCTGTTCTGTTGTTTATTTTTTTGTCAATTTTTTTTGTTGGTTTTAATTTTATTGCTCTGTTTTTCTGTTTGTAAGTAATTTGTAATCTGCATCCTCCGCGACGTCTTCGAAGATCTCCTGCCTCGTCTTCTCGTTGTTGCCTCGACGTCTTCGGCGATCTCCTGCCTCATCTTTCGTTGCGTCCTCGTCTCCGAATTTCTAGGATGACTCTATCTTGATCTCTGTTTTTCTCTATTTTTAGCAAGGAAAAAAAAGTTTCTCGTTTCTCTCATAACCACCTATCGTAATAAGCATATTGATATTGCTTACTCCAATGCTCATCGCACTATCTCAGACTTTTCTTATCAAGGTTACAAGATGTGTCCCCAGAAATTAGCAGAGTTGATGGGATCATTAGGGGAATTTTGAGGTCTAAAATGGGCCTCCTAAGAAAAATATACAACCAAAATAAACTTTATAAGAGCCAATAGGATTCAATATGATGATGTCAACCATGGGGGATGATTCACCATTGTTTAAGTAAAAGGGTAAAATGATTAAAAAATAATAACATAATAAAACTACTTTTTCAACTCATATTTTCAACTTATCTCCCAAATTTTTTACTTAAATTTTGAGCAGGAGTACTCGTTGTATGAAAAATTTAATTCCTCATCCAATGAGTACCCATGTTGCATACTTTCTATGGACCTTGCTATGCGAAAAATGAGAAATACATGAAAAAACGTGCTTGCAATCACGTTTTTCATGTATTTCTCATTTTTTGTGTAGTAGGACCCATCAAAAGTATGCAACATGGGTACTCCTTGGATGAGGAATTAAATTTTGCATCCAATGAGTACTCCCGCTCGAAATTTGAGTAAACACTTTGAGAGATAAGTTGAAAATACGAGTTGAAAAAGTCCTCTCTTTGGGTTGATCCAACGGAGTTTGCAATTCATAACAAAACACCATGTCAAAAATGGTGTTTCTTAATCAATCTATATAGAAATATAGTACACCATCGATCAAATTTAGAAATGGACATTCAATCTAGCCATAATTCCTGCCACCACTTGAGATACCACATAAACCATCGTGTACATCTTAGTGTGTTGAGGTAAGCTACTAGCATTGACAAACAAGTTTTTCCCAGTGACTTCTTCTTATTCTTTAACTCTGTCATCGCCTCGGGTGCAGGCACTGAATCATCTGTTTCAAAAATCCACTTTTCAATTTTCGCATTAGTTTGAGTTGTAGCTACAGGGTAGCCAACAATCAGTGAAGAGGAATGAGACAACAGGTATGGAGCTCAGGAGGCAAAACGAAATTTTGAAATGGGTGCCCAAGAGGTAAAACAAAATTTTGAAATGGGTGTGGGGAAGTAAGTGCATGCAGGTGGTATGTACCAATGTCCATGTCAAACTCATCACTCTAGCGGAGGTGGAAATGGGTTGGTTAGAGGTATTGAGACTCTATACCGATTATGGTAGAAGATGCTCGAAAGAAGGCAACAACAAATGATGAAATCACTCCTCCTTATTCTTTTAGGTTAAAATTGGTCTAAATATAAAATTATTTTTTCTTTTTTCAAAATGATGTCAATGTTACTCTTTCCTTTCACACTTCTTTTCCGTGTAGGATAAATTTATCTAAATCCATCCATTTTTCAGTCAAGCTTCAGGTAGAAAGTGAGATACTCAGACATTGTTTCTCCGTGTGCCTAAGGCTCTCTAAAGCGAAATAAAACCTTGAAATTTTCTTAAATTCCTTTGAACTATTCCCTTTGTGGATTTTTGGTTCTCTAGATTTAGGTGACAATGAGATTCTCCATCACATTTTGGATAACCTATATAATATGTATGTCGTATCTGGTAAGCACTTTATCCTATCGATCTTCCTCTCTAGGCTTCTTTTTATTGTTCCTTGAGTTTCATTGCCAGGAGAGAATCATTTTATTTCTATCCTAGATGTTACCTTGTCATTGAATCTCTCGCAGTCATTGTTCCCTTATCGAGGGAGGCTCATTTTCTTGTCCAAACTCCCCAATGCCCAATAGGGCTTGATTTTGAAAGGCTACTCACGACAATCCCTCAACTGCTCTGATAGGGATTTTCATGTTGTCAAAATCACACAAGACTTGCACCTCGACACATTTACAATTGTTCAGGGAACCTTGAACAAAGTCCAATCCCCTTACCACTTATCACTAAACCACTCACGTCGGCAGCCTCCTATAACGGTTCTTGAGATTCTCACTTGTCGTTAACTCTCACACCTATGGCATACTTTTTTTTGTAGGCTAGCATCATTTTGGCCTACTGGTTTTTTCAGGCTGTCACATTTTGTTCTACTTCTTTCCAATTGGGTTTGAAACCCTAATGAATTTATTTTTGAATTAGTGTTTTTTATCGCTTAATTACAACTTAATTCAAAATGAATGAAGGATGAAGTGCACTCTAATGCTATCACCATGCTTGAATCACTGAACGAAAGTGCCTAGGAAGTTCCATGTCATTTGACCAGTCTCATTAAGAACGCCCACCAAGATAGCAAGGGGTTGACCAAAAATATAGAGGACTCAGGGACGGGCACAAATCTGATCAAGGCTAACCACTAGATGTCATCACGATATGCCACTAGGAATATGCTTTGGATTGCTTTCACTGTCAGAGAAACCATCAAGGAAGATACCCCCCTAGAGCTAGGGTATCATATGTTATTCCTGACACATGCTCTCAACTAGAGACTTTAGGAACTTAACCTCCAAAAATATTCTTTGGCCTTTTTAGCTTTGAATAGGTTGGTGTTGGCTTTACTTTTTGTTTCCTATGCAAATTAAGAGAGGCTCTCCCCTCTAATTTGGAGTTCGACTTCTTCGTAATGGTCTTCCTAGTCCTTCTTTACCTATGAGAGGCCTTACTTGTGTGCTCTCAACCATTCTATCATTTCTGCTTCTAATTTTTTAATCTTCTTCTCCTCGATGCATGGGCTAGAGTGGACCAAGTTTTTTTTTTCCTCAATGGATAGTTAAACCTCGTTGTATGAACTAGGTCATAAACAATGGGATAAGAGAAATTATCTAGCTTACAAAATTTGAAAGTGCTATGATGCAGGCTAGATTGTATATGAACGGAACATAACCAAGTTATCGGCTTATTGAATACACAAGTGAAATTCATTTTTTCAAGGCGCAAAACCGATCTTGAACTTTGAAGGGTATGACTCCTATAGAAGCTCCCTAGCATCTAATAATATCATGTTTGAAAAGAAAGAGAAATGACCCACATGATTGCTAACCTATGAGCCAAATCCAAAGGAACAACTACACAAATCCACTTCGAATTTGAAATTAATTTCTCCCCTAAAATCTACGAAAATAGATTCCAACCAATCATAACCTTCCCCATCAACGATCATAATATCATCACTAGAAAACAATCAATGAATTGAATCTTTCCACTCCTTTTCCCCTTTCAAGGACAAAATTGCTTAATGGTGTAGCCCAATCTTGTTACTATATTCTCATTTCTCTCTACAACTAACACCCGTCACCTAACTTGGAAATTGGAGGACATCGGG
The DNA here is from genome assembly GCA_034641835.2 of Pinus albicaulis. Classification (NCBI taxonomy): domain Eukaryota; kingdom Viridiplantae; phylum Streptophyta; class Pinopsida; order Pinales; family Pinaceae; genus Pinus; species Pinus albicaulis. Next base: position 791,190,992 of record CM076578.1, on the reverse strand, counting down.
AAAGAAAAGATTGCATTAATTTAAAGAGCGACGGACCTTACAATAAGTGAATCAATATCACATATTAAGTTGAAATTTTCTTGTATGTGGGTAATGATTTCAAAATCTGCCTAGTATTCCTAGTGGTCACCTAATGCACTTGAGTTTGTTAAGGAAACGAAGGCCTTCAATTCATTCACAAAGTTTCTTGGTAGATTTGATTATTTCCTTTCCAATCGAACTTGATTATATTGACAAGATTGATGAACAAAAAAATGTTCTCGCCACATCATTGATCGATGGGAAAAATGTGTACATTTATAAAACTATCCCTAAAAAGTTTAACAAAACTGACTTTAATGACATTAATTGTTGTACTCGAAAGTAAAATCGCTCTCAATCTCTCACTCCGATACGTATTTTATCCTCTCACAAAATTCAGATTGAACATTTTGGAACATTTACATACATTAATTGTAGATTATTATTATTATTTTCTATGAGTGTTGTTTAATAACTTTGATATATAATTGAATATTTTCTATATATCTCGATTAAACATTTTCCTCTTGTTCATGACTTTGGGATTGAACCTAGTTTGGTTTTGGTTCCAATCTTGTTTGTTATTTTCAGTCATCTTGTCCAACTCCAATTCTAAGGAATTCGTGATTTAAGGGTTGGCTATTTTGATCCCGAATCCGATTTGTGATTTTTGGTTTAATGTGTTTTATTCTAAATTTGGTTCCAATTTAATTAATGATTTTGTCGTTAAACAATATTAGTTCAATTTCCATCGCTGATAATATTCTTTTAAACATCATAAACAATATATATTAACAAAAACCCCCGATGCAGGTGATATCTCAAGAGAACACAATTAGAGGCCCTCTCACGCTCAGACTGATGACGTCCAACAAGGCCAGCTTGATCCAGGTTACATCACTAATGCGGAACCTCAAATAAATGTGTAAACTCTCTGGCGCGCTGCTCCACTTGGCACTCTGTTACAACATGCACCACATGAAGGCACACATGGATCATCCTTCACAGTACCTGTGCTTGGTCTCAGTGCCTCGAGCATTCAAATGGTTCAGAGGTATTCTGAACCATCATTTCCCAGCTGCTCTCGCAGGTCTTCCGGGCTCCCTCTGTCGTCTCTCCCCTGCACTCAACCCAACTCCTCAACAAGATCTCCATATTTTTCTTGATAACCATACCATGCCCCTGCTCCAGCATCAGAAGCCCATCAGGGGCAGTTACAGGGGTGCGCTTTCAGGTCACTCTCACCGTGGCAGCGATCAGCACCTTGAATCCACCCAGGGCTCTGTAGCTAACAACCATGAAATGATTTCTCCTCAAGCCAAAGAAAACCCTTATGGGGAAATTTTTTTGCCTTCAGAATAGCCTAAGGGCAGAAGAGGCCGTAGGAAATCCACTATGCCATGAATAGTGTAGCCAGTACTTAGAAAAACTAGCCCGCTTCCAGTATATCAACCCATGATGGAGGAGATAGGTGTTTGGGTTATGGATTCTGATGGTGTCTAGACTAGAGAATATGATGATGAGTACCCAGTCGCGCCCATCGTCTACTCGGCCCCTCCAGAGCCTCCTCAGATGCCCACAGCTGAGGAGGAAGCCATTGGAAAGGAATATGGTTGCCTGATAGAGGAAGAGGACCAGACGACAGATGAAGATGAAGGAACTCCATGAATGCCCGGTAGTAAGGTTAATTTTTGTTTTTTGTCATCTCAGACTATAATTTAGCTCTTTTGTTTTCGTATGGGCCAGTGAATATTTTTTCTTACAAGACTGGTTCACACTATTAAGGGGTTGGTTTCCTCCTTTGAGGCAGCCCCAAACTTTGTTCATTTTGAGAATTACCGAAGCAGGGATTGGCTAAGCACAACTTTCCATCTCTGCCCATTGCCTCTATACAAATTTTCATGTTTTTAATATAGTTTAGCCCAAGTTACAAATATATATATATATATATATATAAACAAAAACAAATAACTTAGAGTACAACACGATTAGGATTAATGGTTAAGAACATGTGATTCTTCCTAAGAGATCACACATTCAAATCTAGAGTGAGATAAAAAACTAATATGGGTTATATAGAGTATAGTTAATAAGATTGAGTACTCTCCGCTCCCTACAGTGGAAGGATAACATGCCCGCTCTTTAAAAAAACTAACTACTCATTCGGATTCTAATTCCAAACAATTTTTTCATTTCAAAAAAACTAACTACTCATTCGGATTCTAATTTCAAACAATTTTTTCATTTCAAAAAAACTAAGTACTCATTCGGATTCTAATTCCAAACAAATTTTTCGTTTCAAAAAACCTAACTACTTTTAAAAAAAATTAACTACTCATTCGAATTCTAATTCCAAACAAATTTTTAATTTCAAAAAAACTTACTACTCATTCGGATTCTAATTCCAAACAAATTTTTCATTTCCAAAAACCTAACTACTTTAAAAAAAAAATAACTACTCATTCGAATTCTAATTCCAAACAAATTTTTCATTTCAAAAAAACTAACTACTCAAATTTTTCATTTCATTCAGATTCAAATTCCAAACAAAATTTTCATTTCAAAAAGACTAACTACTCAAATTTTTCATTTCATTCGGATTCTAATTCCAAAAAAAAATTTCATTTCATTCGGATTCTACTTCCAAACAAAATTTTCATTTCAAATACTCACTCATTCCGATTCTTTTAAAAAACTAAAACTCATTCTGATTCTAATTCCAAACAATTTTTTCATTTCAACTCATTCAAATTCTTTTAAAAAAACTAAAACTCATTCGGGTTCTAACTCCAAACTAATTTTTCATTTCAAATACTCACTCATTCGGATTCTAATTCCAAACAAATTTTTCATTTCAAATAATCATTCATTTGGATTCTAATTCCAAACACACAATCAATGCATGATTTTATTTTAAAAATCATTCAATTCAAATTATAAACAAACAATTTGTGATTTTATTTTAAAAATATTTCAATTCAAATTCCAAATCCTTTTTTATTTTATTTTAAAAATGATTCAACTTGTTAAAATTATATAAATCCCGAACTTGTGGTTAGTTTATTTTAAAATCATCATCCAAATCCGAAATAACTTATTATTTAATTTTTAAAATGATGTCAATCCCAAATAATTGCTCTTTTCTTTTATTTACAAATGATCATAACTTGAATCGATATACTCTTTTTATATTTAAAATTAGTCTGAATATGAAACAACCCGTTATTTTTGGATTTGAAATTGAGCTGAATCTGAAACGACCTGTTGCTTTTGCATTTAAAAAGTATTTAAAATTGAACCAAATCCGAAACGACCTATTTCTTTTGTATTTAAAAATTAATTAAAATTGAGTTGAATCTGAAACAACCTGTTGCTTTTGTATTTTAAAAATGGCTCGTATCCGAAACAACCCACTCTTTTTGTATTTGAAAATGATCTGAATCCTAAACAACTTATTCTTTTTGTATTTAAATATTACCCATATCTGAATCTGAAACAACTTGCCCTTTTTGTATTTAAAAATGATCCAAATCCAAAACAGCCCGCGCCTTTTTGTATTTAAAAATGATCCAAAATCCGAAACAACCTGCTCATTTGTATTGGGTCCATATTGCTCTTTCCTTTTTTCACTCTTAAATCCCTAATAATATCACAACCTAGGGGTTAACATTGTAATTCTCAATCCTTGTGGGCAAATTCCTAGTTCTTTGCTTGGAGTTCCCAGCAACTGTAAGAACTATGTCCAAAGAACTAAGATATTTGAAGTAAAGGAACTAACACCAATGGGAACTATGAGTGGAAAGCAATTTGATGAAGTAATCACAATTGAGGAACTATGATTGACAGTAATTATGATTTATACCAATAGAGATTATGACCAAGACAAACCATGTTGAATTGGAACTATGACTAACCAAAAATTTGATGAACTATGACCTACAGGAACTATTATTAATACCAATAGGATCTTCGCCCAAGGAACCAGGATCTATGATTAACATGATCCTTTTTTGTTACAATACCACAGGTAATTTCCATGGGTGGGTAAATACCATGGGTGGATCTCACTTACAATACCATGGGTGAATGAATACCATCGGTGGATGCCATTTACAATACCATGGGTAAATTCTATGGGTGGATAATACCATGGGTTGATGAATACCATGGTTCGATGTCAATACTATGGGTAAATTCCATGGGTGGATGGATAACATGGGTGGATGAATACCATGGGTGGATGCCATTTTCCATTCGGATCACTTTAGTTCAATGATTTCCTTTGATTTCATATTTGTTTAATTTCTCACACCCCTTCCTCTGATCTAAGAACTAATCTTAGACAATGGTATTCAAAATTCCATGATAAAAATATTGCTTCTTTATTGAATGCTTGTGGGTTGATAAAATTTGGCTACAATTGCTAAACTACTCCATTAAGTTTTACGCTCCTCCCAAAGGCCCTTCCTTCTTTTACTTTGCCATCCCTCCTAGCTCAACATCACCTCTTATCCTTGAATCCTTGTATTTCTTGGTGGATGAGGAATTATGGGTTCTTGGTGAACACGCCTTGTCTTAAAATGGACCAAAAAACAAAATGGAAAAAGCCTCATTATCAAATTTCTCATCAATAAGGTGGAATTAGAACTTGGAAAAAAATCCTTGTGAGATTTGGGAAAAAATTTCATATGAAAATGTTCTAGTTTTTCCACTTATTAGTTAAAGTTTATAGCCATTGCTACAATAAAATCCATGAACATTCATTAAATGGATGAGTAAAACCGCAAAGGTGGGTTACACTTTTGTGAGAATCGGGGGCGGAAAAGTCATTTTCCCAACAGTTCGACCGAACTTTTGAAATTAGTTCGGGTGACCTAATTCTGCCATTTACATTGATAGTGTATTGAAAACATGGGCAAACAAATTTTTGTCCGGAGATGGGAAAACCGCCAACCAAAATTCGTCCGAACTTTAAAAATAATTCAGTCGAAATTTTGTTTATAAATATACCGGCCTTCAAACATGAAGAGGTTTCAGGCTTATTACTGTTTCTGCATCTGTGTTTACTGTTTTTCATTGTCACATCTGTGTTTTGTTTTGTTTGTTGTTTTCCATGTTTGTTGTTTGCTGTTGCAGGGTCTTGGCGGTCTATAGGGGCAAGGAGGTGAGAAAGCTGTTGTTGTTCTGCTGTTTATTTTTTTGTCAATTTTTTTTGTTGGTTTTAATTTTATTGCTTTGTTTTTCTGTTTGTAAGTAATTTGTAATCTGCGTCTTCCGCAACGTCTTCGACGATCTCCTGCCTCGTCTTCTCGTTGTTGCCTCGACGTCTTCGGCGATCTCCTGCCTCATCTTTCGTTGCGTCCTCGTCTCTGAATTTCCAGGAAGACTCTATCTTGATCTCTGTTTTTCTCTGTTTTTAGCAAGGAAAATTTTTTTTTCTCGTTTCTCTCATAACCACCTATCGTAATAAGCATATTGATATTGCTTACTCCAATGCTCATCGCACTATCTCAGACTTTTCTTATCAAGGTTACAAGATGTGTCCCCAGAAATTAGCAGAGTTGATGGGATCATTAGGGGAATTTTGAGGTCTAAAATGGGCCTCCTAAGAAAAATATACAACCAAAATAAACTTTATAAGAGCCAATAGGATTCAATATGATGATGTCAACCATGGGGGATGATTCACCATTGTTTAAGTAAAAGGGTAAAATGATTAAAAAATAATAACATAATAAAACTACTTTTTCAACTCATATTTTCAACTTATCTCCCAATTTTTTTACTTAAATTTTGAGCAGGAGTACTCGTTGTATGAAAAATGTAATTCCTCACCCAATGAGTACCCATGTTGCATACTTTCTATGGACCTTGCTATGCGAAAAATGAGAAATACATGAAAAAACGTGATTGCAATCACGTTTTTCATGTATTTCTCATTTTTTGTGTAGTAGGACCCATCAAAAGTATGCAACATGGGTACTCCTTGGATGAGGAATTAAATTTTGCATCCAATGAGTACTCTCGCTCGAAATTTGAGTAAACACTTTGAGAGATAAGGTTAAAATACGAGTTGAAAAAGTAGTTTTTTCTTTTTTCCCTCTAAAATTTGATGATGTCATCAAATCTTGTTTTATTATTTCCATTATTATTTTATAATTTCTTTAGGAGGCCCATTTTAGACCTCAAAATTCCCCTAATGATCCACAAATCCTTCTATCCTGCTCTCTACTTTGGTTGAACTCTTGCTCGAACCTCTACGAGAACTCTTAACCACTAGTGGTACCATTTCTCTGAAGAAGTATAAAATATTAATGCAATCTAGATCAATGTCACATAACATTTAAGAGATGTGATACGAAGACAACAATGTTAACATGAATAAAAATTACTAAACACAGATATAATGTTAGAGGCTTAAAATGAAAAGATCACTTACAAGTAATTTGGATTTTCGGAGAAGGTCACAATTTCAAACTGTGAGGAAGGTCATGCAAAAATCCAAAAGGACATGTCACAAGGTTGCTCTATTAGGCAGGGTGCAAAGGGGGCTAGCTTTAGTAGCACATTGGTGTGACTATGTGATTGAGTATTAATCTGAAAAAGTATTAATAGGTTATAGGGAGAGTATTAGTACCATTAATTTGCACATTCACACAAACATATTCATAACAAGTGCAATCATAGTACATGCAGTAACTAGCTTGATCATGATAGCTGGAATAGATATACCACCTCTTTTTACTATTGGTTCCATATAAGGCAATCAATGGTATTAAGACTATTACTAAGGATTGAATATTATATATATGCTAGTATCTGTGTTTCACCTTTCATACATACCTAGAAGATTTCCAAGGTTATTTGTCTGTAAATGTATATGCTCTTCAAGTTTTCTCCAAGAAACATATAGTAGCTTTGTCATCCTCTGTAGAATAAGCCACATGGTACATTCAATGTTAGTTTTTTCCTTCCAAAATCTGGCATGGTTGTAAATTACCCGTAATGTCCAAGGATATTAAGAAATATAAAAAATAAAAACCTTTTTATCAAATCATATAAGAACTTAGGAATACCTGCAACATTATCCTGTAGATCTCCAGATTCAACAGAATCAAGAATATGATATCTTATTTATGGAACATTCAGTACTTGATGATAAATCCTCTTAATCTTATTTATGCTTACAAATTTACCATAAATACCATGCTTAATCTTTGGAATTGTGATGATTATTAGCTCTAAATATTCATCAAATTTTGACAGCATCTATTTTAGTCATTCTAGTTATCTACGATCATTATGGATTTTTCCCTCTATTTGGAGATTAATGTGCTAAAAGAAAACAAGAAGTGAAATTAATAGGTATGATGTAAGGCAGTGCTATCTGTAATTTCGAATTATGTATTGAGACTATTACTAAGGATTGAATATTATATATATGTTGGTATTTGTGTTTCACCTTTCATACGTACCTAGAAGATTTCCAAGGTTATTTGTCTCTAGATGTATCTGCTCTTCAAGTTTTCTCCAAGCAACATACAATAGCTTTGTCATCCTTCGTAGAATAATCCACATGGTACATTCACTGTTAGTTCTGTCCTTCCAACATCTGACATAGTTGTAAATTACCCATCATGTCCAAGGATATTAAGAAATATAAAAAATAACAACCTTTTTATCAAATCATATAGGAACTTAGGAATACCTGCAACATTATCCTGTAGAGCTCCAACTTCAACAGAATCAAGAATATGCTATCTTATTTATGGAACATTTAGTACTTGATGATAAGTCCTCTTAATCATGTGTCCAAATGGCATGATTCTCGATATCCTCTTTGTTTTCATTAGAAGCCCCATGGCATTGGTCCAAGCTATATGATTATCAATTTGCTTTTATTATCATCACATTCCTTGGTACTTACAAGATTTTGGGTTTTGTTAATACTTTTTTAAGTCACTTCATCATTGGAAAAAAGTTCAAATCTTTTTGCAAGGATAAAGAGATACACAACAGTGATCTTCTGCAAGAAGCACTTCCCGTGCCATCATTTCATTCTCTCCTAACCAAATCAGTTACATTCCAATTTAAGACCAATGGTTCCACAATCATTGTATTTCAACTATTAAACAAAATAGATCAGTCCTCGTAAAAATTTAAGGGATTTTTTTTACATGTAGGCATTAATTTTTTATTTTTGTTAATACTTTTTAAAGTCACTTCATCATTGGAAACAAGCTCAAATATTTTTGCAAGGATCAAGAAATACACAACAGTGATCTTCTGCAAGAAGCACTTCCCGTGCCATCATTTAATTCTCTCCTAACCAAATCAGTTACATTCCAATTTTAGACCAATGGTTCCACAATCATTGTATTTCAACTATTAAACAAAATACATTAGTCCTCTTAACAATTTAAGGGATTTTTTTTCATGTAGGCATTAATTTTTTATTTGCTAGATGGCAAAGCACCATAATTTGGGGGATTTGCTCAACTTTTTAATGTTCTTAACCTATTTATAGATGTCAAAGTAAAGGTTTCTAGGTGTTAAATCATACTTCTTATTAAGGACATAACTAATGCAAGTTGAAAATTGCTTTTTAATGTTCTTAGACTATTTATAGATGTCAAAGTAAAGGTTTCTAGGTGCTTAATCATACTTCTTATTAAGGACATAACTAATGCAAGTTGAAAATTCATTTTTAATGATCTTATACTATTTATAGATGTTAAAGTAATGTTTTCTAGATGTCATTTCTCCCATAAACTTTAAGGCAAACCATGTACATGTCATTTCTCCCACAAACTCATCAAGGTGTGACTGTTGGCATAACTTCATCAAACACTACCACTAGTTGTTTTAGTATGTGCATAAAATAATTTTGCAAACCATGTACATGTCATTTCTCCCACAAACTCATCAAGGTGTGACTTTTGACATAAATTAATCAACCACTACCACTAGTTGTTTTAGTAAGTGCAAACCACTACCACTTTAAGGCGAACCATGTACATGTGTCATTTCTCCCATACATGTATCGTTTCTCCCATAAAATTTTAGGCAAACTTTAAGGCATGTGTCATTTCTATGTCATTTCTTTGTCATTTCTATGTCATTTATCCCATAAACTATAATGGAATGTCATTTCTCCCATAAACTATAAGGAAAACCATGTACATGTCATTTCTCTCTTAAACTATAGGCAAGGAAAACTTTAGGCATGTCATTTCTAGATGTGATTTATCCCATAAAATTTAAGGCAAACCATGCACATGTCATTTCTCCCACAAACTCAAGGATTTCTCCCATTAATTCAAGGCAAACTTTAAGGCCTAAAAAGTGACCCTAAAGTGGCTGAACTTCCATAGGATTTTAGTCTGTCTGTTGAGTGTTAACTTCTACAAGTTCTAAAGGCAGAGTCTGTAAAGGGCCAGGTAGCCTCTGGATCTCATCCTTTCTCAAAGGTGACATATCCAGTAAATGCCCCTACAGTCAATCTCTGGAATAGATCTAAATAGAAGTTCTTCATTGTAATATCCATTTATGTACATGCCATTTCTCCCATAAACTTTAAGATATAAATAGAAGCTCTTCATTGTAATATTCATTTCTGTACATGCAATTTCTCCCATAAAATTTAAGGCATTTGCTAGTGTTTTTGGGACCATGTACATGTCATTTCTATGTCATTTATCCCATAAAATTTAAGGATAACCATGTACATACATGTCATTTCTCCCATTTCTCCCATAACATTTTCTAGTGTTTTTGGAACCATGTACATGTCATTTCTCCCATTTCTCCCATAGCATTTATAGTGTTTTTGGAACCATGTACATGTGTCATTTCTATGTCATTTATCCCATAAAATCTAAGGAAAACCATGTACATGTGTCATTTCTCCCATGTACATGTCATTTCTCCCATTTCTCCCATAGAATTAACTAGTGTTTTTGGAACCATGTACATGTCATTTCTCCTGTAAATTTTAAGGCAAACAATGTACATGTGTCATTTATCCCATACATGTCATTTCTCCCATAAGGCAAACTTTAAGGATAACCATGTACATACATGGAATTTCTCCCATAAACTCAAGACAAACTTTAAGGATAACCATGTACATGTCTTTTCTATGTCATTTCTCCCATAAACTTTAAGGATAACTTTAAGGATAACCATGTACATACATGTAATTTCTCCCATTTCTCCCATAAACTCAAGGCCAACTTTAAGGATAAACATATACATGTAATTTCAATGCAAACTTTAAGGATAACCATGCACATGTCATTTCTATGTCCTTTCTCCCATAAACTTTAAGGCAAAATTTAAAGATAACCATGTACATACATGTCATTTCTCCCATTTCTCACATAAAATCAAGGTCAAATTTAAGGATCACCATGTACATGTCATTTGAAGGCAGACTTTAAGGATAACCATAAACTCAAGGAAAAATTTAAGGATAACCATGTACATGTCATTTATATGTCATTTCTCCCATAAACTTTAAGGCAAAATTTAAGGATAACCATGTACATACATGTAATTTCTTTCATTTCTACCATAAACTCAAGGAAACTTTAAGGATAACCATGTACATGTCATTTCAAAGCAAAATTTAAAGCCAAATTTAAGGATAACCATGTACATGTAATTTGAAGGAAAACTTTAAGGATTACCATGTACATGTAATTTCTCCAATAAACTTTAAGGCATTTGCTAGAGTTTTTGGAACCATGTACATGTCATTTTTATGTCATTTCTCCAATAAACTTTAAAGAAAACTTTAAGGCAAATCATGTACATGTAATTTCTCCCTTAAATTCTAGGCAAGGAAAACTTTAAGGCATGCCATTTCTAGATGTGATTTCTCCCCTAAAATTTAAGGCAAACCATGCATGTATGTCATTTCTCCCCCAAACTCAAGACTTTCTCCCATTAATTCCAGGAAAAATTTAAGGCCTAAAAACCTAACCTAAAGTGGCTGAATTTCCATAGGATTTTAGTCTGTTTGTTGAGTGTTAAATTATATAAGTTCTAAAGGTAGAGTCTATAAAGGGCCAGGTAGCCTCTGGATCTCATCCTTTCTCAAAGGTGACATATCTAGTAAATAAGGTGAACAACCACAGGTTGGGGAATGAGGTGAACCTATACAGGGGTGGCATTTCTTTCATCATTGAGGCTACGCCTGGGGAGCAGGTCATGAGGTAGACATGTGTCACACTTTTCTCAGGGCATGTTGGGACCATGCATGAGTAGAGGATACTAGGTACGACCGAGGTAGCATCCCAGTATGTATTTAGGCTCTAGATATTGTATTGGAAAGTTATTGAGAGGGTGGATGGAAAAACCAGTGGAGATTGTTGGCAGGAATAGGAGGGATCCACATACCCTGAGTCTATTGCGAGTATCAGAAACCCATCTATTGGTTGCATTCAGGTGGTAGATATTTGGAACATCTGGCTTCCAACAGTCATCGGTACTACATAGTGGCAGGCACAGGGAAAATTAGCATGCATCAGATTAGCCCATGATATATGGACACTCTATATTGGTCACATGCAGGCACCAGAGATGAGGCATGAATGGATTATTGTATTTTTCAGAGCTATGTTGCAGCAGGTCGGACTATGGGATGCAGAGATTCAGTTGATTGATATCTCACTCTGTCTCGTGATGGTCAAAGTCATGACAGAGGGTGATCTAGTTCACTATTGGGTTGGAACATGGGGGTACATAGAGGCCTTCATCGGATGGCGAGGCAGACTTTCTCTGTTGCTGCCTAGGTTTAGAGTTAGATTTGGAGGGATATATATTGGCGTCATGGCGATGCCCAGGTAGGATGAGTGTGGCTCTCACATACCTTCCGCCACTAGGCCTCAGGAGAGGAGGATACAACCAACACATGGTGGGGAGTATGTCATAATCAGAGTAGCGTAGCATCACAATGGTGGCACCACTTTGAGTTTTGAAGAGGACCTGATCATCACCACTCTTTACAACTCAATAACCCTTAGGGATGAGTTGCCTACTATAGGGGTAGATCATGCAGATATTCCATTGTACTTTAGTGAGTCCCTGATGGTGTGGGGAATATCAGTGGCATGGCAGGTGGGCCAACAACATGATATTAGGAGAAGCTCATGTGAGCAAGAAATTATCTTTGCAGGGATTAGGTGGTATCTTGACGCCGTAGAAGCTTGGCGCAACCCAATAGATACCAATAGCGCAATTCCAATGCCAATAGAAACTTTTTAAAAACACCGAAACCGAACTTCTTGACTATTCAAAGAGAGCGCAGCCAATTCAATACATTTCCAAAATGTAACAACGATAAAAAGCGTTTTAAAAACATTTACAGGCATATATATGTTGCATCGGCCTGCAATTAAAACATGATACCAAACATTTACAGATTGATTCAAATCTGATGCGATATAATCGCAATTGGAAAATTAACACAGGTTACAATATATATACATATCGATTAACAGATGTTCCGATGCGATATACCTCAACCCAATACGCAATCGACAATCATATAGAATTATGATATTCTCCAGCTAACAAACTGCTCCGCTATGATATTACCCAATTTCTAAATGCGCCTTCAATCTGTAATTATTGATTGCCACCCCAAACTGATTGACTGATCCCGAATTTAACTCGCAATCTTTTAAATTTGATAGTCCACGAGATTCCGACGCTTAATCCGCTCCGATGCATTAACTATCAGAGATTTTCAATTCGCAGAATCTTCTAACTGTCACCATAATCGCCCTTTTACAATTACTGATGAAATAATTACCGGATATCACTCGTGGTGGAGATTTGTTTCAACATTGTTGCGGATTCCACGATACCGAGGCGAAATTTATGGACCCGATTACTTCAAGCACTGGAATGCAGTATAATTCCATCCACAGATTCCAATAAGAAATTGCTCCACAATTCCTATGTTAATGACTTTTTCAATTCACAAAATGTGACAGCGTCGAGGCTGAATAAAACGCAGAATTCATACAAATTCCAATAGAGACACAAATCGAAACCCACTTCAAACAAATTATTTGATAAACAAAGTTTAAATCCACAATACTTTTATTCGATTTTCACATTACAGTTCACACTTATAAAAACAAAACATAGATTGGCTTTTTGGCTCCTTTACACTACAAAAGGCCCCTGTTTCACACAAAACACACTTCCTCTACAAATCTGAGCTTCCGCTCCACAAAAAAACCACTACCTCTCTCTCTGCGAAGAATCTCATCGCTTATTACAATTTCTCTCTATCTCTTCCACTAATTCCTCTAACAAATTGATAACATAATCTTCTATTTTTTTCTAAAAATCTAACAACAAAATCTCCTATCTCCTCACTCACGGTTACACCTATTTAACAAATCTTATCACTAAATCTCAAATAAAACAGTCACATTTATTTCAATAACAACAAACTATTAATAAATCGACTTCCATAGTAAACTAAAATTGACCAAACAGTAAATGAAATTCACTCTGTCCAGCCACAACATGTGAACAGATTTTTCACATTGCTGGTTTATTCCGATGCTCCTGCATCAGACTCCTGGGGAAGAAAGGATTTGTCCTTCAAACTCTCAGAACTTACTCCATGTTTCTGTAGTTCAGATGCTGTCAACCAACTAGAATCTTCCATTGGTTTCTCTTTCCACTTGACAAGATACTGAAAATATGTCTGCCCTCAAGTTTTCTTGGACATTCTTCGATCTAAGATTGCTTCTACCTCCTTCTTCGATGCTTTTGGTACCTGTTCCTCCCAGTCCACAGTTTGAACTTCATCACCTGTAGCTTCAGTCTGCAACTCTGTTTTTGCCTCTCTGAATGGATATAAGTCTGCAACATTAAAAATGGGGGATATTCTGATCCCTTCCGGCAACTCAATCTCATATGCATTGGCTAAAAATTTCCTTTTGATTTTACAGGGTCTTATCTTCTTCAATTTCAGCTTATTATAAGTCTTTGTAGGAAATCTCTCTTTTCTCAGATATGCCATGACTAAATCTCCCACTTGAAACTCTTTTTCCCTTCTTTTAAGATCTGCTCTCTGCTTGTATCTCTTGCTGCTTTCCTGTAGTTTACCTTTAACCTCTTCCTGTAGCTTCTGCATTTGTTCAAAAAAATCTTCAGCACTTGCACTTCTGGCTTCTTGTTTTCCCAAGTCTCTTAGCTCATATACTCCTCTCGGATGCATTCCAAAGACAATTTGAAATGGACTCATTCCAGTGCTTCGGTTTGGTGTATCATTGTAAGCGAATTCAGCTTGAGCTAATGCCAAATCCCACTGTTTGGGATTCTGATGTACCAGACTTCTTAGTATATTTCCCAAGCTTTTGTTCACAACTTCAGTTTGTCCATCCGTCTGAGGATGGTATGCTGAACTAAAACTGAGTTTAGTTCCCAGCTTCTTCCAAAGTGTCCTCCAGAAATTCCCTACAAATTTAGTATCTCGATCTGATACAATACTTACAGGTAAACCATGCAATCTTACAATCTCTGAAAAGAACAAATTTTCTATGTGTGTGGCATCATTAGTCTTCTTACAAGCAATAAAATGAGCCATTTTAGAAAATCTGTCTACAACAACATAAATAGAATCATTTCCTCTCTGAGTTTTTGGTAAACCCAGAACAAAGTCCATACTCACTGCGTCCCATGGTCGATTTGGTATGGGCAATGGCTGATATAGACCGATCCTCCTTCCTTTGGCATACTGACATACCCTGAATTTCTCAAAAAAAAATTTAACATCAGTTTGCATCTTAGGCCAATAATAAAAAGCATTCACCTAAGCGAAGGTTTTATCTTGTCCAAAATGACCAGACAATCCTCCACTATGCTTCTCCTTAATTATGTTCTCTCTCATGGAACATTTAGGAATGCATAATTTGTTGCTTTTAAATAACAGGCCTCCTTGAATAAGGTAGTCCATCCACTGACTTCTGTTATGGCTCACAGGATTCTGAATTGTTGTATAGATGTCTTTAAAATATTCATCATCCTTGTACATTTCTATCATTTCATCAAAACCTACAACACCCACTTTAAATTCTTGCAAAAGAAAACTTACCCTGCTTAATGCATCTGCCACTTTATTAGACTTACCACTTTTATGCTTTATTACAAAAGTGAAACTTTGCAGAAATTCCACCCATTTGGCATGCTTCTGATTTAGCTTTGGCTGATTATTAATAAACTGCAAAGCATGGTTGTCTGAATATAAGATGAATTCCTTTGGCATCAAGTAATGCCTCCACTTTTTCAATGCCTGCACAATAGCGTAAAATTATTTGTCATAGGAAGAATATTTCTTCTTCACATCATTTAACTTCTCACTGAAATATGTTATCGGCCTTTGCTCTTGGCTTAGCACCGCACCAACTGCTTCTCCACTTGCATCAGTTTCCACTTGAAATACTTTCTTGAAATTTGGCAATGCTAGAATAGGCTTTTCTGTTATCTTCTTTTTCAGTAGATTAAAATTTTTATCAGCTGCTTCTGTCCATCGAAATGGCTGATTGACCTCCCTGATTGTCTCAAGGATTGGTGCACAAATTTGACTAAACCCCTTTATAAATTTTCGGTAGAAACTAGCAAGTCCATGAAAACTTCTTACCTCGAATACACTCCTGGGAGTAGGCCAGTTTCTGATTGCTTGTACCTTTTCCGGATCCATTTTTAAACCTTCTTTGGAAATCACAAATCCCAAGTATACCAGCTCCTCTTTTATGAAACTACATTTCTTCAAATTAATTAGTAGTTTCTCTTTCTGCAGAGTTTTCAAGACTAACTTAAGGTGTTCCAAATGCTCCTTTTTACTTTTGCTAAAAACCAGAATATCATCAAGGTAAACAACAACAAATTTACCTGTATATTCTTTCAAGACCTCGTTCATTAGTCTCATGAATGTGCTGGGTGCATTAGTAAGCCCAAAAGGCATCACTAACCACTCATATAGTCCACTATTGGTTTTGAACGCTGTTTTCCATTCATCACCTTCCCGAATTCTGATCTGATGATACCCGCTTTTCAGATCTATCTTAGTAAAGTACCTGGATCCACTTAAACAATCCATTAAATCATCCATTCTAGGAAAAGGAAATCTATACTTGACTGTTATCTTATTGATAGCTCTGGAATCGGTGCACATGCACCATTCTCCTCCCTTTTTTGGACTAAGTACCGTTGGTACAACACACAGGCTCAGACTTTCTCGAATCAGCCCCTTATTCATCAACTCCTGTACTTGCCTGGAAATTTCTGCATTTTCCTGGGGAGTTAGTCTATACGCAACTTTATTAGGTAGACTTGCTCCTGGTATTAAATCAATATGGTGGCTCACACTCCTCATCGGTGGTAATTCATTTGGTAATTCATCCACAATGATATCCATGTAATTATTTAACACATATTGAATTTCTTCAGGAAAATTATTTAAATTCGTGGAGGTTAAGATTACCTGGGGCCTCCCTACAATAGCAAAATGTAACTCTTCACTCTTGTCGACTTCCTGAAGCAGTTCTTTGCCACTTATCAACATAATATTATTCTCAGGCAGTTCTTTATCAACATCATTCTTTACTGGCAGCAACGTATGTTTAATTCCGTCCTTCTCTATGGTGTATGTATTCCTCCTCCCGTCATGAATCGCCTTCCGGTCAAATTTCCATGGTCTCCCCAATAACACATGACAAACATCCATGGGCATTATGTCACATAAGATCACGTCTTTGTATGTGCCGATATGCATTTCCACATTACACTGCTCTGTCACGATGACTTGATGGCCTTTCTGAAGCCAAGATACTTTGTAAGGTGCAGGATGCGCTGTCCTTGTTAACCCGAGCTTTTCCACCATCTCTGTAGACACAAGATTGTCAGTACTTCCGCTATCAATTATAACCTTACAGCACTTACCCTTCAATTTGCAGGTAGTTCTGAACAAATTCTTTCTTTTTGCAGGTGCTCCAGTCTCCTTTTCTGATCTCAGCAAAGTTCTTCTAAGCAACAACGATTCACCTTCTTCAGGTGGTTCTTCTTTCTCCACAAGTCGAGGTGGTTCTGGCTCTGCCTCAGCCACATTTTCACCCCTCTGGCTTGCTGATTTGTTATGAGGACAGTCCCTCGACATGTTTCCCCATTCTCCACAGGTATAACATCTAACATCTCTACCTCGCCCTCGTCCTCTGGGTGCGAATCTCCCTCTACTAGATTCACCCATTTGTGGTGATTTGCTGCTTGAAATTCCTGTTTCAGGTTGATGCTGTGTTCCTCTAGATCTGCCAGCTCCTCTACCTCTCGTTGAGCTCTTCCCTCTGTTTCTTTGACTCTGTTTTCTTAATATTTTCTCCTTTTCTTTCAAGCTTGCTTGATAGGCATCCTCAACAGATTTCAGACTTAACAGGCTAATCTCATCTTGTATTTCATACCTTAGCCCATTCACATATCTAGCTATTTTCTCCAAATCATCTTCTACATGCCCTGTTCTGATACTTAACCTGTAGAATTCTTCTGTATACTCCTTAACAGACATTCCTTTCTGCTTCAGATTTTGCATCTGCTTAAAAAGATTCAAATGATATTCTTTAGGCAAAAACTTGGCTTTCAGTTTGCTTACCATTTTATCCCACTGCTTGATATTAGACTTCCCTTTTCTCGTTCTTGATATCTGTACCTCGTCCCACCAGATGGCTGCATGGCCCTTCAGTCTAGTGACTGCAAACTTCACTCTCTTATTCTCCTCGACCTCCTCATAATCAAAGTAATGATCTATGGATCTAATCCAATCCATAAGCTCCTCCGCATTCAAACTCCCTTCATACATAGGAATTTCTATCTTGGGTTTGCTTCCAACTTTTGCCAGCATCTTGATGAATTTGAAATTGTCATTTTCTTCTTCTGCTTCCGCTTCTTCATCAGATTCTTCTGAAGAACTTTCAGCTCCCTCATCAGGCGCTCTTCTCTGGGCTGTCTCCATTGTCTCCATTCGTTCACGCAATCTCCACACTTCTTCTATCAAGACTGCATTTGGTTCTGGTCTCCCTCGACCAATTCCTCAACCAACTCCTCTTCTTGGTGGCATCTTTGCTGCAAACACCTGTCTCTGGCTCTGATACCAAAAATTGACACCGCAGAAGCTTGGCTCAACCCAATAGATACCAATAGCGCAATTCCAATGCGAATAGAAACTTTTTAAAAACACCGAAACTGAAATTCTTGACTATTCAAAGAGAGCGCAGCCAATTAAATACATTTCCAAAATGTAACAAGGATAAAAAGTGTTTTAAAAAAATTTACAGGCATATATATGTTGCATCGGCCCGCAATTAAAACATGATACCAAACATTTACAGATTGATTCAAATCCGATGCGATATAATCGCAATTGGAAAATTAACACAGGTTACAATATATATACATATCGATTAACAGATGTTCCGATGCGATATACCTCAACCCAATACGCAATCGGAAATCATATAGAATTATGATATTCTCCAGCTAACAAACTGCTCCGCTATGATATTACCCAATTTCTAAATGCGCCTTCAATCTATAATTATTGATTGCCACCCCAAACTGATTGAATGATCCCGAATTTAACTCGCAATCTTTTAAATTTGATAGTCCACGAGATTCCGATGCTTAATCCGCTCCAATGCATTAACTATCAGAGATTTTCAATTCACAGAATCTTCTAACTGTCACCATAATCGCCCTTTTACAACTACTGATGAAATAATTATCGGATATCACTCGTGGTGGAGATTTGTTTCAACATTGTTGCAGATTCCACGATACCGAGGCGAAATTTATGGACCCGATTACTTCAAGCACTGGAATGCAATATAATTCCATCTACAGATTCCAATAAGAAATTGCTCCACAATTCCTATGTTAATGACTTTTTCAATTCACAAAATGTGACAGCGCCGAGGCTAAATAAAACGCAGAATTCATACAAATTCCAATAGAGACACAAATCGAAACCCACTTCAAACAAATTCTTTGATAAACAAAGTTTAAATCCACAATACTTTTATTTCATTTTCACATTACAGTTCACACTTATAAAAACAAAACAAAGATTGGCTTTTTGGCTCCTTTATGCTACAAAAGGCCCCTGTTTCACACAAAATACACTTCCTCTACAAATCTGAGCTTCCGCTCCACAAAAAAACCACTCCCTCTCTCTCTGCGAAGAATCTCATCGCTTATTACAATTTCTCTCTATCTCTTCCACTAATTCCTCTAACAAATTGATAACATAATCTTCTATTTTTTTCTAAAAATCTAACAACAAAATCTCCTATCTTCTCACTCACGGTTACACCTATTTAACAAATCTTATCACTGAATCTCAAATAAAACAGTCGCATTTATTTCAATAACAACAAACTATTAATAAATAGACTTCCATAGTAAACTAAAATTGACCAAACAGTAAATGAAATTCACTCTGTCCAGCCACAACATGTGAACAAATTTTTCACATTGCTGGCTTATTCCGATGCTCCTGCATCATATCTTCGAGGGTTTATTCTTGGAGTGCATGGAATGGACTACTTGGTAGGGAAAATTCATGAGGAGTGGAGCATAGTTCCATGTTATCATTATCCCCTACTCACTAATGGTGTGTAGAGGGCTTCTGATACTTATGCCTGGCAGGATGGTGAGTGGAGCAGGGTTAGATTCATGTTGGACAGGATGGCTTTGGACCCTGGTATTGAGGGATCCCTTCATATCAGGGCAACAGAGAAGTCAAGGATGATTCAGTGGTGCATCTGGGACCCTGGCACATTTTTTTAGTGGCAGAAGGGAGCGTCAACTAGACATGATGTTTGTTCAGGAATTGCTTGATAACAAGCACTTTTTGGGGGGGATGATTGTAATATTCCTGATTAGCAATTTTGCAAACCAGAATATTAATTTTGGCCAATTTTGATATTATTACAGTTTTGACTTAGGAAATGTGGATTTGGGGGCCCACAATTAGACTTAGGAAACTATAGACCTCTAGAAATTAGGCTGAGGCGAAATATTGCGGAAATAGTAGAGTATGGTGCCCAGTGAGGAGCAACTGCGGCCCACATGGAGGAAGTGCAGTCATTGGTGCATATTGGAGGCTAGAGGCATGATTTGGGGCCCAAGAGAACGTCTGGTAGCCTTGGATAAATAGGAAGCATGAGGCTCATTCTTGGATTCATTCATCTATTTCAAAATTTTCTTTTGACAGAGCACGCTTGAGTAGTGAGCCAAGTCTGCATATGTTGCTCAACACCCGGATGTCTTCAAGCGAAGATCCTAGCCTTTTCCTCGGTGGACTTCGAGTGCCAAACCAAGGAATTTTCTTCACCATAGTTTTATTATTTAAGTAGCAGTGAGCCTCCCCTAAAGTGCACTACATTCATAAGAAATATAGAGGCAATATTAGTAGTTCAGAGGTTGCGCAGTCCCTTGAGGGAGTCACTCGCGGAGTTGGGGAGTGAGAGAAGTTTTTGCAGGAGATTTGGTGGGAAGGATTGGAGCCTTCTAACAGGGATTTTCCAGGCATTCTGGTGGCATCCAGCAACATTTTATCAGGAGGATCAAATTTCCCAGCAATTTAGAGAGCCAAGCCCAAGAGGGCCAATTTCCGGGATCAAGCTTTGGGTGAACCCTTTTTGGGTTTTGTGGGTTTCTTGAGTTGAGTCCGTGGTTCGAATCCCGGAATTTTCTGAGCAGCATAACTGACCCAAATAACATATCAACCAAATTAGCAACAATATTGCTGGCAAGTGACATCGCATAGCTCTAACCACGCAATGTACCAATAGTGAGGGATTCCATCCATATTTCAGAGGGCTTCTCTAGCTTGCATTGAGCAAGCCCAGGTGCCTTCATTCCAACACCTCTTCTTGTACACATTTTGTCAAATTAATAAAATAGCTCAATGTAGTTTAGTTTGCTCAATAGTGTTTTAATTGCATGTATTTTTTGTTGTTCAATTTTATGTCTTTATGCGCTTGTTATTCTTGTAATTTACCATTACGAATATTACGTAGTTAAAATATTTCACTCCAACCTCACTGAGTTTATGAGCCATGGTTTTAAAAATTTCTTTAAGGTGGCTCAATTTTAATGATATCCAAATGAATCTTCTTCCTCCGATTCTGATAAGGATATTTTTCCTTCAACGCAGAATAATCTACAACTGGTCGCGGTCCAGCCAAATTCTACTGGCTGGGTCAAAGTAAGCAAGAAAAAAGGGAAAAATTTCCGTCTGGTAGATTCCACCCACTCTGGGTAGATATCCTTGTCTAGATCTTGTTTTTCTTCTCTCCTTGTTATCTCTTGTTCATTCCTTGACAGTTATTTAGGAGCGGGGTTGTTAGCCTTCCACCTCTAGCTCCCCTGCTTCTCAGCATCGCTTGCATGCAAGCTCTGTTTGTACAATATGTTTCTTATTTTTTAATAGAATTAGTCTTGTTTAGAAAAAAATAATAAAAAATAAATTAAAAATAAATAAAAATAAATAAAAAATAAAAAAATAAATAAAATTGATATCCAAATTATTAAAAATAAATCAATTATGTCATCAGATTAGACAAACAATGCTCAATTCTCAAAACCATCATAGTAAAAGGGACAATGGAAATTAGGGAATCTTACCAAAGAAATTATATAGGACAAGAACAATGTAATTTAGTCACATGAAGGCCTTAGGATTTCAAGGGGCAACACGAATTGGTCCAGGAAAGACATAATCAAATTCATTCATATGTATGTCAAAATGTGATTGACGCAAATACACAGGTGGCTTTTACATGACACAATGTAAACAATGTTGCTAGAAGTCTACTTTACAAAGATGTAAAATAGCTCCAAAAATAAATATATGCGGAGACAATTGGCATAACCATCTTGGGAAAATTCCACCATCACTGATATGTGACATGAACTACATAATGCAATTGTTAATAGTTTATTCCGCCATATAAAGTTATTTTTTTCTCAGTGGAAAAAGACAAAAGGATTTCTCATCTCTCAGTAATGTATAAAGCCATAATGCAATGGATATTGGCTCTAATACTCATTCATGAATGCAACTACTGCTTTGCTCATATTTTCAAAAGACTCATATGCTCCACCCAAAACCATTCATATCAAGGCCCCATTCCTTGGAGGATACAATGGTATAACCATTGAAATTCAAGTCCAATTCCACAACCAGTTTGAGAATTTATTATTCCCGTTGGCACATGTTTTATCTTGATTCATATAAAAAAAATTGCCTCATGCATTTGACTATTTTCATGCAATGCAAATAGAGCACTATTAAAGGCTGACCATTTTTATGCAGAGAAAAAGCACTAGAAAAGGCTAATGTTGTTGGCATGGGTTGAAGAACAAGCACTACATTCATTCACATGCTTCCTTTTTTTCCCATATAAATAATTTTCATTTTCTTATGCTTGTACTATGTCATTTGCAGCCTTCTCATTCAAAATGGATGAAGAGTCCTAGGTCCTAGAAAAAGGAGAAGAAAATCTTTTTTTCTTCCCCTGACATATCTTGCAACCTCTATATTTTATTTTCTTCCTAATAGAATTTCATTATTCTATATCAAATGCATATCTTGATCGTTTTTTGTGGGAATATTCATTGAATGCTCATTCGAAGTGAGGGAAATATATCGAGAATAGTGTGCAACCTAGAGCTATTGAAGGGAAATTTTAGATTATGGAAATAGACCAAATATTTTAGTCAAAGTAGATAAAGTTGAATTAGAAAATTTAGATTTAAAAACATTCACTTTTCATTCTTAAGGCGTTCTCCAAAAATTTTGAGCAGGTAACTTCCAATCCAATTGACCCCAAGTTGTAACTTGCAAGAGTTTCCCCACTTTCTCTAGAATTGGCTGCAAATATTTCTTTGTGCTTCCATACAAAGTTGCAAGTGTCTTTGGACCTGCTCAAAAGAGAGGCACACAATAAATGTGAAATTTTAAGTTCAGACTCCTCTATAGCATAGTACAGTCATGTATAATGAATGAAAGCCAAGAAAGGAATTATAGCTCTTAACTTTAAAGCTTTGGACGATCTTATTTGTACCTCCATCTGCATCCACAAGGACTGTATGATCTGAAATGTGCTGAGATACAAATAAATAATTCTAGCTAGATATTCCTTTTCTTATTGCATCATTAATCATAGAAAATAAATCAACATTTGGAGAATCTAAAATGTTCTAGGGACCATAAACCAGACGCATAGTCTCTAACAGAAATAAACCAAAGCACGTAGTTGTGACACTGCTGAGTCGTGACATAATTGAAAACCCTTTTTTACAAAAACACCATGGAAATTTTTTTGAATCCTAAATTTGTTGTTTAAAACGATATGCTTATGTAACCTGGGCATTTCAAGGCCTCCTCCTTGTTTGGGCAGTGGCGTTATCTATTTCTCAAACTAGTTTGATCGAATATAGCAATATGTATCTCAAAATTTGATTGACGAAAATAACTAGGTGGATTTGAAACGACACAATGCAAACATTCTTGCTGGAAGGAAGGATATTTTAGCCAAAGGAGAAATATATTTTTAAGGAGGAATATATGAAGACAATTTGCAAAAACCTTTTGGCGGAATTCCATCATCACTTATATGGAATAGGAAGTACATGATCCATTTGTTAATAGTTTATTTCACCCTATAAAGTGATGTTTTCTTAGTTTGCATAGAGTCTTCTATCTCTTTTGCACTTACATGTAAATAATATATGTGTGTAACAAATATTTCTGTTAACCCTACAAACTTCTATCGTACCATCATCATTGACAATGAAAACAATGTACATAAAAATCTCATAAGTTTTTAGTGCAGACTTAAAGGAGAATGCAGGTGCCTAATAACCATTGAGTGAGTGTCTAATAAGCATGAAGTAAATTTTTGAACCCTTAGCTTCACAAACTCAAAATTGAGAACTTTTTGTTATCTGTTGGTCAACCATTTTATAATGGCTCTGCAAACATAGATTAAAAATAAGCTATGATTAAATAGGAAATAACCCTCCCATGTTAAGTACTCAAAATGCCTTACATTATCGAATCAATATTTTCATTAGGTTACTTCAACCTCTTTCTTGTTGGGTAAATACTAGGGAGAGATACTGGCGTGTATGCCCATGCTAAAACCAAAATATTTGTTTAAGGGGAATTTGATTATTGAGTTTCACCAAAATATTTATTTAAGGGGAATTTGAATATTGAGTTTCACCAACACAAGATTAAAAAAAATACATGAGATTCTTTACAAATGCAATATTAGTTAGTAGATACATAAATTTGTTAATTTGTGGTAGCATCGAATGTGCTCTAAGTCTCAAACTTTGTGGAGAGGCTTAGACACATGCATTCCAAATAACCCAGAATCTGTTTTGGGAAATTCCACCCCATAAAGAGATTTATTTGATAAATTAATTATTTTTAATGACGGCCCTAAGTCTAACTTAGGAAATTAAAATAATTAATGGGTATTAATTTAAACTATGGGTGAAATTTCTAGAAAAAGAAGAGCAAGCCTAAATGTAATCTTAGCCATTGATTGGAGATCTAATCTCGGTCGTTGAAGTCTCGATGCGAAGACTATAAAGGAATGCCTGAGGGTAATTTGGAAGACACACCGAAAGGATCAAGTGATCAAATTTTCTAAAGTGAGCATTGCTCAGAGGAAAACCAAATTTAGAGATCTTCACGCAGTTGAGGGGCATAGATAGTTTTTGTAAGAGTATCTTCTTCGAGGTCAATGATACTCAACAAAGAGACAATGAAAGACACAGAGGAAGCACCACAATGCCTAGAGAGGGTGACACAACACCCAGAGTGGGTGATGCAGGGCCACGCAGGCCACACACAGAGGCAGCGTAGCGTTTCTGAGTTACATTCTAAATTCAATTAGGAAATTAAGATTCTGAGATGGGAGGGTTTGGATCGAGTTTCCTGAGGGATAAAAGATCACACAGAGGAGGTGATGCAGTTCCAGAGTTGTCCCCACACAGGCCTATTAAAATAATGTGCAGAGGTGGCACAAAGGGTGTTGGAGTTTCGTCAGTTCAGCTACCAGATCAATCGGGACTTGCAGAGTGAGGTATTATCATTGTTTTTTCTCTGAAATTATTTCTCTATAACTAAATTTTTTGGTGATACATTCAAAGATGTATTCAGAATAATTGTTGCTTAATAATAAAACCCTCAGATCTGTTGCACGAGTTTATTCACATTGGATTTTTTTGGGTACATTTGTCCAAAAACAACGGTGTCGTGTGTGTTATATTTATTTTTCTCATATTCCTATTTTCGCATCTAAATTAATTAAGTGAAGGTTGCTTCAATAATTGGTTAAATTTTTTCAAAATAAATCTGCAAAAGAACTTGTTAACATAGTTTTCAAGTAGAAGTAATTAAGTTTGTTGCAGTAGGATTCAAGATCTAGGACTTGGAATTTTCACATGGTATCAGAGATTATGGAGTGTTGCAGGTGAAACAAGAAGATAAAATCCAACGTTGAGAAGAAGGTTGAATAGCTACAGAAAGCAGCAGTTCGAATCCCCAGAGGGATTGTGCAATTTAGGCCTAGAAAGCTGAAATTTCTGGGAAAGTCTCTCTCTAAGTGAGTCGACAGAGAGGAAGGGCTTCCAGATTGAAATTTTGTCGTGCCAAAGGGAGCAACACAGATTTGGTGGGACAAAATTTTTTGCAAACATAATTTTTTTTTATAGGGAAAAAGTCTTCAGAAGAGGACGCGGAAGCATAGTGAGAGAATTTTCTTCCTCGAGAAGTTCCTATCCATGGAATTTCATTTTTCCAAGATTTGAGCAGCAAATACAGGTGGAAGATCTACAAACTCTAGAAGGAGTGCGTAAGCCATCTAGTGTTATGCAGAGGGGGGAGAAGAGAAGCTGATTCGACATTTTATTGACGGCCATGGCAGCTCACATGCTTAGATATTAGGACCAGTTGGAGGGAGCCTCAAAATATTTGATTTAGAAATAAATAATCACATGCTTTTTAGATGAGTACGCTCTCAATCTTTTCGCGACGAGTATAGTAGCTGTCCCTGAAGATCTAAATTTTTTGAAGAAGTACACAGATCATATGGAAAAGGCCAAAAGGTTGTTCCTTGATGGAATCAAAGATCATATTGTGTCCCATATAGCTAGCAAGGACATAGCCAGGCAGATGTGGGAAGCCTTGGCAGGTTTGTATGAAGGCTCTTCCGAACAACAAAAAATGTACTTAGAGAAGAAACTGAGGATGATGTAGATGAAATAAGGGAAGCGTATTGTTCTATTCTTGTCAAAACTTTAGGAAATCCCTGATCAACTAGCAGTAGTGGGGGCCACCCCTTATCCTACAACAATGGTGAGACTGGATCTTAATGCAGTCTCTGAATAATGGTAGGTGTTCTTCTAGAGTATCCTAGGTAGAGAAACCTTGTTAGCCTGGGAAGAGATTTGGGTTGCTCTTTAGAAAAAAGAACTAAGGAGGGACCTCGTCAAGTGTAAAATTAACGGGAGAAGTGGCATTGGATTGAATATGAAGCAGGAGGAGGAGGAAAACATAGCCCTTACATCCAAGGGACAACAGGAGAAAATAAGATGTAAGAAATACCTCCCGAATATGAAGTACTTCAGGTGTCGTGAACTTGGTCACTACGCTACCCAGTGTCCTTTGAAGAAAAAGGACAAGACTGAGAAGCACGATCTAAAGGTTGTGCCCGCAAATATCGAGGAGGATGAGTATGCCATGAGTGCCCACACATCTCTAGGAGGGAGATGGGGCGAAATTAAGCTACAAGTTCACAATAACTTCAGTTGGGTAGGATCCTTGAGGAGTCCACCTCTTGGATCATGACCTTGCTACGGGTGCCCAAGATCAGTAGTAGCAGGCTGGAGGAGTTTTCAATGGTGTAGAAGCAACAGATACAATAGTTAGTAGCACCAGAATATGAGCAACACAAAGTAGACTCTCAACAGTGCATAGGGACGCAGTGCAGAATAGCAACATCGCAATACTTCAAAGGGACAACGTAGGTCTAGCAACAGTTAGAGTTTCAGCATCGAGATGCATCCTGAACACTTGTTCATAATTTTGGATGTTTTTCAGTTGCTTCTCTCAGCAGTTGAGTTGCAGTGCAAAGTTAGAAGTGACAGTGCTAGTAGTAGATGCAACATTTGAGAGGGAGTTGTAGTACATATGCAGTGTTCATCGTGGCAGGGTCAGCAGTAGTACAATTGCAGCAACAACGCACTGGTTGGTGGAAAACATGTCAAACAGTAGCATCGCAAAGGGAGATGCTTTAGAGTTAGAGCAATGTGTAGTAGGGCATATTTGCTAGAGCACATTCCTCGCTAAGAGTGAGTGTTTATTTGTGGTAGCATCAGATGTGCTCTAAGTCTTAATCTTTGTGGAGAGGCTTAGGCACATGCATTTCAGATAACCCAGAAATTATTTCGGGAAATTACACCCAGAAGAAGTTTTGTTTGATAAATTAATTATTTTTAATGAGGACCCTAAGTCTAACTTAGGAAATTAAAATAATTAATGGGTATTTATTTAAATTGTGGGTGAAACTTCTAGAAAAATCAGATCAATTCTAAATGTAATCTTTGTCATTGATTGAATATCTAATATCTAATTCACTTGATCTCTCACTAGTGTATCAAACAGTTACAACTAGCACAACTGAGTTTAACTCACTTAACTGAGTTAAACTATTTAAAACTTGCATTAACTAATGCACCACTGCACTTTGAACTCTATTACAACTAGAATTACTCTGCATGCCCCACCAACTAACCTATAACTCAAAATCCACAAGCTAACTAAGTCTTCCACTTTAAGTTAACTCATTCAAGTCCACATTGAGAATATATTACAGTTTAATGCCCATCTAAATTAAGGGATAATAAAAATAGACATGCACCAAATTTATCCATGTGGGCCCCACCCTAGCGTAGGTGCTTAATGCAACCAGGTCCTTAATGCACTAGGCGTGGGTGTTGAATGTTGTTTTTGGATGCCAATTTCACTATTTCTTGTTGCAAACTTCAACACTCCCTCTCAACAAGAAAGGAATGTCTTTGCATGCGACATGCAACTCATGCATGCAACACTTCTCTAGTGTTTCTCGCACATGCAACTCTTGCATGCAACACTTCGCTAGCGTTTATCGCACATGCAACCTTTGCATGCAACACTTCTAAAACTGAATAACCTCCAAACAACTAAATCAGTATAATGCATCTGTCATCAAAGTCTTCTGACTTGTTGGTACCTACTACACATGTCTATTGGATCCTCTGCGTTGTTGAAATTTGTATCCATGTACTCTACACTTGCTTCTAACTCTGATCTGTGCTTTAGTATCCGACACTGTCACTTTGATTTCATGTCCTCCTGACATCTGACTGCATCAATCTAACTGATCCTGCTACTACTATACTGTGGGCTCCTCGTAGCCAGGTTCGATCCATGAGACCCACAATCTCTAGGATCCTACCCAAATTTATTCTTGGGATTAATCATGCATGCCGCCCCACCTCACACCTAGTGTTATAGTTGCATGCACTCCCTCTGCCCATCTGGATTGAAATTTATCTACTTGAGTGGTTTCTCCCACTCCATGATACTCCGCATGTGGCTGCTCCACATCTTGAGGTTCATTCTCACCTGCATGCAAATTCATCTCCCTCTCAAGGGTCAATTTCATGGATTTCTCATACTTCCCCATGGTTGGAAGCTCTGTAGAAATCACATCTACATTAATTCTATAGAGATTCTTAACTCGAATCCCAATCTTCTTGGCTTTTCTGACTCGCGCACATTGTGATTGTCCCGCCATCACAAAATTTTCTAACAAAAGAGCTGATTTTAAATTGACGATATCTCCCTCTTCCGAGCTCTGATTCGACCGATTTTTTTTTTCAATTTGGGTACTGTTTCGCAAGGAATCCAAATATGCTATTTATTTTGAAAATTTTGGCATCAAAATTTTCAGATATTCTCTGCAAACTCGCGCACCCAAATAATTCTTGCTCTCATACCATGTAGAAAATTTATAACACGACTCTGATACCATGTAGAAAATTTACAATATGCATGTATATATTGGATTCACCCAATCTAAAAATGTACTAAAGTAAAATACAGAATCGCTTCTAAAAATATTTTGCGGAATTAAAAAGAACACAATTTCCAATCACATGAAGCAAAGAAGAATAGATCAAAACCACAACACCAGATATTCTCGGGGAAAGCTTACTTCTCAAAAACCCTCTATCATATATTGTATATTCCACAAGGAATCATGAAACAATTACATACAATTATTCTCACAAGAATCCTCCTGTATTCAGCTAATTGTCTCACACTGTCTCAGATAAAATTGGGCCAATATTTAGCCAAAAATTTTGCCTCTAGACAGCTTGCCTTGCTCATGAAATCCCTCATGAATGCAATCCTTAATCACAAATAATTTCAACCTTCCTCAACTACACTATGTATCATGGGCATCTTGTGGTGTATTAACTACACTTGGGTAGGCTGCTAATATCACAACTGATAGTAACACTTCCCTTTCACCTTGTCTCAACTGGGTCTCCACTAGAGCTAACATGCATGCAACTAATAATAGTAAATCCTCAGTTGCATGTGAGATCACTGATTGTGAATTAATTAATATTTAATTCACTTGATCTCTCACTAGTGTATCAAACAGTTACAACTAGCACAACTGATTTTAACTCACTTAACTAAGTTAAACTATTTACAACTTGCATTAGCTAATGCACCACTGCACTTCGAACTCTGTTACAACTCAAATTACTCTACATGTCCCACCAACCAACCTCTAACTCAAAATCCACTAGCTAACTGAGTTTTCCACTTTCAGTTCACTCATTCAAGTCCACATTGAGAATATATTACAGTTTAATGCCCATCTAAATTAAGGGATGATAAAAATATACATGCACCAAATTTAGCCATGTGGGCCCCACCCTAGTCTAGGTGCTTAATGCAACCAGGTGCTTAATGCACTAGGCATGGGTGCTGAATGTTGTTTCCAGATGCCAATTTCATGGTCTCTTGTTGCAAACTTCAACATATATTAACCCATAGCTTGTTTCTTGAGGACCAATGCTATGCCCGAAAAATCACTGCCTAGGTTTGTTATGTGGAGATACAGTGAGCTACTTCAAATGAAGAGATTACTATAAATACATATTTTTACTTTGACAAAACAGGGCTTTATTTTTATCCCAAATGATGTGACATTTTTAAGTGGATTTTTACCTTTAATCAATGAGGGACTATGGTTTCATGTCATATCACAACTATAAACATTGAAGGAAAAGGAACTAAGGAAAACAAAAGCAATCTAACTTGGAAACATGTATGGATAAAAGTGCAATAGATATTGATCTCAAACAATTGATGAATTTAATATTCTCCCTTCTATAATGAGTTTATTTGTAGCACGAACCCTTCAATGTGCAAGACCTTGTGATGGATGTCCATTGCATGTAGAGAGGACAACACCATCTTACATCAAGATATTTCCTTCAATATATGGTGTCAAGTTTGAATTTATGATGATAGGGTCCATCGGAATTTCTCAAAATTGAATTTCAAGAAGAGAAGGGAAATCGAAATTTCAAGAAGAGAAGGGGCATGTTCATGTGGAAATATGTCAAAATTGTGAAGAGAAGAAGAATTTGTTCACATGAATTTGAAAGAAACAAGAGGAGAAAGGAAATTTTACACTTGTGTCGTGGAAGGGGCGAATTCATAAAACGTTTGGTTTGAAATATGCATATTTTAAAGTTGTGTGTGTGATCAATTGGTTTATGTACTGTAAAGGCAGTTCACTTCTTCACCTCAACATCCACCTACACCTGCACGTCCAAAAACGCAGTTTTTCATTTAAATGGGTGAATTTGGTGTGAAATATGTGTATTATAAGGTTGTCTGCGGCTGTGTGAGCAATCAATTATGCTCTCCATGTTCTCCACCTCCACCTCTAGTTGTGTTCTGTTCATTTTCCTTGACAAAAATATGGATGGATGATAACAATAAGAAGTCGTTCCGCAATAACATGAGCCAAGCAAAGATAGTAATGGTGAGTGAGAGTCCCTTTTTCTATTAGTAACTTTGACCACATGAAATATGACAAAGGAAATTTGATCAAAAAAGTAAAAATTTCCTCCATTTGTTATTTGTAGTTCTAGGTAATGGTTCTTGTCAATCAAAGTTCATGAAGTTATAGTTCCTTTGTTAGTAGGGAAATTTGACCGATATGAACCATATGAACTTTAACTATCAAAGAAACTCTGCATGAATTTCATTTTTCATTCTGAATCCCGGGGAATAGTCCTTGTCAATCACATCTCTTGAGGTCATAGTACCTATATTAATCAAAAAAATTGATAGACATGAACGATGACCACAAGAACTATGGCGAATGAAATTAGACAAAAAAAAGAACTATGACCTTCATTTGTAGATCATAGTTCTAGGGAGTACCTCCTATCAATGAAAATTCTCGAGGTCATAGTTCCTTTGTTAGTCTGGAACTCTAACTAAAAGGAACTATGATGAAGGAGCTTTGGTTGACAAAGGAACTATGACCTTCATATGTCGGTCGTAGTTTTGTGGAATAGTTCATATCAATCAAAGTTCTTGAGGTCATATTTCATTTATTAGTAAAGATCTATGACCTCATGATAAGCGTTGACTAACAAATGGAATATGAACTTCATCCATCAGTTATTATTCTAGGAATAGTTCCTACCAGTGAAATTTCTTGACGTCATAGTTCCTTCATTAATTTGGAACTTTTCCGGGGAGGAACTTTGACTAAAAAGAATAGCGATGAAGGAAATTTGATCAATAAAGGAATTATGATTTTAATTTTTTTTATTGTAATCATAGGAAATAGGTCCTGTTAGTGAATGTTCCTAAGGTCATACCACCCTTTCTTAGTCAAGAAATTTGAACGATAGGAACTTTGAGGAAGATACTTTGACCAACATGGTAACTATGACCTTCATTTTTGCTCATAGTTCTTACCATTCAAAGTTCCCAATGCCATATATCATTTTTCCAATTAGGAACTCTAATTGGCAAGAATTATGATCAATGAATTTTGGTGCAATTCGACCAACATTGATAGCTTGAGTTCAACAATTTCCTTTGATTTCATATTTGTTTAATTTTTGGAACCCCTACCATCCGATCTAAGAACTAATATTAGACCATGCTATTCAAAATTACATGGTAAAATTATTTCTTCTTTAATGAATGCTTGTGGGTTTATGAAATTTGGCTACAATTTCTAAACTACTCCATTGAGTTTTACGCTCCTCCCAAAGACACTTCCTTCTTCTACTTTGTCATCCCTCCTTGCTCAAAATCACCTCTTATCCTTGAATCCTTGTATGTCGTGGTGGATGATGAATTATGGGTTCTTGGTGAACACTCCTTTTCTTAAAATGGACCAAAAACCCAAATGGAAAAGTCTCATTGTTAAATTTCCCATCAAAAAGGTGGAATTAGAACTTCAAAAAAAACCCTTGTGAGATAGGGCAAGAATTTCATATTAAAAGGTTCTAGTTTTTCCACCTATTAATTGAAGTTTGTATCCATTTCTACAATAAAATCCATGAACATGCATTACATGGATGTAAATAGAACCTTTGAAGAGTTCTAAGAGGAGGAAAGAAGAAGAAATATAGTGGGATTTTGGATGTAAGATTTTGGAGAAAGTGGGTATAAATTCCAATGTATGGTTTCAAAAAAGATATTAGTTTATTATCATGGTTATATATGTGGATTGTAGCGATTTGGATTAAATTAGATAGCAGACAAACCTAGTCTATTTTACCTTAAAATTATTTTCTCAAATCTAGTAGGAATAATGCCAAATGTTATGTTCCACATGATTAATGGGGAGTAGAGGTTTTGGTTCATTTTAAGAAGACCCAAATCGTCGAAATTTTGAAAAAATGAGCAGATCAAAACAAAACCTTACGTAGTCGTAAAAAATAAACACACCAAAAGGGTTGAATTTTTCCACTTATTATATTAGTCCATGCAACTCTTAACTTTGGGATTAAATCGTTTTACTCATCAAAATTCCCCCCCTTCTCTCGCCCCATGAGTTGTGAGGGAAACCATCACAATCACATCCTATAGTCTAGAAGGAAATTAATGTCTAGTCATATTTCCATTGCAAGGAAGCAATTTTCTAAGCATAAAAATCTAGATGGTTGAGGTAATATTATTTAAGGTAGTGCAATCAATATTGTTTTGGATAAGCCATGTTGATTTGGAATAGACTTAATATCCTAGGTTAATGAAACAAAAGTAAGGGGAATTAACGATGATAAAATTGGTACAAAAGAGCACATTGAAAGTCATTGAGAGGTTTTTGAATTTGTAATGGTTACACCTACAAACCATAAATGAGGAATGATATTTTCGTGTGGTGAATTGTTAGATGGGCAATGTAATCATTAAGGGTGAATCGATTGAATAAATTCAATCTCCCTGAATGTTGTGTTCGGTGTATCACAATTTATAAGGCGGTCGAATCGGTTCACTATGGATGCATAGCAAACTAAAGTTATCCTCCCAAATATACTCAAAGGTACGTGGAGGCCCAAGTCCATATTAGAACTATCTAATGTGAAACCGCACAGTGAATTCACCCCTTTATACTTTTCGTACTATAACACTGCCCGATATACCTGAAGGTACGTGGATGAGCTACGATATACTTACGTATGTGGATTGAGGTATCACACTCGGAATGTATCGCATACAATTAACGACAACTGTTATGTTTTGTGACGCTGGAACACATCTCTAGCCTAGACCTTCTAAATGTTATCATTATGGTTCCAATGCTTTTTTAGGTAAATTGATGTAAATTTTAAGTTGATCTTGTTTATCAATTTTCCTTTCAAGTTTCATCGTGATGATGTGATAAAAATTCCTAAAATGAAAACTAAAATGATAAGCAAAATTTTCAATTTTAGTTTCTTCAATGAAAATCCTACCTACTAGAGGGAAAGAACAATCAGTTTTGAGAGCAAAGAACAAAGAGCACAAACTAATATGCAGCTTTCCTAATTGGTTCCTATGCAAAACAAACAACTCACTATATGAAAATGTAGCTTTTTCTTTTCAGTCCCCTTAATGTGAATGTAAAAAGGAAACTATATGCATCAAATCAACAAAAAAAAATGCTTTCTTCTTTGAGAAATGATGAAGTTAACAACAATTTATCTTTTAGGAAAAACGAAGAATGGAACTACAATTTTTCCTACAGGAAATGAAGAATTTAATGACAATTTCCTTTACGAAAACAAGTGGATCTAATGCAGAAATAAAAATAATTTGAATTTGATTTGTCAATGATAAAGAAAAAAAATTAAAGAGACATTAAACAAACTTACTTTTCAAAGGAGGAAGAATCAAGTAAAGTCACTGGTCTCTCTGAGGCATCAAATAGTTGAAAACACAACAAACAAAAGGCTGAATAAAATTGCAATGAAAAATTCAAAGGGAATTTGGCTGTCTTAGGGGGAAACACAGTCACTAAGGGGAGAAAGTGTGTCTCAAAGCACCCCCGAGTGGGAGACAGTGCTCTACAAAGCACCCCTGAGTGGGAGACAGTGCTCTGCAAAGCACCCCTAAGTGGGAGACAGTGCTTTGAAAAGAACCCATGAGTGGGAGATAGTGCTCTGCAACGTACCCCTGAGTGGGAGAGAGTGCTCTGCAATGCACCCCTGAGTGGGAGAGAGTGTTATGCAAAGCACTATGTCTTGAACAACAATGTGTTGGGTGTAGCAGAGATTCAAAACTCAAGCTACAAGACACGCTTCTAATGCAATTCTTAATTTCAAAAAGCCTAATATTTAAGAGTAGATGCTACTGGGTGGATAAACAGAGGAAAACACACCAAGGATGAAGGGTAAAATCCCCAGTGGAGTCGCCAATTTGTTATGCGGAATTATGAATTACGGATAAAACACATTCCCTAAATGTGGTGCTCATTTATAACAACAGATTAAAGACTTTGCAGACACTTTTCCTAAGAGTAAATAGACACACAGAAAGATGAAGAAACCTACTTGGGGTCCAAGCACTTCCTATTCTCCTTCTATCGCTCTTATTGTAGCTTCCAATCCAACCTTGATCACCACATTAGTTCCTACAAGTATAAACACTAAACAACAAAAATATTGCAATATACATATGGCTATTTATCTTAATCAGTTAAATCAATGAAACATGAAACATATACATCACTAAGAATCCATAATATGAAAGATAGAAGCTTATATAGTTACATATGTGGGAAAATGAACAAAAATATTTACTAATGGATAAAATGGGGAGGTTACAACTAGCGATTGATTTGATGTCACCAACTCCAGCATCATCCTAGCCTCATCACAATGAACATTTCTCCAACAGCATATCACTCAAATCAAACACTCAATTGATAATCCAACAACATTTCTCTTCCAAATTTCTTCCTTCTCAAGCACTAGGATCTATGCTCAATTTATAGATGAGTTGAAGGTATTTTCACAATTAATGACTTTATAATAATAGGCAAGACATGTTCCCAAGCTTAGAGGTGTTGAATGGACACATGGATTCAAATTTTGACACATATGGACTCTTTTAGAAGGCACTGGCCATGTGAATATTTCGGAACAATGAGAATTTCGCTCCCAATTGACCAACGCACCCTTGAGTGTCGAGAAGTGCTTTGCAGAGCACCCTTGAATAAAGGTTCCTGCATATGCAAAGCAGTTAGCTCCTTGAGAGAATGCATTGGTGAGCTCATAGGTGATATAACATGTACTTCAAATATTGGAAACCTTGCAATGGAAGTCATGGATGACTTGTTCTTGTTCTTTGTCTTAGGGCATGTAGCAACTGAAATGATAGGAGATGATCTAGACCATATTCATTGGTTCTGGGGATGATGTCTAGTTTAACCAGCTCATTGGGAATGGTGCCCAAATTGACCTATAACAGTTTTCATTCTTATGCTCGTTGTTCATAATCAGTCTTAATTATTTTTCTTATTGTGTGGGATTGTTCATTGTAACATGATGAATATAATCCCATCTCTTCACCACATGATCCTGCGAACCTTGAAGAATGTGAGATTAGTTTCTAGTCTATGACTTATACATCAATATATATTAAACCATTATGATACTAGTATTCATTGTTTGGGGTGGAACTTTGTGTGGACCCAAATGCTCATGATTTTGAACACCCAACAAAGTGTTTGATTGTTCTAGTGGCAAAGCATATTAAGATTTTTTAGCATGGTTTGAGATTAACTCTTCAATATTATTGAAGGGATGTCAAAAATTAAAAAAATATAAAGTTAAAGGAATTTTTTAAACCAATGTTATTCATATTGATCATACTGCACCAAAATTCACTAATTCAACCGAATTTTGGTCAATTCTAAACACCACTAGTCATTCAAACTAGTTTTCACTTCTCTTGTTGTGCATTGACCAAAACTAGACAAAATTCGTTAAAATTAGCTATTATGATAAATCATAGGAAAAACAATAAATTTAGTTGGTGTTGTTCCATCCCCCAAAAAAATGTTTTAAAATACCCAACAACTACCCAAAGCTTGGTTTTGATCTATTTAATGATTCCACCCATCTTCGATGGACTTATCTTGTTGGAATTGTAACCTGAAATGGCATTCATTGTGGAATGGTACAAACATTGGTATTGGACATTGAGTATATGTCGATGCACAAAGGGTAGAGGACCAAGATTTGGGTGAGGATTTGATTGTAGACTATAGTATAAATATTTTTGGACTATTAAGACAATTTAGAACCTCAATATTATATATTTTGATACAAAGAGGTATTCCATTGAGTGTCATTAGATTCCATTGGGTGCCATGTATTTACCCTTACATTCTCTATGCATTAAATTTTTTTATATCATTGGTTTCTAATAGCTTGGAGATATATTTATGATTGAACATTTTGGACCATATACATACATTAATTGTAGATTATAGTATAATTATTTTTGTACTCTTTAGAAAATTTAGATAATCAAGGTTATGTGTATTGGTTCAAAGATATATTTCAATTAAATGACAATAGATTCCATTGGGTTTGATGTATTTAGCCTTACATTCTCGAGGCATAAAACAAACTTTGTATAATTGTCATTTAATAGCTTGCATTATTATTATTATTTTGTATGAGTGTTGTTTAATAACTTGGATATATATAATTGAATATTTTATATGTCTCGGTCGAACATTTTTCTCCCGTTCATGACTTTGGGGTTGAACCTAGTTTGGTTTTGGTTCCACTCTTGTTTGTTATTTTTGGTCATCTAGTCCAACTCCAGTTCTAAGGAGTTCATGATTTAAGTGTTGGCTAATTTGATCCCAAATCTAATTTGTGATTTTTGGTTTAATGTGTTTGATTCTAAATCCAGCTCCAATTTAATAAATGATTTTGTCGCCAAACAATATTAGTTCAAGTTCCAGTACTGATAATATTATGTTAAAAATCATAAAAATTATATATTAACAAAAATGAATAACTTAGAGTACAACATGATTAGGCTTGATGGTTAAGAGCATGTGATTCTGCCTAAGATGTCACATGTTCAAATCCAGAGTGAGATAAAAAACAAATATGGGTTATATGGAGCATAGTTAATAAAATTGAGTACTCCCAAGTTGATAGGCTTCTCGGCCTTATTGTCAAATTGAATTACCTTCGAACCAAGTTTGACTCTTTGTAGTTGAGTAAAATTCTTGAGTGGTGAGTCAAACACATTAATAATAATGAGTTAGATCCTTAGCTATGAGTAACTCATAGGTATTTTATTTCCATGTCTATCCATCTTGTAGGCGAAGGGAAAAGTCACTACTGTAAATGTAAGTGCCTAAAAGAAAAAGAAAAACTTCCATTTTGAATTATTTTTGTTGTCGATATTTTTCAAAGTTTGAATTTATAATATTCCTGATTAGCAATTCTGCTAACCCGAATATTAATTTTGGCCAATTTTGATACTATTATAGTTTTGGCTTAGGAAATGGGGATTTGGGGGCCCACAATTAGACTTAGGAAACTATATACCTCTATACATTAGGCTGAGGTGAAATATTACGACAATAGTGGAGTATGGGACCTAATGAGGAGAAATTGTGGCCCACATGGAGGTAACATAGTCATTGGTGCGTATTGGAGGCTAGAGGCACGAGGTGGGGCCCAAGAGAATGTTGGGAAGCCTTGGATAAATAGGAAGCATAAGGCTCATTCTTGGATAAATTCATTTATTTCAAAATTTTCTTTTGATAGAGCACGCTTGAGCAGTGAGCCAAGTCTGCATGTGTTGTTCATCACACGGGTGTCTTCGAGCGGAGATCCTAGCCTTCGCTTCGGTAGAATTCGAGTGGCAGCCCAAGGGAGGTGCTTTACAAGGGAGGTGCTGCGCAGTCCCTTGAGGGAGTCACTCCGAGAGTTAGGAGTGAGCAGAGTTATTGCAGGAGATTTGATGGGAAGGCCTCAAGCCTTTTAACATGTATTTTCTAGGAATTTTGGTGGCATCCAGCAGCAGTTTTATCAAGAGGATCGAATTGCCCAACATTTTAGAGAGCCAAGCCTAAGAGGGAAAATTTCCGTGGTTAAGCTTTGGGTGAACCCTTTCTTGGTTTTTGTGGCTTTCTGGAGTAGAGTCCATGGTTCGAATCCTGGAATTTTTTTAGCATCATAACAGGAACAAATAAAATATTGACTAGAGTAGCATCAGTATTTATGGTCGGTTACAACACAGAACTCCAACCACGCAATGTACTGGCAATGAGGGATTCCAACCATATTTCGAAGGTCTTCTCTAAATTGCATTGAGCAAGCCCAAGTGCCTTCATTCCAACACCTCATCTTGTACACATTTCCTCAAATTAATAAAATGGCTCAGTGCAGTTTAGTTGGCTTAATGGTGTTTTAATTGCGTGTATTTGTTGCTGTTCATTTTTATGTCTTTATATGTCTATTATTCCTGTAATTTACCATTAGGAATATTACAGTTGTATCACATCCATGATATTTGTGAGCTGTGGGGTAGAAAATTAGATCAAGGAATATTTGTGCATGTATACATAGTGACAGGTCAAACCATAGACAAACCATCGCACAAGGAGGATTTAATTACCATGAATTCTTGACTTAGTTGATGAAGGTGTCTGACCAGAACTATCCACTTCCTTGCATGAGAGACACTAGAGGGTCACAGGCCATGGGGATACCCTTACATTGGAATGTTGGAGTAGCCCCCTTTACGTATACATAGACGGGGCTAGTAGCACTGTTGGGTCACCTTTGGCCATTGGAGAGAGAGAGACAAAGCCACCTAGTTAGATCTCATATGCTGACCTGGATAGCAGAATGAGATGATCGGAGTTGCAGAGGGTGCAGTATCCACATGTTGGGGTTGGATGGCGAGATATTTTGAGTTGGTACCCGGTGAGGTGGGATATGGAGATGGTGGTGGACCTGGGTATAGTTCAATAGGCTTTTCTAGGCACTGGGAATACAGGAAGCCCAAACTAGCATTGGGATCCGGGTGGGACTACATATCATTTCCCAGGCATGTCCATTGACTATGACTTGGATTGTACAACTGACCTAGCAATTGAGCATGCACATTTACTAGGGGAGTTTCGGTCAGTTCCGGTGGCCAAATAGTTTATGGACATACTTTTTGGATTGTACTGGTATGAAATTTGTACTCGTGGTTATGGGGTGAACAAAATACTATGGCAGGAGATTGTCAGAGGAGGTGGCATTGGTAGGCCACCTGATGATGCCTTGTATGGAGCTGGGGATTCTTCACCTTTTTGTGGGGCATAAAGGTTGCAGAGGAGCAAGGCAGTGGCGACATCACTAATGACACATAGACAGATTCACTTCTCGGATCCCTCAGGGAGGATTTTGAGTGATCATCCATTCATTAGCGGGTATAATGATGTGACGATGAAGGTAATAACACTGATTGGGGGTGGGTCGACACATAGAGACACAACTCTAGGCCATCACATCTAGGGGTGTGTGGGAGCATCGAGCATTCAGGAGTGGACTACCAGTGGACATGGAGGTGCATGGTGGTGTACCGTAGTGTGTTGGATTGCATTGTGGAGTAGAAGTGTCTTACATAAAATTGAGAACACGCAAGGATTTATTGGTGCCTTGACATAGACAAGGCACAAGACGGTACAGGGTGGTACACTAGTAATAGGGGGTATCCGCGGTGTACAGTGGCATGTGGAGGAGTACATGGATGATCACTGGTATGTGGGGGAATATGGTGCAGCACAACAGGGTCTTAGAGCATTTCCTCCAGGGAGACTCATGGATGAAGACATCAGGCATACCTTTAGGGGTAGTTCACCTAGCATTGATGGGGACACAAATGAGTGATAATTGATGGTATTTGTGGGGAATCACACGCCTGGCCCTCATTTACATCACTTACGGGAAAAATCAATTTGGTTTTTCTCCTTTTCCACTTTGGGCACGAGAAACGGGAGATTAGGAGCTCACCCAAGATATTTGGATGACACTCAGCACACTAGGGGAGAGACTTCTCAATAGTAGCATTGGGTTGGTGCGCTAGTTGACAGCCACAAGTTGGGGAATGACGTGAACCTCTACAGGGGTGGAATTTCATTCATCATTGAGGCTACGCCTGGGGAGTAGGCCATGAGGGAGACATGTGTCACACTTTTCTCAGGGCATGTTGGGACCATGCATGAGTAGAGGATACTAGGTACGACTGAGGTAGCATCCCAGTATGTATTCATGCTCCAGATATTTTATTGGAACATTATCGAGAGGGTGGATGGAAAACCCAGTGGAGATGGTTGGCAGGAACATGAGGGATCCACATACCCTAAGTCTATTGCGAGTATCAGATACCCATCTATTGGTTGCATTCAGGGGGTAGATATTTGGCACATGTGGCTTCTAGTGGTCATCGGTACTACACAGTGGAAGGAACAGGGAAAATTAGCATGCATCAGATTAGCCCATGATATATGGAAACTCTATGTTGGTTACATGCAGGGACTAGAGATGAGGCACGAATGGATTATTGTAGTTTTCAGAGCTATGTTATAGCAGGTCGGACTATGGGATGCAGAGATTCAGTTGATTGATAGCTCACTCTGTCTCGTGATGGTCAAATTCATGACAGAGGGTGATATAGTTCACTATTGGGTTGGCACATGGGGGTACATAGAGGCCTTCATCGGATGGCGAGGCAGACTTTCTCTGTTGCTGCCTAGGTTCAAATTAGATTTGGAGGGATAGATATTGGCGTCATGGTGATGCCCAAGCAAGATTAGCGTGGCTCTCACATGCCTTCCGCCACTAGGCCTTAGGAGAGGAGGATACAATCAACACACGCTGGGGAGTATGTCATAATAATAGTAGTGCAGAATCACAATGGTGGCACCACTCTAAGTCTGGAAGAGGACATGATCATCACCACTCTTTACAACTCAATAACCCTTAGTGATGAGTTGGCTACTATAGAGGTATATCATGCAGATATTCCATTGTGCTTTAGTGAGTCCCTAATGGTGTGGGGAATATTAGTAGCATGACAGGTGGGCCAACAACATGATATTAGGAGAAGCTCATGTGAGCAATAAACTATCTTTGCAGGGATTAGGTGGTATCTTCGAGGGTTTATTCTTGGAGTGCATGGAATGGACTACTTGGTAGGGAAAATTCATGAGGAGTGGAGCATAGTTCCATGTTATCATTATCCCCTACTCACTGATGGTGTGTAGAGGGCTTCTGATACTTATGCCTGTCAGGATGGTGAGTGGAGCAGGGGGAGATTCATGTTGGACAAGATGGCTTCGGACCCTGGTATTGAGGGATCCCTTCATATCAGGACAATGAAGAAGTCAAGGATGATTCAGTGGTGCATCTTGGACCCTGGCACATTTTTTTAGTGACAATAGGGAGCATCAACTAGAGAGGATGTTTGTTCAGGAATTGCTTGATGACAAGCAATTTTTGGGGGGAATTATTGTAATACTCTTGATTAGCAATTTTGCAAACCCGAATATTAATTTTGGCCAATTTTGATATTATTATAGTTTTGAATTAGGAAATGTGGATTTGGGGGCCCACAATTAGACTTAAAAAACTATAGACCTCTAGAAATTAGGCTGAGGAAAAATATTGTGGCAATAGTAGAGGATGGTGCCCAGTGAGGAGCAACTGCAGCCCACATGGAGGAAGTGCAGTCATTGGTGCGTATTGGAGGCTAGAGGCATGACATGGGGCCCAAGAGAACGTTTGGTAGCCTTGGGTAAATAGGAAGCATGAGGCTCATTCTTGGATTCATTCATCTATTTCAAAATTTTCTTTTGACAGAGAATGCTTGAGCAGTGAGCCAAGTCTGCATGTGTTGCTCAACACCCGGGTGTCTTCAAGAGGAGATCCTAGCCTTTGCTTCGGTGGACTTCGAGTGCTAACCTAAGGAGTTTTCTTCACAATATTTTTATTATTTAAGTAGAAGTGAGCCTCCCCTATAGTGCAGTACCTTCATAAGCAACATAGAGGCAATATTAGTAGTTCAGAGGTTGCGCAGTCCCTTGAGGGAGTCACTCCCGGAGTTGGGGAGTGAGAGATGTTTTTGCAGGAGATTTGGTGGGAAGGATTGGAGCCTTCTAATAGTAATTTTCCAGGCATTCTAGTGGCATCCAACAACATTTTTATCAGGAGGATCAAATTTCCCAGCAATTTAGAGAGCTAAGCCCAAGAGGGCCAATTTCCGGGATCAAGCATTAGGTGAACCCTTTTTGGGTTTTGTGGGTTTCTTGAGTTGAGTCCGTGGTTCAAATCCAGAATTTTCTGAGCAGCATAACTGACCCAAATAGCATATCAACCAAAGTAGCAGCAATATTTATGCCGAGTGACATCGCATAGCTCTAACCACACAATGTACCAGCAGTGAGGGATTCCAACCATATTATAGAGGGCTTCTCTAGCTTGCATTGAGCAAGCCCAGGTGCCTTCATTCCAACACCTCATGTTGTACACCTAATGTAGTCTCATAAAGGCCTCGGGATTTTAAGGGGCGACACGAATTGGTCCAGGAAAGAAATAATCAAATTCATTCATATGTATGTCAAAATGTGATTGACGCAAATACGCAGGTGGATTTTACATGACACAATGTAAACAATGTTGCTAGAAGTTTACTTTACAAAGACGCAAAATAGCTCTAAAAATAAATATATGTGGAGACAATTGGCATAACCATTTTGGGAAAATTCCACCATCACTTATATGTGACATGAACTACATAATGCAATTGTTAATAGTTTATTCCGCCATATAAAGTTATTTTTTTCTCAGTGGAAAAATACAAAAGGATTTCTCATCTCTCGGTAATGTATAAATCCATAATGCAATGGATATTGGCTCTAATACTCATTCATGAATGAAAATACTTCTTTTCTCATATGTTCTAAAGACTCATATGCTCCACCCAAAACCATTCATATCAAGGCCCCATTCCTTGGAGGATACAATGGTATAACCATTGGAATTCAAGTCCAATTACACAACCAGTTTTGGAATTTATTATTCCCGTTGGCACATGTTTTATCTTGATTCATATAAAAAAAAATTGCCTCATGCATTTGACTATTTTCATGCAGTGCAAATAGAGCACTATTAAAGGCTGACAATTTTTATGCAGAGACAGAGCACTAGAAAAGGCTAATGTTGTTGGCATGGGTTGAAGAACAAGCACTACATTCATTCACATGCTTCCTTTTTCCCCCATATAAATGATTGTCATTTTCTTATGCTTGTACTATGTCATTTGTAGCCTTCTGATTCAAAATGGCTGAAGAGTCCTAGGTCCTAGAAAAAGGAGAACAAAAACTTTTTTTCTTCTCTTGACATATCTTGCAACCTCTATATTTTTTTTTCTTCCTAATAGAATTTCATTATTGTATATCAAATGCATATCTTGATCGTTTTTTGTGGGAATATTCATTGAATTCTCATTCGAAGTGAGGGAAATATATCGAGAATAGTGTGAAACCTAGAGCTATTGAAGGGAAATTTTAGATTATGG
Source organism: Pinus albicaulis (assembly GCA_034641835.2). Taxonomy (NCBI): domain Eukaryota; kingdom Viridiplantae; phylum Streptophyta; class Pinopsida; order Pinales; family Pinaceae; genus Pinus; species Pinus albicaulis. The sequence continues at coordinate 791,146,684 of CM076578.1, read as the reverse complement.
AAATAGACCAAATATTTTAGTCAAAGTAGATAAAGTCGAATTAGAAAATTTAGATTTAAAAACATTCAATTTTCAGTCTTGAGGCCTTCTCAAATTTTTTTGAGTAGGTAACTTCCAATCCAATTGACCTGAAGTTGTAACTTGCAAGAGTTTCCCCACTTTCTCTAGAATTGGCTGCAAAATATTTCTTTGTGCTTCCATACAAAGTTGCAAGTATCTTTGGACCTGCTCAACAGAGAGGCACACAATCAATGTGAAATTTTAAGTTCAGACTCCTCTATAACATAGTACAGTCATGTACAATGAATGGAATCCAAGAAAGGAATTATAGCTCTTAAATTTAGAGCTTTGCATGACCTTATTTGTACCTCCATTTGCATCCACGAGGACTGTATGATCTGCAACGTGCTGAGATACAAAAAAATAATTCTAGCTAGATATTCCTTTTCTTATTGCATCATTAATCATAGAAAATAAATCATCATTCGGAGAATCTAAAATGGTCTAGGGATCATAAACCATATGCATAGTCTCTAAAGAAATAAACCAAAGCACGTAGTTGTGACATCGCTGAGTCGTGACATAATTGAAAACCCTTTTTTACAAAAACACCATTGAAACTTTTTTTAATCCCAAAGGTGTTGTTTAAAATGACATGCTTCTGTAACCTGGGCATTTCAAGGCCTCCTCCTTGTTTGGGGAGTGGCGTTATCTATTTCTCAAACTATTTTTATCGAATATAGCAATATGTATCTCAAAATTTGATTAAGGACATAGTAGGTGGATTTGATACGACACAATGCAAACATTCTTGCTGGAAGGAAGGATATTTTAGCCAAAGGAGAAATGTATTTTTAAGGAGGAATATATGAAGACAAATTGGAAAAACCTTTTGGTGGAATTCCACCATCGCTTATATGGAATAGGAAGTACATGATCCATTTGTTAATAGTTTATTTCACCCTATAAAGTGATGTTTTCTTAGTTTGCATAGAGTCTTCTATCTCTTTTGCACTTACATGTAAATAATATATGTGTAATGAATATTTCTGTTAACCCTAAAAACTTCTATCATACCATCATCATTGACAATGAAAACAATGTACATAAAAATCTCATAAGTTTTCAGTGCAGAATTAAAGGAGAATGCAGGTGCCTAATAACCATTGAGTGAGTGTCTAATAAGCATGAAGTAAATTTTTGAACCCTTAGCTTCACAAAATCAAAATTGAGAATTTTTTGTTATATGTTGTTCAACCATTTTATAATGGCTCTACAAACATAGATTAATAATAAGCTATGATTAAATAGGAAATAACCCTCCCATGTTAAGTCCTCACAATGCCTTACATTATCGAATCAATATTTTCATTAGGTTACTTCAACCACTTTCTTTTTGGGTAAAGACTAGGGAGAGATACTGGTGTGTATGCCCATGCTAAAACCAAAATATTTGTTTAAGGGGAATTTGATTATTGAGTTTCACCAAAATATTTATTTAAGGGGAATTTGAATATTGAGTTTCACCAACACAAGATTAAAAAAAATTACATGAGATTATTTACAAATGCAATATTAGTTAGTAGATACATAAATTTGTTAATTTGTGGTAGCATCGGATGTGCTCTAAGTCTCAAAATTTGTGGAGAGGCTTAGACACATGCATTCTAGATAACCCAGAATTTGTTTTGGGAAATTCCACCCCATAAACAACTTTATTTGATAAATTAATTATTTTTAATGAAGGCCCTAAGTCTAACTTAGGAAATTAAAATAATTAATGGGTATTAATTTAAACTATGGGTGAAATTTCTAGAAAAAGAAGATCAAGTCTAAATGTAATCTTATCCATTGATTGGAGATCTAATATCGGTCATTGAAGTCTCAATGAGAAGACTATAAAGGAAGGCTTGAGGGTCATTTGGAAAACACACTGAAAGGATCAAGTGATCAAATTTTATAAAGTGAGCATTGCTTAGAGGAAAACCAAATTTAGAGATCTTCACGTAGTTAAGGGGCATAGATAGTTTTTGTAAGAGGATCTTCTTCGAGGTCAAGGATACTCAACAAAGATACAACGAAAGACATAGAGGAAGCACCACAATGCCTAGAGAGGGTGACGCAACACCTAGAGGGGGTGACACAGGGCCACACATGCCACACGTAGAGGCAGTGTCGCATTTCTGAGTTACATTCTAAATTCAATTGGGAAATTAAGATTCTGATCCGGGAGGGTTTGGATCGAGTTTCCCGAGGGAAAAAAGATCACACAGAGGAGGCGATGTAGTTCCAGATCTGTCCCCACACAGGCCTATGCAACTACTATGCAGATGTAGCACAAAGGGTGTTGGAGTTTCGTCAGTTCAGCTACCGGATCAATCGGGACTTGTAGAGTGAGGTATTCTCATTGTTTTTTCTCTTCCATTATTTCTCTGTAACTGAGTTTTCTGGGGATAGATTCAAAGATGTATTTAGAATAACTTTTTCTTATTAATAAAACCCTCAGATCTGTTGCACCAATTTTCCCGCATTGGGTTTTTCCGGGGACATTTTTCCAAAAACAACGGTGTCGTGTGTGTGTTATTTATTTTTCTCATATTCCTATTTTCGCATCTAAATTAATTAAGTGAAGGTTGCTTCAGTAATTGGTTAAATTTTTTCAAAATAAATCTACAAAATAACTTGTTAATATAGTTTTCAAGTAGGAGAAGTAATTCAGTTTGTTGCAGTAGGATTCAAGATCTAGGACTTGGAATTTTCACATGGTATCAAAGATTGTGGAGTGTTGCAGGTGAAATAGGAAGATAAAACCCAACGTTGAGAAGGAGGTTGAATAGCTACATAAAGCAGCAGTTCGAATCCCTAGAGAGATTGTGCAATTTAGGCCTAGAATGCTGAAATTTCTGGGAAAGTCTCTCTCTGAGTGAGTCAACAAAGAGGAAGGGCTTCCAGATTGAAATTTTGTCGTGCAAAAGGGAGCAACGCAGAGTTGGTGGGATGCATTTTTTTGCAAACATATATTTTTTTTCTAGGGAAAAAGTCTTTAGAAGAGGAAGCGGAAGCATAGTGAGAGAATTTTCTTCCTCGAGAAGTTCCTAGCCGCGAAATTTCATTTTTCCAAGCTTTGAGTAGCAGATATAGGTGGAAGATCTAAAAAATCTAGAAGGAGTGCATAAGCCATCTAGTGTTGCAGAGTTCCAATGACACCATCTGACATTTGGTTTACCTGCACAGCAGATTCAAAGCTGTGAGATCAGGACCGGTTGGAGGAAGCCTCAAACTACGTGATTTAGAAAGTAAGAATCACATGCCTTTTAGATGAGTATGATCTCAATATTTTCGTGACGAGTATGATAGTTGTTCCTAAAGATCTAGATTCATTGAAGAAGTACACTGATCATATGGAAAAGGCCAAAAGGTTGTTCCTTGGTGGAATCAAAGATCATATTGTGTCCCATATAGCTGGCAAAGACACAGCCAGGTTGATGTGGGAAGCCTTGGTAGTTTTGTATGAAGGCTCTTTCAAACAAAAAAAATGTACTTAGAGAAGAAACTGAGGATGATACAAATGCAAAAATGGGAGCATATTGTTCCATTCCTGTCAAAACTTCAGGAAATCCATGATAAAATAGAAATAGTGGGGGCCACCCCTTCTCCTACAACAATGGTGAGATGGGATCTTAACATAGTCTCTGAATAATGGTAGGTGTTCATCTAGAGTATCCTAGGTAGAGCAACCTTGTCGGCCTGGGAAGATATTTGGGTTGCTCTTTAGCAAAAAGAACTAAGGAGGGACCTCGTCAAGTGTAAACTTAACAGGAGCAGTGGAATTGGATCGAATATGAAGCAGGAGGAGGATGAAAACGTAGCCCTTACATCCAAGGGACAACATTAGCAGTTAAAACGTAAGAAATACCTCTCGAATATGAAGTGCTTCAGGTGTCGTGAACTTGGTCACTACGATACCCAGTGTCCTTTGAAGAAAAAGGACAAGATTGAGAAGCACGATCTGAAGGTTGTGCCTGCAAATATTGAGGAGGATGAGTATGCCATGAGTTCCCACGCATCTTTAGGAGAGAGATGGGGTGGAATTAAGCTATAATTTCACAAGAGCTTTAGCTGGGCAGGATCCTTGAGGAGTCCACCTCTTCGATCATGACCTTGCTACGGGTGCCCAAGATTAGTAGTAGTAGGCTGGAGGAGTTTTCAATGGTGCAGAAGCGACAAATACAATATTTAGCAGCACCAAAATCTGAGTAGCATAGAGTAGACTTTCAACAGTGCATAGGGACGCAGTGTAGAGCAGCAACATCGCAGTGCTTCAGAGGGACAACGTAGGTCTAGCAAAAGTTAGAGTTTCAGCATTGAGATGCATCCTGAACACTTGTTCATAATTTTGGATGTTTTTCAGTTGCTTCTCTTAGCAGCTGAGTTGCAGTGCAGAGTTAGCAGTGGGAGTTCTACCAACAGATAAAACATTTGAGAGGGAGTTGTCGTACATATGTAGTGTTGATCATGGTAAGGTCAGCAGCAGTACAATTGCAGCAACAACACACTGGATGGTGGACAACATGTCAGAAAGTAGCATCGCAAAGGGAGATGATTTAGAGTTAGAGAAATGTGTAGCAGGGCATATTTTCTAGAGCACATTCCTCGCTAAGAGGGAGTGTTTATTTGTGGTAGCATCAGATGTGTTGTAAGTATTAATCTTTGTGGAGAGGCTTAGGCACATGCATTCCAGATAACCCATAAATTAGTTTGGGAAATTACACCTAGAAGCAGTTTTGTTTGATAAATTAATTATTTTTAATGAGGACCCTAATTCTAACTTAGGAAATTAAAATAACTAATGGGTATTTCTTTAAATTGTGGGTGAAACTTATAGAAAAATCAGATCAAGTCTAAATGTAATCTTAATCGCTGGTTGGATATCTAATATCGATTGTTGAAGTCTCAATGAGAAGACTATAAAGGAAGGCTTGAGGGTCATTTGGAAGACACACTTAAAGGATCAACTGATCGAACTTTCTGAAGTGAGTAGTGCTTAAAGGAAAACCAGATCTAGAGATTCTTCACGCAGTTGAGGGGAAGAGACAATTTTGGCAAAAGGATCTTCTCTGGTGCCAAGGATACTCAGTAGAGAGACAATGAAAGACATAGAGGAAGAAACACAATGCCCAGAGAGGGTGACAGAACACACAAAGAGGGTGAGGAAGGGCCACGCAAGCTACACTTAGAGGCAACCCAATGTTTCTGAGTTACGGCCTAAATTTAGCTAGAAAATCGAGATTCAGAGACGGGAGGGCTGGGATCAGTTTCTTGAGGGCTGAAATATCACGAAGAGGAGGTGACGTAGTTACAGAGTAGTCCCCACGTAGGACTATTCAAATATTGTGCAAAGGCTGTTGGGATTTTCGTCAATTCAGCTACCGAATCAGCCGAGACTTGCAGAGTGAGGTATTCTCACTATTTTTTCTCTATAACTGAATTTTCCATGGAGACATTTAGAGATGTATTCAAAATAATTGTTGCTTAATAATAAAACCCTCAAATATATTGCATCATTTTTCACGCATTGGGTTTTTCTGAGGACATTTTTCGAAAAACAATGGTGTCATGTGTGTGTTATTTCTTTTTCTCAGTTTTCTGTTTCCACATATAAATTAATTAAGTGAAGGTTTCTTTAGTAATTGCGCCAATGTTTTCAGAAAAAAATCTACAAAATAAATTGTTAATATAATTTAAAAGTAGGAGAAGTAATTTAGTTTGTTGCAGTAGGATTCCAAATCTAGGACTTGGAATTTTCACAAAAAAATTGGCATGCTAACATGAATGTATTTTTGGAAGATGGAGCAAACCAAAAGTCTCAAGCATGCAGTGTAATTTATATGAACTTTTCAATGTTAAATGTAGTCTTGGCCCAAATCAGTCATACTAAGAAGAATAAAAAACAAAGAATTTCCAGAGTATATAGTTGTATAATTTTTTATTTACATCATCATAAATATATAGAATGGTGCCTATCGTATTGGCACGCTAGAAAATGACTCGATCAAGGTTGAAACTTAAGGGGAAAACAAGATAATATCTCTCATCTCCCAACAATGTATAAAGTCGTAATGCAATGGCCATTGGCTCTGAATCCCATTCATGAATTGAGTTTCATCTTGCTCATATGTGCCAATGTCTAAGCCACATTGATATATAATGCTCATTTTCTCAACCACAAAACACTCACATCAATTTACATTTCCATGGAGGATATAGTTGTATAACCATTGGAATTCAAGTCCAATTTTGTTTCCATTTTGAGAATTTATTACTCTTTTTTGAACATTTTTTAACTTGATTCGTATAAAAACAATTTTGCCTCATACATTTGACTATTTTCATGTAGATATAGACCACTAGAAAAGGTCGATTGTACTCATGCAAAGATAGAGCACTAAAGAAGTTTGATTATTTCTATGCAGAGATAGAGCACTAGAAAAGGCTGATTATTTTTATGGAGAGATAGAGAATTAGAAAAAACTAATGTTGTTTCCATGGGTTGAGCGAAAAGCACACCATTCATTCATAAGCTTCATTTTTCTTCAAATAAAGGATAGCAATTTTCTTCTGCATGTACTATGTCACTAGTAGACTTCTCATGCAAAATAATCGAAGAGTCCTTGGTCCCATAGAAAGGAGAAGAAATATTTTCTTCTCCTACCAATTTTTGCAACCTTGTATATTTTCTTATTTATTCCTGCTAAAATTGCACCATTGTATCATATTCATACCTTGACTATTTTCTACCACCAATCTGCATTTTTTTTGTAGGGAGTTTCTTTGAATTCTCATTCAAAGTGAGGATGGTGTGTGCATATCAGTATGTAGCCTAGCCTAATTGATGGGAAATTTCAAATTATGGAAATAGACAAGATATTTTAGGCATAGTAGAGAAAGTCAAACAAAAATTAGTAGACTTAAAACATTCACTTTTCACTTTTGATGCCAACTTAAAATATATCGAACAAGTAATTCCCAATCCAATTGACCCCATACTCTTGAACTCACTGCAAGTACTCTTTTGATACCTCCATACGAGTTTGCAAGTGCCTTTGGACCTGGTCAAAAGAGAGGCACACAATGCTAGCAGCAGATGCAACATTTGAGAGGGAGTTGCAGTACATATGCAGTGTTGATCAAAAGTTGCATCTGCTGCTAGAATTGTGTGCCTGAACAACAATACAATTGTAGCAACAACGCAGTGGTTGGTGGAAAACATGTCATACATCAACATTAAAGAGGGAGATGCTTCAGAGTTAGAGTAATGTGTAGCAGGGCATATTTTCTAGAGAAAATTCCTCGCTAAGAGGGAGTGCTTGATGTGCTCTAAGTCTCAATCTTTATGGAGAGGCTTAGGCACATGCATCGCAGATAACCCATAAATTATTTTTGGAAATTCCACCTAGAAGCAGTTTTATTTGATAAATTAATTATTTTTAATGAGGAACCTAAGTCTAACTTCGTAAATTAAAATAATTAATGGGTATTTATTTAAATTGTGGGTGAAACTTCTGGAAAAATCAGATCAATTCTAAATGTAATCTTAGACGTTGATTGAAGATCTAATATCGGTCGTTGAAGTCTCAATGAGAAGACTATAAAGGAAGGCTTGAGGGTCATTTGGAGGACATGCCGAAAGGATCAAGTGATCAAACTTTCTGAACTAAGTAGTGCTTAGAGGAAAACCATATCTAGAGATTCTTCACGTTGTTTAGTGGAAGAGACATTTTTGGCAAGAGGATCTTCTCTGGGGCCAAGGATACTTAGAAAAGGGATAGTGAAAGACATGGAGGAAGCAACGCAGTGCTGAGAGAGGGTGATAGAACACCCAAAGAGGGTGACGAAGGGCCATGTAGGCCACATGCATAGGCAGCCCAACGTTTATGAGTTGCAGTTTGAATTCAGCTAGAAAATCAAGATTCTAAGACGGGAGGGCTAGGATCAGTTTCCTAAGGGCTGAAAGATCACGTAGAGGAGGTGACGTATTTCCAAAGTAGTCCTCACGCAGGCCTACACAAATATTGTGCAAAGGGCGTTGGGGTTTCGTCAATTCAGCTACCGGATCAGCTGAGACATGCAGGGTGAGGTATTCTCACTATTTTTTCTCTATTAATAGTTCTCTGTAACTGAATTGTCCACTAAGACATTCAAGATTCAAAATAACTGTTGCTTAATAATAAAACCCTCAGATATGTTGCACTAGTTTTCATGCATTGGGTTTTTTCCGTGGACATTTGTCCAAAAACAATGGTGTCCTGTGTGTGTTATTTATTTTTCTCAGTTTTCTGTTTCCGCATATAAATTAATTAAGTGAAGGTTTATTTAGTATTTGTGCCAATGTTTTTTCAGAAAAAATATACAAAATAACTTGTCAATATAATTTAAAAGTAGGAGAAGTAATTCAGTTTGTTGCAGTAGGATTCCAAATCTAGGACTTGGAATTTTCACAAAAATATGGCATGCTAACATGAATGTTTTTTTGGAAGATGGAGCAAACCAAACGTCTCAAGCATGTAGTGTAATTTATATGAAATTTTCAATGTTAAATGTAGTCTTGACCCAACTAAGTCGTACGAAGAAGAATAAAAAAAAAAAATTTCCAGAGTATATAGTTGTATAATTTTGTTATTTACATCGTCATAAATATATAGAATGGTGCCTATCGTATTGGCATGCTAGAAAATGACTCAATCAAAGTTGAAACTTAAGGGGAAAATAAGCTAGTATCTCTCATATCCCATCAATATTTAAAGTCGTAATGAAATGGCCACTGGCTCTGAATCCCATTCATGAATTGAGTTTAAGCTTGCTCATATGTGCCAAAGTGATGTAGGAGCATTAGACCCGAGACAAATTTTGTACATAAATAAATGTAGGAGGGGGTCTTATGTTTTGTTTCCCTATGTGAATATTCATAGTTGAGTTATTTTAATTAGTTAGAAAGGAAAATATTGTAACAGCCCGTATGATTGAGGGGCACCTGAAGAGATAGTCAGTTTGGAAGTTAGTTTAATTTGTATCTGTAGGAAGTTGAAGAGTCTGCGAGTCATCAAGGAATTGAATCGATTCCTTGTAGTTGTATAAATATAACCCTCTGTGATAGAGTCGAGAGGCTGCACATACCTGCACAGGAAGGGCTATACAGGTCTGCACCTGTACCTGCAGAGAGCTGCATAGGAAAGGAAGAAGGCCATCAGCTTGAAGATCTGGCCAGTCAGTAATTGTAGGTAAATTCATTGGGTAAATAAGAAGTGTTTCAGTATACTTGTGCCTCGGAGAATTAATTCATGTGTGAATGCATATCTACTTTGTTGGATAAGTTCTGTGTAATCATAAGTTTGAATCCAAATGGAGAATAATCGAACCCTGTGATAGTTAAGACCCCGTGGGTTATTTAAGAACCTGTCTATGCGATCAATAATGAGAAGGTGTGGCAATCCATGTGGTAAAGTACCGAAACAGTGGACTGTGTATTGTCGAGAAGCGACATGAGAATGGCATAGTCGAGCGAATAATAGAATCTGTGTTAACCCTGGCGGAACCGAGCAAAAGGAGTGGAACCAGAGCGCAGCGGAGAACGGAACCAGGAAGGGAAGGTCTGGTGGAACCTTGCGGGAAAAGCGGCTTGGAACGAAACCACGGTGGGATTGCAAAGGCGAATTGTCCCATTCCGCACCGCTTTTGGTACGGAAGTGGTATTCCCCCGATGACGAGCGATTCCATAGACCGTTGGACAAGTGGCAAGGGGCCCGTTTCAAAACCACCGTTTAAATTGTGATTTCGCGTGTTATTCATCGACCGAAGACGCTGAGCGAAATGGCTATACACCGTCGATCTGGGCAAGGGCGATCAGACGGTGATCGTTTGGAGAAGATGCGCGAGATTTAACGAAAGCGCCCGGAGGTTAAGCAGGTACGGTGTACGTGTTCGTTTGATTGAACTGTGGGGCCGACAGAGTCATATATATATATATATATATATATATGAATTGGTTTAATTATGGTTTTCGACGTATATGTACGATGGAAGATATATTAATTTTTATAATGAATGTTGTGTGGTTTTAATAAATAATGGAATATGCGAACGAGAGGCATATATATTATACATTGAGATATTACGTGTGGGTTAATACATAGTTTTCATAACCAAAGTGTTATGTTGTGTATAATGCTCAAATATGAAATGTGGAACATAAATAGTGTGGAAGCCTCGTTCTTCGGATGTAATATGAGATTGGATTAACGGACAAGTAAATCCAAAGGATGAATTAGATTCTGAGACTGAAATCCTTTGGCTTGGAGTATTTAACCTCCAGTCCCGGAAACAAGAACCTGCTGAGTTGCCAGAATTGTGGATGGTTGAGTGCGCTGGTTCTATTTTGACAAAAGACTTGTTGTATTGGGAGATATAAGGTTGAAAAGGTATTCATTAATCAAATTCTAGGAATTTGATGAATGAATGGAAGAAAGGATTAAGAAGACCCTTATGGAATAAAAAGATGGAATTTGGGATTCCAGAGATTGTTAGGTTGGCACACAGCTTTGGGAAATAAAAGTTAGGGATGCATCCACACACAGTTTAAGTGAAACATTGAAAGTACTGGGAATGTGGGTAGAGCGGGGTTACCCCTGCACCAAAGTGGTATCAGAGCTAGAATTTAATTAGCTCGTTGAAAAGTTTGTTTTGAAAATGCACATGTAGTGAACAGAAAAAAATAGTTGATGTTTGAATCTGTTTGATAGAGGAAACTGCAGATTTGATTTGACATACAATGAAGGTCTCCAGATGAGAAGAATCTGGATTTGAAGACAGAATATTGCAGCAGGTAGATGCAGTGCAGGTGAAAAGAAAAGGAAAGAAGCAAGATCAGTCAGGGATCTTGAGAGGTAAGAGAGTGAGCCTGGTATTCAGCTAGAGGCTGGATAAGGAGGACATTTGTAGTGTTCTCGAGAGAAGATGAGCCTTATTTGAACTCTGGTTGGAAGGATTTGTTTTCAGAATACAGAGTGCGGACAATTGAAGACATCTCAGCAGAAGTAGATCACAAGCTTTGAGAGCAGTGATAGAAGAGTCCAGCAAGGGATTCTGAGTGCATAAAGAGTGTGGCAGAACCTGGAAGATTCCCAACTGAGGTTGGTTGACAGTGAGAAGAGGTGTTCTTGAGAAAGTTGCAGAGTGAAGCCCAGAAGGTTCCAGAAGAGAGGGGACCAGTACTTGCCAAAAGCCTGAGCTCAGGAGAGAAGCTTGGTGAGGTGAGTTGCAGCAAGAGAGCTTGTTGTGCAGAGGCTTAGTGTAGCTTGTGAGTGAAGAACTCCTAGAGAAGAGAATGGCTATTGAGGGCCATAACAGAGAATACAATGATTGCAGAGGTTCTGAGAGAAACCATAGCAGGAGAGTGTGTGAAGATGCCAAAGAAAATGGCATGAAGAAGAAGAAATCCACAGATGAAGAATTGCAGAGAGAATTAGCTGAGATCATAAAAGAGTTTAATGAATTAAAGAGATGGATATAAGAAAGCCAGAGAATTGGGTGGCTCATGAGGAAGAAGATAAAGTGGCTGATGCTACAAAGGAAGAAGGAGCAGATGATGAATGCTCGGATGAAAAGGGAAATACTCAGGGAAATTGAGTATTTGGAGAAGGACTTGGAGACTGAAGCTTCAAGTGGGACCAAGGGGTCCAAGGACCTTACATCTGACATATTTTGTATGATTGCAGGAACAACAGGTGAGAGAGAGCAAACTGTTGATGTTGTCACTGAGGAAGAAGATGGAGCAGCTACATGTTTTGAGGATGTCCATGCACAGTTGGAGAAAGATTCTGCTTTCCAACATATTGGAAGCAGAAGAGATTTAGTTGGTGATATTGACCAAAAGCTGGAGGCTGAACAGCTTGAGGACTCTGAAGAAGAGACCATTGAAGAATCTCTGGAAAATATAGAAGACTTGGAACAGCAGAAAGATTTAGTGACCAAATCACCAATTGAGACCGTGAGGTCTTGTTGTTTTACATCTGACAAGTTGTGTGTGAATGCAGGTGTTAATAAAGACAGTTCATACGGTGAAACTGTGATGAATGAAGTTGACTGTTGCCAAGCAAAGTATGAGGAGTATCTTTTAGATGAAGAACAGATTGAACTACTGCAGCAGAAGGAATTCATTAATTCCTTATTTGGTAGAAGAAATTGTTTCAAAGGAGTTGATGATGATGAGATTGTCATTAATGCTGATAATGACAGGTTGTTTTGTTAAATGGCCATGTGGAGAATGATGGACAGGTAGCTGGAGTCTTTGCAGAGATGGGAAATCAGGATTCCATTCTGATGAAGGCAGAGGAGATAGTGACAGCAGAAGACAATGAAGATGTTGAGGATGTTCTCTTGGAGGAGATGCCGAGATTGTGGCATGAGAAGAGGACAGAACCACAGAAAGAAGGTGTTCAGATGGTAAGGACAAAGGTGGTTGAAGATGAGAGAGTTCATTTTTATGAGCTGGAACAGAAAGACATCCTTGAAGGGGATGGTGCAGAAGAGAGACTGGCTGACAGTCTCAAGAAATGTTTGAAGATTTGGAATCAACGTTTTGATGTGCTGATGGAAGAGAAAAGAAAGTTGGGACAACATACTGAGGTGCTGACAGAAGAAGGAAAGGCTTTGAGGCCTTGTGAATTTTGTTTTAACAAATTTTTGAGGAGTGCAGGTCCTGTTGATGCTGAAGGAGAATTGACAGCATGGGGCAGTCAATTGAAAGAGAAGGAGAATTCTGTGGAAGACTTTAAACCATGGAATGGGGAAATTGAGCTGCTGGAGAGTATGCTGAATCAGAAGGATTCCTTACAAGAGAGAAGGCCTCAATTTCAGAATTGGGGGCTGCAGAATGAGAAGACACAATGGGATGAAGATAGAAAAGCATTGCTGATTGAATCATCAGTAGGGACCATTGGGTCTTGGGGTTTTGGAACCAATAGAGTGGTTGTGTTGACAGGCAAGGTAGGAGACAATCCATCACTTGGAGTTGTCTTAGAAGAAGAAGAGCTATTACAAAATGAGGATGAGCAGCTGAATGAAGGTGAGACAGCCATGTCTCATGGGCAGGAAAATATTTTTGCCATTGATAGAAAGGATGAATTGGCTTGTTCGAATAGCCAAGAGAAGATTGAAGAGAAGACTGTATGGCAGACTGTTGGGGCTGCTACAGCAAGGGAGAATCAGAGTTCCACTTTGACAGGGGATGAAGGTACAGTGGCTAGAGAACTTGGTTCGACTGCTGGAATCAATCAAGAAGGAGGAAGGCCATTTCTGAAGATTTCGAAGACAGAAGAAGAAGATGCTGAACTTGAGTTGCAGCATGGAGAAGATTTGTTTGGCCAAGGGAGATGGAAAGAATGTTTTCTGAAGGTATTCAGAAAAGGAGGTGAATTTCTAGAAAAATAGCTTGGAGTGTTGCTGGAGAGAGTGCTGAAGCAACAAGATGAAGTGTTGCCAGCAGAGGAGCATAAGTTTTACTGTTGCAGAGAGGACATGGATGATTGGGTGGCAGTAAGCATAGGAGCTTGGGCAGTAGTAAGAACTGAAGAGATGAGAATGTAGCAAACAGAAGCAAGCATCCTGCAGTCAGAGGAAAGATTAGACAAAGAGATTGAATGGATAAAAAAGCTGATGCAGAGGATGCCTCAGAGGAGAACAGCAGCAAAGAAGCAGGGAATTGGCAGCAGCAAGAAAGAGACAGTCACTGACTGTGAGAGCATAGAAAATGGAAAGCTACAGCCCAAGGTATGGCAGCCAGGAGGAATGCAGAAGAAGAATGCTGCAACAAATAACTAGTTGCAGAGCAGAGTATGGGATCCAGGTAGATAAAGATGAAGCACATGATCAGGAGATCATGAATCATTTGAACCTGGGGAGTCTGATGCAGGAGCATTAGACCCGAGACAAATTTTGTACATAAATAAATGTAGGAGGGGGTCTTATGTTTTGTTTCCCTATGTGAATATTCATAGTTGAGTTATTTTAATTAGTTAGAAAGGAAAATATTGTAACAACCCGTATGATTGAGGGGCACCTGAAGAGATAGTCAGTTTGGAAGTTAGTTTAATTTGTATCTGTAGGAAATTGAAGATTCTGCGAGTCATCAAGGAATTGAATCGATTCCTTGTAGTTGTATAAATATAACCCTCTGTGATAGAGTCGAGAGGCTGCACAAACCTACACAGGAAGGGATATACAGGTCTGCACCTGTACCTGCAGAGAGCTGCATAGGAAAGGAAGAAGGCCATCAGCTTGAAGATCTAGCCAGTCAGTAATTGTAGGTAAATTCATTGGGTAAATAAGAAGTGTTTCAGTATACTTGTGCCTCGGAGAACTAATTCATGTGTGAATGTATATCTACTTTGTTGGATAAGTTCTGTGTAATTATATGTTTGAATCCAAATGGAGAATAATCGAACCCTGTGATAGTTAAGACCTCGTGGGTTATTTAAGAACCTGTCTATGCGATCAATAATGAGAAGGTGTGGCAATCCCTGTGTGAAGTACCGCAACAGTGGACTGTGTATCGTCGAGCAGCGACATGAGAATGGCATAGTCGAGCGAATAATAGAATCTGTGTTAACCCTGGCGGAACCGAGCAAAAGGAGTGGAACCAGAGCGCAAAGGAGAACGGAACCAGGAAGGGAAGGTCTAGTGGAACCTTGCGGGAAAAGCGGATTGGAACGAAACCACGGTGGGATTGCAAAGGCGAATTGTCCCATTCCGCACCGCTTTTGGTACGGAAGTGGTATTCCCCCGACGACGAGCGATTCCATAGACCGTTGGACATGTGGCAAGGGGCCCGTTTCAAAACCACCATTTAAATTGTGATTTCGCGCGTTATTCATCGACCGAAGACGCCAAGCGAAATGGCTATACACCGTCGATCTGGGAAAGGGCGATCGGATGGTGATCATTTGGAGAAGATGTGCGAGATTTAACGAAAGCGCCCGGAGGTTAAGCAGGTACGGTGTACGCGTTCGTTTGATTGAACTGTGGGGCCGGCAGAGTCATATATATATATGAACTGGTTTAATTATGGTTTTCGACGTATATGTCCGATGGAAGATATATTAAGGTTTACAATGAATTTTGTGTGGTTTTAATAAATAATGGAATATGCGAACGAGAGGCATATATATTATACATTGAGATATTACGTGTGGGTTAATACATAGTTTTCATAACCAAAGTGTTATGTTGTGTATAATGCTCAAATATGCAATGTTGAACATAAATAGTGTGGAAGCCTCGTTCTTCGGACGTAATATGAGATTGGATTAACGGACAAGTAAATCCAAAGGATGAATTAGATTCTGAGACTGAAATCCTTTGGCTTGGAGTATTTAACCTCCAGTCCTGGAAACAAGAACTTGCTGAGTTGCTAGAATTGTGGATGGTTGAGTGCGCTGGTTCTATTTTGACAAAAGACTTGTTGTATTGGGAGATATAAGGTTGAAAAGGTATTCATTAATCAAATTATAGGAATTTGATGAATGAATGGAAGAAAGGATTAAGAAGACCCTTATGGAATAAAAATATGGAATTTGGGGAATTTGGGGATTGCGTGCATTGTCGTTGGTACATAGTTTAGCCCTAAGAAAGTAGAGATGAACGGGCATAGGTTAAGTGGAAACATTGGCAATGGGAATGTGGGTAGAGTTGGCATTTCGCACCACAAAGTCTAAGCTGCATTGATATAGAATGCTCATTTTGTCAACCGCAAAACACTCACATCAATTTACCTTTCCATGGAGGATACAATGGTATAACCATTGGAATTCAAGTCCAATTCTGCTGCCATTTTGAGAATTTATTATTCTTGTTTGAGCATTTTTTTAACTTGATTCATATAAAAAAAAATTGCCTCATACGTTTGACTATTTTCATGCAGATATAAACCACTAGAAAAGGTTGATTGTACTCATGCAAAGATAGAGCACTAGAGAAGGTTGATTATTTCTATGCATAGATAGAGCACTAGAAAAGGTTGATTATTTTTATGGAGAGATAAAGCATTAGAAAACACTAATGTTGTTTCCATGGGTTGAACAAAAGAACACAATTCAGTCATAAGCTTCATTTTTCTTCAGATAAAGGATAGAAAATTTCTTCTACATGTACTATGTCACTAGTAGACTTCTCATGCAAAATAATCGAAGATTCCTTGGTCCCATAGAAAGGAGAAGAAAAATTTTCTTCTCCTGCCAATTTTTGCAACCTTGTATATTTTCTTATTTATTCCTGCTAAAATTGCACCATTGTATCATATTCATACCTTGACTATTTTCTACCACCAATTTGCAAATTTTTTGTAGGGAGTTTCTTTGAATTCTCATTCAAAGTAAGGATGGTGTATGCAGATCAGTCTGTAACCTAGCCTAATTGATGGAAATTTCAAATGGAAATAGACAGGATATTTTAGGCATAGTAGATAAAGTCAAACAAAAAATAGTAGACTTCAAACATTCACTTTTCACTTTTGATGCCAACTCAAAATATATCGAACAAGTAACTCCCAATACAATTGACCCCATGCTTTAACTTGCCATAGTTTCCCTTGCCTTAACTCTTGGACTCACTGCAATTAATCTTTTGATACCTCCATATGAGTTTTCAAGTGCCTTTGGACCTGGTCAAAAGAGAGGCACACAATCAATGTGACATTTTAAGTTCATACTTGTCTATAGCATAACAAAGTGATGTGCAATAAATGGAAGCTAAGAAATGAACTATAGCCCTTAACTCTAGTGGTTCGTACAACCTTCTCTGTACCATCATCTACATCCACATGGACCCTATGATCTGAAATGTGTCGCAATATAAGAAATAATGTTAGCTAGATATTCCTTCTCTTATTGCATCATCATTATTGAAAAATAGAGCATCATCTCGAGAGTATAAAGTGGTCTATGGACCATAAACCATAGGCACAATGTTCATATAAATGTCAAAAGTTTCCAGTGTAGACTTAAAGGAGAATGCGGGTGCCTAATAACCATTGACTGAGTGTCTAATAAGCAATAAGTAAATTTTTGAAACCCGAGCTTCATAAATTAAAAATTGAGAACTTTTTGTTATATGTTGGTGTCAGGCCATGAGGTAACTCCGCAAAAATGAATATGAATTAGATGGATGGTGTGTATGTACTTATACATGGAGGTGAGACTATTGGGATTCATTTCCCAATGTCTCTTGGCCTTCCTTATTTACTATTTTACAATAATATACAATCTCGCCCAATCCCTTAGGATTAGGTGTCAACATTCCCCCCTTTAATATGAAGGGATGTTGGTGAGTCCAAGCATCATTCTGAAATTTTCAAACTTTTATCTTCCAAGTGATTTGGTGAAGATGTCTGCAGTTTACTCATTTGTGGGACAATGAGTATCTGATCAAGTTGAATTTTCCCACTTGTGTATATTTGAATCCAAAGTCTTGAGTCCCCTTCAAGTACTTTATAACTCTTTTTGCAGCAGACCAATGTCCTTCACAAGGTTTTTGCATAAACTTGGAGAGGATTCCAATAACAAATGAGATGTTTGGTTTGGTGGTAGTCAAGTATATAAGACTTCCTACAAGCTGTCTATACTTCGTTGCATCCTCGAATTCCTTCCCTTCAATGGATGTGAGCTTCAAGTTTTGTTCCATTGGAGTGGTTAAGGGATTGCATTAATCCATGCCAAACTTGTTCAAAAGATCTCCAATGTACTTATTTTGAGAAAGGAATATAAATTTAGGATGTCGAGTTACTTCAATACCCAGATAGTAGTGAACATAGCCCAAATAAATCATTTCAAAGCCTTTCTTCAATTATTTATTTATGGATGCAATATAACTCTCATTGTTCCCTGTCATCGAAAGATTGTCTACATACACCACAATAAATACAATTGTTTTCCCAACTTTCTTAACAAACAAAGATACATCATCAAGATCAAAATGTTTGAAGTTAAGTTTCATAAGATTCTCAGTTAATTTCTCATACCAGGCTCGCGGTGCTTGCTTGAGGCCATACAAGGATTTTATAAGCTTGCATATCTCTTTTTCTTGGCCCTTCACAACAAATCCTTCCGGCTGGGACATAAAAACCTTCTCCTTTAGATATCCATTAAAAAAGGTGGTTTTTACATCCATCTGATGGAATTTCTATCCCTTCTGAGCTATTTGGGAAAAGAGTGTCTGGATGGTGGCCCATTTTGTTGTGGGGGAAAATTTTTCTTATAATCGGCCCCTTCTTTCTGTAAAACTCAAGCACAAGCTCTGATTGAAGATAGCATCCGCATCTCATTGTACTCTGTTCATGTAGACCCAATTGCGCCCGCTGGTTTGGTTCCCCAAAGGAGGATCAACCAACTTCTAAGGCCATTCTTTATCAAGGCATCATACTCCTTTTTCATCGCTTTCTGTCCCATCTGCACATGGAGAACAACTTATTTGAAGGAAGTTGATTCACATCCGAGGACAAATTCATTTAACAGCTATAAGCAATTTCATCAATAGTTGAACTGTACCATCTATGTCACCTCCATTTTGTTTGGTGGAACTTCTTGTTCCTACTTTTCCAACCTCAATGGATGTAATGTCATAAGGTTTATACCATTTTGGGGGCCTACTAGATGGTCTCAGTCATTTGATCGAGTTGGAATTGAATCAAGATTCAATCTCTCAATTCTATCAATCACATCATTCAAGGTGTCATCCGTGGTTGGTTCTTCATGTGGGGGAGAGAGTGCTTCAGAAAATGATTCCACATATTGATTCAGTATAGGAATCCCCCCTTCAAGATGTGGAATTTGATTATCAAATTATTGAAAAGAATTTTCATGAGTGAATCTATCTAGGTGATCAAGTTGCCGCTCAACAACATTGTCAGTCTTGGAATATTCAAGGAATATGACATCTCTTATTACTACAAACTTCTTATTGACTTCATCATAGAGACGATCTCCTTTGGAGGTATTGGAATACCCCAAGAAGATACATTTTCGACTTCTAGCACCAAGTCATTATCTTCAAATTTTAGGTTTGAAAGCATAATGTGGAATGATCCTGGTGGATATTGGTGGCCACCCACCTATTCCACTTGGGGACCACCATTATTTCTCCTTCTTTCTGGCTTTTCGCCCCTGACACTTACTATTTTTAGCAAGCTTTTTGGGTCCCTAACTGAGCCATTTTTGAGGTCTCTAAAACCATGTTTTTTTGGGGAAAACTAGAGCAACATGGGTCCATGGATTGATGTTACTTGACCAAAAATTTGTATTCCCTGGGAGATCTTTCTAACTTATGGTCTGGGTGTCAACTAAGATCGTATGCCAAATTTACGTCCCCGGGAAGTTGGAACACCAATTTACCCAAATGGGGCCCATTTTTTTGGCGCTTCATCTCCTAGGGCTAGAATTTTGGATGTTTGGGGTTTTCAATTGTTTCTAAATAATAAATAGGTTCCCTGCAATCACCGTAACCAAGCTCAAAGGTCTCGTAGATTATTTCTGCCCATCCTTAGAGAAAATTTTAGTTCTTTGATACTAATGAAATGAAGTGTTATTTCCGTTGCATCTTTGTATTAATGGTTATATGTGTATTCTGTTGCATTCCTGCATAAATTTGGATCAGTGGTATCAGAGCGGTCTGCTTTATCTCGATCCTTCTTTGCATGTCCCCAACGAGGTCGAGGTATAAGGAGTTAGGGCTCAATTTGGTTGAACCTTTGCAAGATTAGCCTCGCAAACCCCGACGGCCGCCCATGGGGGACGAAAAGAAAGATGATGGAGTAGGAGATCCTATCAAAATATTGCTCGAGGAGGCCCTCGAAAAAACAAAGGAATGCAATGATGGATAACTTTGCCCTCCTTCAACGACTGCCCATCGGCGACGCATCTGCATCCAGCAGCCACTCTGGAGGTGCGACTCCCTTTAAGGTACAAGTAAACTTTGACATTACCATATTCGAGGGTCAGATAGATGCAGATGCTATAGATAGATGGTTGAATCTATTAGAAGGATATTTCTCGGTTTGTGACTTTTCCGACCGGGAGAAGATTATTTTTTCACTCCTCAAAGCTACCCCCCGTGTCAAGGACTGGTGGGAAACCTACTGTGAGAAAAAGGACGACACAAAACCCTCTCTGTTCTCAGCCATACCCACTTGGAATTATTTCTGAGATGCCATCAAGGAACAATACTATCCTATGGGGAGCTATGAGGACAAGTACATACAATGGACCACGCTACGGCAACAAAGGGATCAATATGTGCATGAGCTGATGAATCTTTTCCATACCCTGTGCACAAAGTTGGGTATCAAATATTCAAAGAAAAATTTGGTGCTAAAGTATCACAGTTGTCTACACAGATACATTCAGGAGGAAATGGAGTTCCTAGACATTTCCTTGCTTGGTACGGCATACTGGTATGCTGCCAAGATTGACCAAAAATTCAAACAGAAGAAGCGAGACTTTCGATCTGCGAATCAAAAGCAAGGGAAAAGTTCCCAAAAAATGCAGAACAAAGGACAAATCCAAGGCATGGCAGCCTGAGACAACCTGCCAAAGCCACAAGAAAATAACAACACCGTGAAGCCAAATAAGGACACGGGAAAGTGGTGTGAGTTTCATAAGAGCTCCACTCACAACACAAGTGAGTGTCGGGCCAAGCAGTCGCTGGTGGCCGAGATGAGGGCTTCTGAATCATATGAATGCTCTGACTCTAAATTAGAACCTAGCAAGGGGAATGAAAAAGGGAAGCAGATTATTGGCACGGAGCCCAACGCCATTATTACCACTGCGAAGATCCAGAAGGAGGAACCAGAAGATCTAGAGGAGGCAGAGCGTCGCTTCCACTCCTAGATGTGGGTAAAGGGTTCCCCGCTACAGTTCATTGTCGACAATGGGAGCCAAAAGAACCTCATTTCAGCAGATGTCGTAAAGCGGCTAGGCTTGCCGACCATAGCGCACCCACAACCATACACTATCGGGTGGCTTCACCAAGGACCAGATCTCCACGTCATCCAGCAGTGTCGCCTTCCTTATAGCATCAAGCCCTTCATGGATGAGATATTGTGTGACATTTCTCATATTGATGTTTTTTATGTATTATTAGGCCAACCATACTTGTGGAAGTGACATGCTATGTATGAGTCTCGGCCTCGTGTTGTTCTTGTTACTTTTGGAAATAAGTTGTACAGGATACCAGAGGTACCACCGCCTCCCACTATCTCTCTGGTTACTGCAATAAAATGCAGTAAGCTCATTTCCCAAACTAGGAAATTTGGTTTCCTGATGATCTGCCCCCAAGGCAAGAAGAAGACCGTGGCCACGACCTCCAGACATGGCTCCTCTGCATGACAACAACAAATGGACAAGGTTGTGGAGGAGTATGGGGACATCTTCACCTCACCCACAGGGGTGCCTTTGCACTGTCAGGTCAAGCACCCCATTGACCTGACCCTAGGTGCGCCGCTACCCAATGGACCGATCTATAGGCGCTCTATTCTAGATAATGATGAAATCAAGAGATAGATTCAGGAGCTTCTGCAGAAAGTTCACATTCGGCCAAGTTCATCGCCCTGTGGGAGCTCGATCGTGTTGGTGCAAAAGAAGGATGGGACTTGGACACTTTGTATTGACTATCAGGCGTTGAAAAGATCATTGTCCGGAATAGGTACCCAATCCGACGGATTGACGACCTTCTGGACTAACTCAAAGGGGAAAAATATTTCAGCAAGATCGACTTGAAGTCTTGGTATCACCAGGTACCAATCGAACCCTCAGATGTGTGGAAGACTGCCTTGAAAGCTAAGGAGGGCCTTTTCAAATGGCTCGTCATGCCTTTCTTGTTGACTAATGCTCCTACAACCTTCATGAGGATGATGGATGACATCTTGCGTCCATTCACCAACTCATTTGTAGTGGTGTACTTGGATGATATTCTGATCTTCAGCCAGACTTGGGAAGAGGCGCACCTCCATCACATCCGAGAAGTCCTCCAAACACTACGGCAACACAAGTTGTATACCAATTTGGAGAAGTGCATTTTTGTCATGACCTAGGTTCAATATCTGGGATACATGATTAATGAAAGGGGGGTACATGTGGATCCAGCCAAGATCCAAGTCATTTAGGATTGGCCAGCCCCAACCACTCTAACAGAGCTTCGCAACTTTCTGGGTCTTGCTAATTTCTACCGCAGGTTCGTGTTGGGATTTTCTCATATCACTTGGCCCTTGAGTGAAGTCACCAAGGGAGGAGCGAAAGAAAAATTCTTTTGGTTGGAATCTCAATAGAGGGCGTTCGTAGAATTGAAACATCGCCTCTATTCTGCCCCAGTGCTCACATTACCAGACTTGAAATAACCACTTGAGATCGAGATAGATGCCTCTGACTATGCTATTGGGGTATTTCTTACTCAACAGGGGCATCCAGTGGCATATCACAGTGAGACATTGTCTGACACAATTTGCAAGTATCCCACTTATGATAAAGAAATGTAATCCATTTTGTAGGCTTGTTGACAATGGGAGCATTACATTTTCAGGAAGGAGATAATCATCCACACAGACCATCGACCCCTGCAATTCATACAGACAAGGGAATTTTCAAAATGATCGCCATCAGAAGTGGTCCACATATCTGCAACAATATCATTTGAACATCAAGTACAAGAAGGGTAGCACCAATAATTTTGCAGACTGCCTCAGCCAACCACCGATCATGGCCATAACCACCATTCTCAACTCTTGTGGGCATGAGACTTCTGATTGGCCGCTTCACTACAAAAGCGATCCAGAATTCAGCCACGCATACAAGGCACTCTTGGGGGGTACGCAAGTTCCAAATTTTCACCTCCAAGATGCATTGTTATGTCACCTGAGACACATTTGTGTTCCTTCAAGCGAGCGTGCCAAGATGATATAGGAAGTGCACTACAGTCGAGTCACTGGGCATTTTGGGGCCGAGAAAATAGTGGCAGTACTGTAGAATTATTTCTATTGGTCGAACCTCGACAGGATTTCGGGAAGTACATCAGATCCTGCACTGCTTGCACCATTTCCAAACCAACCATCAAGAAGCAAGGCCTCTATACTCCGCTACCTACGCCTAGTCGACCTTGGGACTCCATATCCATGGATTACATGTCGGGCCTTCTTTCTACTAAGCATGGAAATGACTGTGTTTTCGTGGTCATCAACAAATTCTCGAAGATGGCCATTATGGCGGTCTGTAAGAAGAATATCACAGTAGAAGCCACTGCTAAACTCTTCCTTGAATGAGTGTGGGTGCACTTTGGGATCCCACAGTATATCATATCAGATCACAACAACAATTTCCTCAACAAATTTTGGTCCAGCCTCTGGTCAAATTTGGACACCAAGCTTGCCAAGTCCACAACTTTCCATCCCCAAACTGATGGTCAGACAGAGGTCGTCAACAGGATGATTGTACACATTCTGTGCGTGTACAATTCAAAAAATCCACATACATGGGATAAGAGCCTCCCCTATATACAACACAGTTATAACCGGGCTCTCCACAACTCAACCAGCCACAGCCCCATTCAGGTGGGCTTGGGATTCCAGCCACTATGTCCCATTGACGTAGCCATGCCATTTGTGGCTACTCAGGCCAATTCGTCTCATGTCCAGTCTAAAGCTAACAAAGCGAACAACTTCATCGAGCACATTCAACACATTTGCCAACAAGTTCATGACATATTGGATAGAGCCAATGCTAAGTACAAGCAACAACATGATCAACATCGAGTGCCACACAACTTCCAGGTGGGCGACAAAGTGTGGCTACATTTGCAGAAGGAGCGCCTCACTGGACCCCACCGCAAGCTTCGCCCGCTCTGATATGGGCCATACACCATCACCAAGGCTATAGGGAACAATGCCTTCAAGCTCAGTATTCCACCATTCCTTGGTCTGCACCCTGTATTCAATGTAGACCACCTCCATCCCTACTTCCCACCTCTACTGGACACCTTCGACATTGCAGAAGAACTCACACCAAAAGAGTTAAACCCAAACTACATGGAACAGACCACCACAGACTGTATCATGGACATGCAAATCAATAACACTCTCCAACAGAAAATCCAACTGTATCGGGTTGTCAAAGCTGGCCAACTCCTGCACCAAGGCAAGTGGTTCACCTGGGACCAAGTTCAGTAGAAGTTTCCTCATCTCATGGATGAACTCAATGCAATGGGGACCATTGCTTCCTAAGGGGGGAGGAATGATCCAGGTGGATATTGGTGGCCACCCACCTATTCATTTTGGGGCCCCACCATTGTCTCTTTCAGTTTTTCAGTTTCAGCACAACTTACTATTTTTAGCAGTTTTTCTGGTCCTAAAATTCTGGAGCCGTTTTGAGGCCCTAAACAATGTTTTTTGGGAAACCCGGGAGGAACATGGGTCCATGGATTGATGTTGCTCACTCAAAATTTTTAGTCCTCAGATAGATCTTTCTAACGAGGTATGGTTTGCGTCAAATGGAGATTGTATGCCAAAGTTACGTCCCCGGGAAGTTGAAACACCAATTTACCCAAATGGGCCCCATAGTTTTGGCGCTTCATCTCCTAGGGTTAGGGTTTTGGATATTTAGGGTTTTCCATTGTTTCTAAATAATAAATAGGCCCTCTAGCCTCATTGTAACTAAGTTCAGAGGCCTGTAGCCACCACATCTCTTCTCAGAGATAAGCTACCAGAGCCCTAGCTAGTTTATTTCCATTATGTCTGTAAGCAAATTTCAGTTCTTTGATATTAATGAAATGAAGTGTTATTTTCGCTACATCTTCATATTTATGGTTATATGTGTATTTTTTTGCATTCCTGCATAAATCCGGATCATGGAACTAAAGACCCTGAAATGCTTTACAGAAGGGAGGTGGCCTTGCCACATTTCATAAGGAGTTTTGTTTTTTATTGAATTTGAGGGAAACCTAGTCTTTATGTATACAATACATAGAATTGCATCAGCCCAAAACATCAATTTAAATTCTTAAAAAACATCATGGAGCGAACCATATTTAAAATTATCTTGTTCATTCTTTCAGCTACACTGTTCTGCTGGGGATTATAGGGCACAATTTTTTTATGTTTGATCCCATGTTGATGAAGATAGTTTTCAAACTCGTTTGAAGTGTATTATTTTCCATTATCAGTGCGCAAAGAGCCAATGTGAGTTTGTGCATCATTTTCAATCCATGCATGAAAATTCTTGACTGTTTGAAAAACATCATACTTGTTTTTCAATAAGTAAACCCAACACATTCTGGTGTAATCATCAATAAATGTCATCATATATTTATTTCCATTTGCAGATGCAACAAGCATGGGGCCACATAAACCTGAATGAATAAGCTCAATTTTTCTATGTGCTCTGGAATGTGAACCATGAAAGGGTTGTTTTTTATGCTTTCCTTGAATACAAGCATCACAATGCTTAAGTTTCCTAGGAATTGTAGGAAATCCGGTAACACCATTTTTCTTCAACAATTGAAGGTTTTCATAGTTTAAGTGTCCAAATATAGCATGCCATAAAAGACTTAATGAATGTATTTTCATCACGATGTGAATTGAATGCAAATTTTTGTGCATGAGCAAAGGGACATTGCAGCTTTAAGAGTCTTCCTCCTTCTATTCCCTCCATGATAAGTGAGCAATTTGATGCTTTTCTAACTTCAACCTTGCCATAAAACATGTGAATGGAGTGTCCTTGTTGGCGGATGTGGACCAAGGAAAGCAAGTTTCTCCTCAACTCAGGGAGGTATAAAACCTCATGTAGAAGATGATCTGGAAGACCAGGCAACCTAAGCATGATTATGCCAAGCCCTGATGACTTGAGATTTGATTTATCTGTGAAGTATACTGCTCCATCAACTTTGTCAGTAGATTATTCAAAAAAATATTTTCTAAAAGTCGTGTGACATGTTGCTCCCGAATCTAGCAACCAACCATTTCTCCAAGAAGTAAATGAAACATCAAACAAGTCTTCAGTTACTCCATTGTTACAATGTGCTACAACATAATGAGCAGATTTAGGTGCTTTACCATTGTCTCTGTCTTGAGTTTTACCTTTTTCTTGATTTCTTTGTTGCTCAATTTTATCCCAAGGAAACTTACATGTAGATGCATGATGCCAATATTTATTGCATCGTATGCAATGAAGATCAGATTTTTCAGTTTGATTTTGTCTGTCCCCTCCTTCCTCTGAAATTTCTTCTTCCTCTTCCTCTTCACTCACCTATTCCTCTAGAATAATATTGAGAATGAATCTTCTCTTTATGGGCGAAGCATACAACCTCTTTAGAAGACAAAGGAGCTGTCATCTTTACAAAAGCCTTCTCTCTTTATGCAAATTTTTTCTCAAGGGAATCAAAGGGGATTTTCATGAGGTTTCCACTTGTTTTCAATGACTCAAGGTAATGTGAGTAAGTGGGATACAATTCATCAACATAAGCTATGAGAGGTATGCCAAATTCTACACCATTATTCTTAATTTCATGCATGATAGATCTTACTTTTGATGCTAAAGCAAGAGGGTCATCATTTTTCAATTCAAGGCTGAGCAACTTAATTATTAATTGAACAATTTCAAGTTCTGAATGTGAGTCATAGATTTCTTATAATTCGCTCAAGGCTTCATAGGCATTTGAAAATGGTGTAATATGGTGACTCACCTCTTCATTTACAGAGCTGCAATCAAGGCATAGGCCTTGCAGTTCTTGTTTTCCCAAATGGCGATCTCCTTGTCTGAGGTGGGCTTTGTTGGAGGATGGTATCCTTCTCCTTCAAAAATTCCTCTCCACATATCATTAAAAATGAGAGTGTGCTTGATTTTTCGAGACCATTCAGGATAGTTCTCCTTGCCGGAGAGAAAAATCCCCATAATAGATAAGAGATAATGCATTCTAAAAAAAAATCACTTTGTTGCCACTCGAAAAAAAAAAACTCAAAATTATTCTCTTGGAAAAAAAAATTGGTAAAAAAAAAAACGGAGGGCTTATTTGGGGGAGGGATTATCTAAGGTAGGGTGGAAGAGGGAAAGGTATTATCTGAGGGAGGGTGGAAGTGGGGAAGGTATTATGAGGGAGGGAGGCTGAGCTGCAAGGAGGTAGTGGAAGGGAGGGAGTAATGGGAGGGCTGACGGTTGAGGAGGGAGAGTCATAGGGGAGAAGAGGGGAGCGAGAGTAGGGGAATGGAGGGGAGGGGAGGGAGGTAGGGAGGTCTGCGTTCGAAGAGAGAGCGGAAGACAGGGACTGTGGGGAGAGCAAGGTGAGGGGGAAGGGTAGTGTAGGGACGGGTGAAGGGAGGAGTGGGATGGGCTGGCAGCATGAGGAGTCGGCATGGTTGTCAGTGTGAGGAGCCGGAGTGTGAGGGAGTGGAAACTGAGCGTGAGGCAGGAGCCGAGCGGAGGCCTCGCATGTGAGGGAGGATGTGGGTAGCAGAGTGAATTGGCATGAGGGATGCAATGTGGTGCCGAGAGGCCTGCACAAAATCACCTACAATAAAAAATTGGTATATGTTGTGGAGAGCAATGAGAGAGGGTGGAGAGCCCTGCTCTGTTTTGAAGAAAAAAAATTTATGTATTTGCATAATTTGATGAGGAGTAATGGGCAGTGTACTGTAAGACAAAGAAGACAGAGAAGGAGCAGTTCTTCCAAGTGTTGGCAGAGAGGCAAAGAGGCAGTTCTGCCAAGAGGGAGTTACAAGGGTAGGGATGCTAGAAATATAGCTGGCTCTGATACCATGTCAGGTCAGGAGGTAACTCCACAAAACTGAATATGAATTAGATGGAGGGTTTGTATGTACTTATACATGGAGGTGAGACTATTGGAATTCATTTCCCAATGTCTCTTGTCCTTCCTTATTTACTATTTTACAATAATATACAATCTCACCCAATCCCTTAGGATTAGGTGTCAACAGTTGGTCAACCATTTTATAATGATCACTCTGAAAAAACATATTAAAAATAAGTCATGATTAAATAGGAAACAATACACCCATGTTAAGTACTCACAATGCATTAAATTATTGAATCAATATTTTCATTAGGTCACTTCAACCTCAATCTAAATATTAGGGAGAGAGCCGGTGTGTATGCCCATGCTAAACCATAATTTTTGTTTAACGTGAATTTGAATATTGAGTTTCACCAACACAAGGTTAAAAAAAAAATGAGATCATTTACAAAAACAATATTAGTTGGTAGATACATGAATTTCGTCATGCTAACATGAATGTTTTTTGGAAGGTGGATCAAACCAAACCTCTTAGGAATACATTGTAATTTTTATGAAATTTTCAATTTTAAAAGTAGTCTTGACCCAACTCAGTCATCCAAAGAACAATCGAAAACAAATAATTTCTAGAGTATATAGTTGTATACTTATGTTATTACACCATCATACCTCTAAAGAATGGTGCCTATCTTATTGGAACACTAGGAAAGTACTCGATCAGGGTTGAAACTTAAGGGGGAAAGAAGAAAGGATCTATCATCTACTAGTAATCTCTAATCCATAATGCAATGGCTATTGGTTGTGAATCTCATTCATGAATGCAATTATTGCTTGCCCATGTGTGCCAAAGACTAAGCCACATTGAGATACAATTCTCATCTGCTCCACCCAAAACCATTCACATTGAGCTCCCTTTCCTTGGGGGATATAATGGTATAACCATTGGAATTCAAGTCCAACTCCACTTCCATTTAAAAATTTCATTATTCCCATTGGAAATTTTTTTATCTTGATTCATATTAATTTTTTCTTCCTCATACATTTGACTATTTTCATGCAGATATAGAGCACTAGAAAAAGGTTGAATATTTTTATGCAGAGATAAAGCACTAGAAAAGATTGATTA
Source organism: Pinus albicaulis (assembly GCA_034641835.2). Lineage (NCBI taxonomy): Eukaryota > Viridiplantae > Streptophyta > Pinopsida > Pinales > Pinaceae > Pinus > Pinus albicaulis. The sequence goes on along the minus strand of CM076578.1, from coordinate 791,117,727 downwards.
TTTTTATGTAGAGATAGAGCATAGAAAAAGGTTGATTATTTTTTTACAGAGATAGAGAACCAAAAAAGGTCGATTACTTTTATGCAAAGATAGAGCACCATAAAAGGTTGATTACTTTTATGAATAGATAGAGCACTAGCTAAGGCTGATTATTTTTATGCAGAGACAGAGCAATAGAAAAGGCTAATTTCATTTCCATATATGGGTTGAAAAACAAGCATGCCATTCATTCCCAAACTTCCTCTTTTTTCAGATAATGGATTACTATTTTCTTTTGCTTATATTATGTCACCAGTAGACTTGTCATGAAAAACAATTGAAGAGTCCTTGGTCCTAGAGAAAGTAGAAGAAATGTTTTCTTCTCCTGCCAATTTCTGTAGCCTCATATATTTTTTAATTTCATCTTGATAAAATTTCACCAAAATATCATATTCATGCATTGATTGTTTTCTACCACCAATCTACAAATTATATGTAGGGTCTTCTGTGAACTCTCATTCGAAGTGAGGCGACCACATGCATATCAGTGTGTAGCCTAGCTTTATTAAAGGGAAATTTTAGATTATGGAAATAGATAATATGTTTTAGGTATATTAGATCAAATCATATAAAAAAATATAGACTTAAAACATTCACTTTCAAGGCCAACTCAAAAAATTTCGAACAAGTAGCCTCCAAACCAATTAACCCTAATTTTTAAATTGCTAGAGTTTCCCTTGCTTTCTCTTGAACTAAGGGCAAGCACTTTATTTGTTACTTACATACGAAGTTGGAAGTGTCTTTGGACCTTTTCAAATAATTGTGTGGAGTCTCCTTGTTGATTCAAATGATCATCTAGGTGTTCTTAAATTGTAACTGGGAGGCTCATCTTCCCATTAATTATGAATGAGAGGAACTAGTTTTTATAACATTGTTTTGGCTTTGGGATGAATGTCTAGAAATTGAGATGAAATCCTTCCCGCTTGAAAATTGTACTGTAGAAAAGGATTGGTGTTAAACTATAAATGAGTTTTGTTCTTTTTCATCTTTAGCTAGCCATACTAGCCAATACTCTGCATTATGGTTATGTCGTATTTTCCAATCAACTTGAAAATGATTTAGAAAATAGAAAATTAGAAAAAAATATATATTTTCATGAAAATAAAACTGTAAAAGAACTGAAATAAAAACTCAGAAATGAAAATAAAATAATAAGAAAATTGTGTTGTAATTGAAAAAACTAACTTGAATATATTGTGAAATGTTTTGGGGTGGGTTTTGTGTTGGTTTCTCTCTAGGGTTGGTGAATATTTTTAATGTGAAACATGCAACTTCAGCAATGGTTGAACTTATTTTATATTTTTTTCACTTGAATTTAATTGATGGAAATGATGGACATGGATTGTAATGGCTTCATTTTTCATGTGTGATCAGGATTGATTTTGATGTGATCTAATGGTTGGGAATTTGTTTTTGTTGATCCATGTTCTTTGATCTTTTTTGATGGGAAATAGAATAGGTTGAGTGTCATTTATTGAAATTATCGGGTGGGCGTCATTTATTGTATACAGTGGGTTTAAATGATGTTATTGGGCGGGTGTCATTTATTGAACACGATGGGTTTAAATGTTGAATACCACAGTTATGGTTGACATACATTAAGTTTTACTATGTGCAGATATGGATATGCAGTTGGGATATATAGCATCAGTTATGATCAGTGGGGTTGAAGTGATTGCTACTTTGTACTTCTCGAATAGACCATTTTGGAAGGATTAATGGTTTTATGAGTTTTCTAGTTGTGACAATATTATTTGTACTCTTAATACTTAACAACATATTTATGGACAGTTGTGGGCCCAGTCAATGTTTTGGGAAATTTTGGACATAATTTAAAACATCTTTGGACTTAATGTTATTTGTTTTTGTTTAATTATTGGTTACACATATCTCAATTTCTGGTGGGTTGGTGGGACCAGTACTATAACAATTACTCGTCCCTACACAACATTAGACATCTCTCCCCTACTAGCGCTGACAAACAATTTTTTCTCAGCGACTTATTCTTATTCCTTAACTCCGTTATCCCCTCGGGTTGTAGGCATTGAATCATCTGTTTCAAAAATCCCATTTTCAATTTTCGCATTAGTTCAAGTTGTAGTTGTTGGGTAGCCAAAAATCAGTGAAGATGAATGAGACAACAGGTATGGAACTTGGGAGGTAAAATGAAATCTTTAAATGGGTGCCCAGGAGGTACAATGAAATTTTGAAATGGGTGTGGAGAAGTAAGTACATGAAAGTGGTATGTACCAATGTCCATGTCAAACTCATCACTATAGTGGAGGTGGAAATGCGTTAGTTGGAGGAATAGAGACCCTATACCGATTATGGTAGAAGATGCTCTAAAAAGGCCAACGACAAAATATGAAATCACTCCTCCTTATTCATTTAGGTTAAAAATGGTCCAAATATAAAATTATTTGTTTTTTTTCAAAATGATGTCAATGTTACTTTTTCCTTTTGGCACTTCTTTTCAGTGAATGATAAAAATTATCTAAATCCATCCATTTTTTAGTCAAGCTTCACATAGAAAGTGAGATACTCGGACATGGTTTCTCCATCTAGTTAAGGATCTCTAAAGCGACATAAAACATTGAAATTTTCTTAAATTCCTTTAAACTATTCCCTTTGTGGATTTTTGCTTCTCTAGATTTAGGTGACAATGAGATTCTCCATCTCATCTTGGATAACCTATATAATATGCCTTTGTTTCCTGCTTAGCACTTTGTCTTATCAATATTCCTCTCTACGCTTCTTTTTATTGTTCCTTGAGTTTCATTTCCAGGAGATAATCATTTTATTTCTATGCTAGATGTTACCATGTCATCGAATCTCTCGCAACAATTATTATTTTTATTTGGCAGTTCTTTTGGGCATGTATCTTTGCCTCATTCTTCTTACTCACAAGGCTTCCCTATATGATTCATAGAGTTCCCTTATCGAGGGAGGCTCATTTTCTTCTCCAAACTCCCCAATGCCCAATATGGCTTGATTTTGAAAGACTGCTAACGACAATCCCTAAACTGCTCTGATAGGGGTTTTCATGATGTCAAAATCACACAAGACTTGCCCCTCGACTCATTTACAACCCTTCAGGAACCTTGAACAAAGTCCAATCACCTTACCACTTGTCACTAAACCACTCACGTCGGTAGCCTCATATAATGGTTCTTGAGATTATTTCTTGTCGTTAACTCACACACCTATGGCATACTTATTTTTATAGTCTAAAATCATTTTGAACTACTGGTTTTTTTAGGTTGTCACATTTTTTTCTACTTCTTTACAATTGGGTTTGAAACCCTAATGGATTTCTTTTTGAATTAGTGTTTTTAATCACTTAATTACAACTCACTTCAAAATGAATGGAGGATGAATCACACTTAATTCTATCACCATGCTTGAATAACTAAACGAAAGTGTCTAGGAAGATCGATGTCATTTGACCAATCTCATTAAGAACGTCCACCTAGATAGCAAGGGGTTGACCAAAAATAGAGAGGACTTAGGGACAGGCACAAACTTGATCAAGGCTAACCACTAGATTTCATCACCATATGCCACTAGGAAGATGCTTGGGATTTCTTTCACTGTCAGAGAAACCATCAAGGAAGATACCCCCTAGAGCTAGGGTATCATATGTTATTCCTGACACATGATATCAACTAAAGACTTCAGGAATTTAACCTCCAAAAATATTGTTTTTCCTTTTTGGCTTTGAATTGGTGTTGGCTTTACTTTTTTTTTCCTATGAAAATTAAGAGAGGCCCTCCCCTCTAATTTGGAGTTTGACTTCTTCGTAATGGTCTTCCTAGTCCTTCTTTAACTATGAGAGGCCTTTCTTGTGTGCTCTCAACCATTCTATCATTTCTACTTCTAATTTCTTAATATTCTTCTCCTCGATCCATGGGTTAGAGTGGACAAAGATTTTTTTCCTTAACGGATAATCAAACCTCGTTGTATGAACTAGGTCATAAACAATGGTATAGGAGAAAGTATCCAGCTTACATAATTTGAAAGTGCTATGATGCAGGCTAGATTGTATATGAACGAGACATAACAAAGATATTGGCTTATTGAATTCACAAGTGCAATTCATTTTTTCAAGACGCAGAACTGATCTTGAAATTTGATGGGTATGATTCCTATAGAAGCTCCCAAGTATCTAATAATATCATGTTTGAAAATAGAGTTAAATGACCCACATGATTTCTAACCTATGAGAAAGATCCAAAGGAACAACTACACAAATCCCCTTCGAATTTGAAATTAATTTCTCCCCTAAAAGCTACGCAAATAGATTCCAACCAATCATAACCTTCCCCATCAACGATCATAATATCATCACTAGAAAACACTCAATGAATTGAAGCTTGCCACACTTTTTCCCCTTTCAAGAAAAAAATTTCTTAATGGTGTAGCCCAATCTTGTTACTATATTCTCATTTCTCCATACAACTAACACCCATCACCTAACTTGGAAATTGGAGGACATCGAGAAATAAAAGATTGCATTAATTTAAAGAGTGACGGACCTTACAATAAGTGTTTCTTTCGGGAAGTGTCATGTGCCATAGAGAGGGGGGGACCGCGTGAGGCTGGCTTCACAGAGCATCGGCTACCCCCCGCTCCCTACAGTGGAAGGATAACATTCCCACTTAAAAAAAAAAACTAACTCATTCAAATTCTAGTTCCAAACAAAATTTAAAAGCTAACTCATTCGGATTATATTTCCAAACAATTTTTTTCATTTGAAATATTCACTTAACGAATTTACTCATTCCAAATAAATTTTTCATTTCAAATATTCACTTAACTTACTCATTCAGATTCTAAAAATAACTCATTCAATTCTAATTCCAAACCAAATTTTCATTTCAAATATTCATTCTAGCTCTATCGCATTCTAACTCCAAATAAAATTTTCATTTCAAATATTCACTCTAACTAATTAGGATTCTAATTCCAATCAAAATTTTCATTTCAAATATTCACTCAAACTCATTTGGTTTCTAATTCCAATCAAAATTTTCATTTCAAATATTCACACAAACTCATTTGGTTTCTATTTCCAATCAAAATTTTCATTTCAAACACTCATTTGGATTCTTTCAAAAAAACTAAAACTCATTTGGATTCTAATTCCAAAAAAAAATTAAACTAAAACTCATTCAGATTCTAGTTCCAAACAAAATTTTTCATTCAAATACTCACTCATTCAGATTCTTTTAAAAAAACTAAAACTCGTTCGGATTCCAATTTGAAACAAATTTTTCATTTCAAATACTCACTCATTCAGATTCTCTTAAAAAAACTAAAACTCATTAGGATTCTAATTCCACACAAAATTTTCATTTCAACTCATTCAGATTCTTTTAAAAAAACTAAAACTCATCTGGATTCTAATTCCAAACAAATTTTTCATTTCAAATACTCACTCATTCTGATTCTAATTCCAAACAAATTTTTCATTTCAAATACTCACTCATTCCGATTCTAATTCCTAACAAATTTTTCATTTCATATACTCACTCATTCCGATTCTAATTCCAAACAAACTAACTCATTCTAATTCCAAACATTTTTTTCATTTCAAATACTCACTCATTCAGATTCTTTTAAAAAAACTAAAATTGATTCTGATTCTAATTCCAAACAAACTTTTCATTTCAACTCATTCAGATTCTTTTAAAAAAACTAAAACTTGTTTTGATTCTAATTCAAGACAAATTTTTCATTTCAAATACTCACTCATTCAGATTCTTTTAAAAAAACTAAAACTCATTAGGATTCTAATTCAAAAAAAAAAATTTATTTCAAATACTCACTCATTTGGATTCTTTTAAAAAAACTAAAACTCATTCGGATTCTAATTCCAAACAATTTTTTCATTTAAAATAATTCCAAACAAAATTTTCATTTCAAATACTCACTCATTCGGATTCTAATTCCAAACAAACTAACTCATTCTAATTTCAAATACATTTATTCTAATTCCAAACAAACAATCAATTTGTGATTTCATTTTAAAAATCATTCAATTCAAATTCTAAACAAACAATTTATAATTTTATTTTAAAAATATTTCAATTCAAATTTCAAACAAACAATTTGTGATTTTATTTTAGAAATCATTGAATTCAAATTCTAAAAAAACAATTTGTGATTTTATTTTAAAAATCATTCAATTCAAATTCCAATTCATTTGTTATTTTATTTTAAAAATGATTCAACTTGTTAAAATCATCTAAATCCAAAACTTGTGGTTAATTTATTTTAAAATCATCATCCAAATCTGAAATAACCTGTTATTTAATTTTTAAAATGATTTGAACACCAAATAACTGCTCTTTTATTTTATTTAGAAATGATTAGAACTTCAATCGTTCTACTCTTTGTGTATTTAAAAATGATCTGAATCTGAAACAACCCGTTATTTTTGTATTTAAAGTTGAGCCGAATCCTAAACGACTCGTTGCATTTGTATTTAAAAAGCATTTAAAATTCAACTGAATCTGAAACAACCTTGCTTTTGTATTTAAAAAGTATTTAAAACCGAGTCAAATATGGAACAACATGTTGCTTTTGTATTTTAAAAATGGCCCGCATCTGAAACAACCCGCTCTTTTTTTATTTAAAAATGATTTGAATCCAAAACAACTTGTTATTTTTGTATTTAAAAATGGCTTGAATCCGAATCCAAAACAACTTTCCCTTTTTGTATTTAAAAATTGTCCAAATCCAAAACGCCCTGCGCTTTTTTGTATTTACAAATGATCAAAAATATGAAACAACCCGCTCATTTGTATTGGGTCCATATTAATCTTTCCATTTTGCACTCTGAAATCCCTAATAATATCACAACCCAGGGGTTAACATTATAATTCTCAATCCTAGTGGGAAAATTCATAGTTCTTTTCTTAGAGTTCCCCGCAACTGTAAGAACTATGCCCAAAGAACTAAGATCTTTGATGTAAAGGAACTAATACCAATGGGAACTATGAGTGGCAAGAAATTTGATGAAGTAACCGAAGTTGAGAAACTATGATTTACGGTAATTATGATTTATACCAATAAAGCCTACAACCAAGACAAACCATGCCCAATTGGAACTATGACTAACCAGAAATTTGATGAAGGAACTATGACCAACATGAACTCTGATTAATACGAATAGTAGCCTCGCCCAAGGAACCGGGATCTCAAATTAACATGAACTGTGATTGATACGAGTAGGAACTATGACCAACAAGAACTATGGTTGGTACTAAAAGGAACTCTAACCAAGGATCTAGTATATTTGACCGATAGGATTTCTCGCTAAGGGTCTAGTATATTTGACTGATGGAAACTATGACCGTCAATAATATGATCACATTTCTCATTGCTCATAGTTCCTATGGTTCAAATATATGAGATCCTCAATCGGAGCTCCTATTGGTCATTGTTCTTTAGTCAAAGTTCCTCTATCAAATTTCTTGTCAATAGAAGTTCCTTTGTCAAAGTTGCAATCATTCATTTAGTTATAATTCTTGTAGGTCATATTTCCTCCTAGTCATAGTTATTATCAATGATGGTTCTTGTCGATCGAAGATTATAGTTCCTTAATAAGAGTTCCTATGTTTATCGATCATAGTTCCTATCAGTCATAATTCCTTGGTCAGAGTTCCTACATCATCTTCCTTGTCAGCCATATTTTTTATCTATCATAGCTCCCGCAGGTCATAATTTTTATTGGCCAAAGATTCCAATTCCTTTGTCATAGCTCCAAGGAACTCTAACCAAGAAACTAGCAAGTTCCCCATCATTATTGATAACTATAATTTTAACGTCTAGAGATTTCAACAAGAACTATGAGTGATACAAATAGGGGCTCTCATTGAGGAACTAAGATGTTTTACTGATAGGGACTATAGTTTATCAAATATCCTATTAGTTAATTTCCTTTTTCAGAGTCCCTATCAGTCATAGTTTCTATTCATCATAGGACCAAATGGTATCGATCACGCTTCCTATCTCTCATAGTTCTTGTTGGTAATCATTCATGTCAAGCATAGTTACTATTGGTCATAGATCCTATCATTCATAGTTCTTATTGGACATAATCCATGTCAGGCATAGTTCCTAGTGGTCATAGTTCTTTCCAGTCAGTTTTCTCGAGGTCATAGTCCCTTTTTCCATCAGTAACTATGACCACATGAAATATGACAAAGGAAATTTCATCTACAAACTAAATATTTCCTCCATTTTTCATTTGTAGTTCTAGGTAATGGTTCATGTCAATCAAATTTCATGAAGTCATAATTCCTTGGTTAGCAGCGAACTTTGACTGGCATCAATTATCTGAACTTTAACTATAAAAGGAACTCTGCATGACCTTCATTTGTCAGTCTTAATCCCAGGTAATAGTCCTTGTCAATCAAATCTCTTGAGTTCATTGTTCCTATATTAATCAAAATAATTGACAGACATGAATGATGACCACAAGAACTAAGGCGAATGAAACTAGATTGAAAAAATAACTATGACCTTCATTTGTAGATCCTAGTTCTAGAGAGTACTTCCTATCAATGAAAATTCTCGAGGTCATAGTTCCTTTGTTAGTCTGGAACTCTAACTATTAAGAACTATGATGAAGGAACTTTGGTTGGAAAATGAACTATCACCTTCATATGTAAGTCGTAGTTCTTCGGAATAGTTCATATCGATCAAAGTCCTTGAGAGGCATATCTCCTTTATTTGTAAAGAACTATGACCTTATGATGACCTTTGACTAACAAAGGGAATATGACCTTCATCCCTTAGTCATTTTTCTAGGAATAGTTCTTATCAATCAAATTTTTTGAGGTCATAGTTCCTTCATTAATTTGGAAATTTTCCGGCGAGGAAATTTTACTAATAATAATTGCGATGAAGGAAATTTGATCAAAAAAGGAACTATGAATTTCATTTTTGGATCATAATCGTAGGGAATAGGTACTTCCAGCCAATTTTCCTAAGGTCATACCATCCTTTGTTATTCAGGAACTTTGACCGATAGGAACCTTGAGGAAAACTTTTACCAACATGGTAACTATGACCTTCGTTTTCAGTCATAGTCCCTACCATTCAAAGTTCCCAAGGTCAAATATCCTTCTGCCAATTAGGAACTCTAATTGGCAGGAAGTATGACCAATGAATTTTCGTGCGATTCAACCAACATTGATAGCTTTATTTCAACAATTTCCTTTGATTTTGTTTAATTTATGACACCCCTTCCATCCAATCTAAGAACTAATATTAGGCCATGCTATTCAAAATTCCATGGTAAAAATATTTCTTCTTTAATGAATGCTTGTGGGTTGATGAAATTTGGCTACAATTTCTAAACTACTCCATTGAGTTTTAAGCTCCTCCCCAAGGCCCTTCCTTCTTCTACTTTGTCATCCCTCCTAGCTCAACATCACATCTTATACTTGAATCCTTGTATGTCTTGGTGGATCAGGAATTATGGGATCTTGGTGAACACGCCTTGTCTTAAAATGGACCAAAAACCCAAATGGAAAAGTCTCATTATCACATTTCCCATCAATAAGGTGGAATTAGAACTTCGAAAAAATTCCTTGTGAGATTTGTGAAAAAATTTCATATGAAAAAGTTCTTGTTTTTCCACTTATTAATTAAAGTTTGTAGTCATTGCTACAATAATAGCCCTGAACATCCATTAAATGGATGTAAATGGAACCTTTTAAGTGTTTTAAGAGGAGGCAAGAAGAAGAAATATAGTGGGATTTTGGATGTAATATTTTGGAGAAAGTGGGTATAAATTTCCATGTGTGGTTTCAAAAAAGATATTATTTTATTATCATGGTTATCTATGTGGATGATAACGATTTGGAGTAACTTAGATAGCATACAAACCTAGTCTATTTTCCCTTAAAATTACTTTCTCAAATCTGGTAGGAATAATGCAAAATGTTATGTTCCACATGATTAATGGGAATTTTGTCTATGGAACTGTTCCATTAGAGGTTTTGGATCATTTTAAGAAGACCCAAATTGTCGAAATGTTGAAAAAATTAGTAGATTAACGCAAAACCTTAGCTCGTCATAAAAAATAAACCCACCAAAAGGGTTGAGTTTTTCCACTTATTATCTTAGTCCATGCAACTATTAACTTTGGGATGAAATCGTGTTACTCATCAAAATCACCACCCTCCCTCGCCCCACAAGTTGTGAGGGAAACCCGTCACAATCACATCCTATAGTCTAATAGGAAATTAAAGTCTAGTTGCATTTCCATTGCAAGGAAGAAATTTGCTAAGCATAGAAATCTAGATGGTTGAGGTAATATTCTTTAAGGTAGTGCAATCAATATCGTTTTGGATAAGTCACATCGACTCTTAATAGGCTTAATATTCTATGTTAATGAGACAAAATTAAGGGGAATTAAGGATGATGAAATTGGTGCAATAGAGCACATTAAAACTCATTGAGAGTTTTTTGATTTTGTAATGGTGACACCTACATACCATAAATGAGCAATAATATTATGGTGTGGTGAATGGTTAGATGGACAATGTAACCATTAAGGATGAGTCAATTGAATAAATTCCTGATGTACGTATTTTGTTGGTGCATGCATATATTGTCTACCTTCTGAATAACATGTATTACCCCCACTGATGTACTACTGCAAATATATTTTGATGTGCATATTTGATGCATTGTCGTAATTTTTCATTCTTTTGCTTGTTGTTCATAATCAATCTTGATTATATTTTCTTATTGTGTGGGATTATTTGTTGTAACACGGAAAATCTAATCCCATCTCTTCACCACATGATCCCATGAACCTTGAAGAATGTGAGATTAGTTTCTAGTCTATGACTTATACATTAATATATATTAAACCGCTATAATTCTGCTATTCTTTGTTTGGGGTTAAACTTTTTGTTGACCCAAATGCTCAAGATTTTGAACATCCAATCAAAGTGGTTGTTTTCTCTAGTGGAAAAGCATATTAAGATGTTTTAGCATGGTGTGATATTAGTTTTGGTGAGCCCTGGTATTGCACCAAGAGTGTTGCAACTCCCAGGGGCTGCCCTACTTTACTTTATCAACCCGGGGTTCGTACAAACTTGGAGGTGACATTGCTATATACACAACAGATGCATTTTTCTCATGTCATCCTCTTCTGCTTTACGAAAGGGTACTATTTATTAAACTATGATAAGAACTGAAAATTAAATTGCTGGAAGGAAATGACAAAAGGGAAACTAAACTAAATTTCTGAAAATAAAGGACAGGAATGAAACTAATTTAATTTGAAGAAAATGAAATGACTGAAAATGAACTAATCTAAATTGTTGAAAAGAAATGACATGACTGAAACTAATTTAATTTGCAAAAAAGAAATGGAAGGAAGGAAACTAATTTAACTTGTTGAAAAGAAACTAAACTAAGTTGAACATAGCTAAGCCAATCAGCTAAACACACCCTACTTATCCTCTGATCTATTTACCATGCTATCATGCTTCTAACCATGCAACTATTCATAATAAACTAGACTTGACTAAGTGTGGCTTGTAGTTTGGAGGAAAATGGGCTAAAGATGCTAATGCAGGGAGAAACACATGAAACAAGGATTAGAGGTGGAAAGAGCGGATTTAAACCTTATTAAGCTTTATTATGGCCCAAAAATTCTTTAGAGCGGAACAATTTGAAAAGTGTGACGACAGACACAAGTGCGATATGTGATATGTGATATCGCAATCGCAATATCAGAAAGTTAGAGGAGTAGCAAAAGTGATGTTTCGTAGTGGGAGCGAAATATGAAATGTGATGGGATAGAAGTTGCGAAGTGCGAAATGTGATGGGGTAAAAACTGTGATTTGTGATTTTTGATGTCACGGAGTACGGAGAATATCGCAATCGGCGTTAGGAGCGATAAGTCTTAAAAGAAAAGGAAAAAGGTTGTGAAATGTGATTTTCGACGGGTGATGTGGCAGTAGGACCGGTGGTGGAGTGCGATGACAATATCGTAATCGGAGTTGAGAGCGGTAAGTATTAAAAGAAAAGGGAAAAGGTTGCGAAATGCGATTTTTGATTTGTGATGTGGCGAAGCACGGAGGATTATCACAATTGGTCATTGGAGTGGTAAGTGTTAATGGGAACCGAAGAAAAGATGGGATTTGCAATGTGCAATGCGGCGGAGACAGAGAGTTATTGCAAATCAGCATTTGGAGTGGTAATTCTTAAAGAAAAAGGAAAAAGGTTGCGAAGTGTGATTTGTGAAAAGGCCAAAGGTTGCGATGAGTTGGATGGCGTGGAGGTGGGACTGGTGGTGGAGCGTGATACCAATATCGCAATCGGCAGACAGGAGCGGTAAGTATTAAAAGGAAAAAGGAAAAATATGTGAAGTGTGATTTGCGAAAAGGCGAAATACGGTAGCGGGAAGTTCGAGGAGCAAGGGCAAAGGTAAAGTTCCAATGGTTTCCAAGTGTTTTGCGTTAAAACGGGTAAGGCAACCGTGACGAATAAAAACAAAGGAATAAGGTGGGCTGGATTTTTTAAGTGTTTTAATGAATAAAAAGGTGGGTGTGAAAGTGAGAATAAGCAGGAAAAATCAGAAATGGAGGGTGTAACAGCAGTGCGCATAATGTGAAGACAGAGATGGAGAATGAAGCGGGGAAGCACCACAACGTTGCTTGGGGGATTTAACATGAATTCCTGCGAACAACTCTGCTGATCTATGCACAAAAAAGGCAAATGTGTGAAAATAAAATACAAAAGGAGACTAAAAAATGGTAATGAAACTCTACTTCTAATCTCATAAACAATGAACAGAGATTAGTTTTTGGGTCTGTGGGAAGGGTCACCCTCCTCAAGCTCTATTGACAGAGATGAGAAGGGGGTCTTGATCTGCAACTTTTTTGTTTTTCTCCTAATATATTCTACTACTTATAAGAAAATGAAACATACAGCAACACACTGAAAGAAAAACTAAACAACAACTTGAAACCTAAGTGAAATTATCAGAAGCGGAACTAATGAAATGACAGAAAGAAGAGAACAAATATAGTAGAGAGGCTGAGGCACATGGATTGGGCCCTAACCCACAAGCCTAGCTCTCTGAAACTTAAATCAGTAAAATGAAATCAGTCTGCTCATTTCATAAAAGAATAGCCTCATACATTTCTGAAAGTTTGATCGATGAGTAAAATAATAAAATGCTCAATAGCTTGCAACAAAGTTCTGACCCTTCCTAGCTCTAGCTTTGCAGTATTTATTCTACAGGGCAGCTACCAACAACTCCCTAGAAAATAGTTATTGAGTCCACTTGAATCCAAGTAAAAAAATATTGAGTGCACTCCTCTTTGAGTTGCTTGGTTGCCTAAGGAATTCGAATTTCTGGAGAGAATACTTGGGGATCCTTTGGCTGCCTTTGGAATTCGAATTGCTGGAGAGAATATTTGGGATCCTTTGGCTGCCTTTGAGAGTTAAGGAAGGTGGAAAATCCACCTATAACTTCTCCTTTTTGTCTCCTCCAAGTATTTATGATAAAATCCTTATAAAAATTCTAATAATTCATGATTTTCTGCACTCAACCTCATATTAGGCACTCAGAGGATGTTAGCCTTAATCACCACCTATACTAGTATCATAAAACTAAATAATAATAAAAGTGCAAGAAAAAGAGATCTAAGAAGGCAAAAAGGTGACTATTAGCCTCTCCAAATATGTCTAATGATGGAGCTCATCATCACCCCCCTATTGAATGGTTGCTCATCCTCTAATAAACTAATCCTCCTCTTTCCTTTCCTTCAAGGCTTTGAAAGCCCCCGTGATTTCCTGAGATAGAAGTGTGGGAGTTTCCCCAAGGGGGTAAAAACCATTGTTCTTTTCTGCATTCTCCCATTCTCTATCTTGTGCATCTGTGTTCTTTTCATCATTTAGCCCAGGCAGCAAAGGTGGGTTGTGCTTTAGTCCCAAGTATCCAGTTTTTTCAGCACAAGGTTATCTACATAAAGCTCTACCATATTTACCTGATCATCCATGTTATCTTTCTTGTAGAAATCCATGAATTGCCTATAATATTGGAAAGGTAGGGATCCATGGGAGGCTAGAGTTTTGATTTGGAATAGGAGACATTTCTCCTTGAGGTACACAACATATGAGTTAGAAGGGAATCTATGCTGAAGGGCTTCTATGCATAAGTTTGCCATGGTGGCTACTTGCTGCTCTTTTTGTTGCAATTGCTCCTTTAGTGCTACATTCTTTACCTGTGCCTTCTGCAGTTTCTCCTTCAGAACTATTTCTTCGATTCTTTCCTCCTCCCTTTATTATTCTTCAATGATAGTCGGGCTCGTGGGAGGAGTTTTTGTCTCTCTCTAACTTATCGTCTGGCTCTTGTCAGTTTTGAAATACATAAAGGTCTGTATTTTTCTCTTTGCACTCAAAGGAGCTAAGGTGGCAACTACCTCTTTGTCTGGAGGGGATGCAGTGTTGTGTTGTGAGTCTTCTTCTTGCTCACTTTCTGCTACCTTTATGACTTCTGTCTCTATTTCCATTTCTTTCGTTTCTCCTTGGCCCTTTGTCTCTTCCTCTTCTTCTTCTTGTTCCTCTTCCGGTTCTTCTTATTTTGGTTCTTCTTCTAGTTCTTCTTGTAGCTCTTCTTCTCCTTCTTCTCTTTCTTCAATAAGGCTAGGAGAAAAGCTTCCCTTGGTCCCTTGCTACTGTGTTTGATATGTGGTATACTTCGAAAGCTAGCTCGACTGCTGGTGTTGTTGTTCTGTTGCTGCTGCTGCTGCACATTGTTCAAATACGCTGCCCATTCTCGATACTACTGTGTTGTGGCTCCCTTCGGTCACTTTCCCTCAAAAATTCTCAATTCATTGGTTTGGATGAGACATGATCTCTTTTTATTAGATTATGCAACTAATTTTGGAGCGCTTATGTAACTCGTCTCAGCTCCAAATTCTGTTGTATACAGTTGGACCCTCTTCTTGTTAACTGGTTAATATTACATGTATCCTCCCCTCGTTCTCCTCTACTCCACTTGATTTAATTATTTTATTTTTCATGCCAAGGTGGTGTGACTTTGAATTTCTCCCTAGTCATACTTCACGACGGTGGCTAAGCTAGCTAGCCACCTTTCTGCCCCTTAAACTCTAAGTTTTCAAATTTAATTATTTATGGCTATTTTGGATGCATAGCGAGGGGTGAGAATATATACCTCAGTTTACCTGTTATTTTCAAGGCATTTACAGGAGTTGGAATTTGTAGACACGCCTCTTATATGTTGCGTTCTTCCATATTTTCCTATTTTCTGAGTGAGCATCTTGCTGAATGAGAAACTCTTTGAGTGAGCTATTGATCTTTCTTGTTGTTTATTCCCATTGTAGATGTTGCGTGGGGGAGCTCCAGATGCCATGGGTGGCACTCTTGTCTTTCCTGGGGTCTGATTTATCAGCTCTTCTCTTTGTTTTTTCTTGATGTTCATGAATAGATTTTTGCACTGTAGGAATTCCTTGATGTCTGTAGAAGTCTATGTTTTGCTTTCCTTGCTATATTGTGCTCATGAATGGAGGAATGTGGTGTATGGAGGAAGTTTATGAAAATGAATGGAGTGAATGATGGGATGGATGGTAAAATAGAAGAAGGGAAAAGAAGATGAATGCTTCCCTGTGTTTCTAGAAACCATTAGTAACCTGCAAAACAGAAAACATAGAAAACATAGAAAACATAGAGATGTAGATGTATATTTTTTGTTTTTTATTTTTTTTTAAGGAAAGTGGGTTGCCTCCATCGAAGTTTTCAACTCAAAAAATATCCTTGGGTGCCTCAGAGAGGTTTTCACCCATGGATCTTTATTCTCTTTTTATTTATTTTTTCCTTTTTATTTTTTAGAGCAAGTGAGCTACCTACATCAAGGTTTTCAACCCACAAGCTTTCCTTGGGTGCCTCAGAGAGGTTTTCACCCATAGATCTTTATTTTTTTTCTCTTTTTTTTTTAGGAGGCATGGGAAACTATGGAGTTTCCCATCACATACACATCTCTACTTATAGAATTTATGAACTCTGCCCTTGACAAAGGCTTCTTGTAAATTTTAAGTCTGTGACCATTGACAAGCAAGGGGATTCCTTCCTCATCTATGGTTCTGCTTTGAACTGCGCCATTATCAAAACATTTTTCCACTGTGTAAGGTCCCAACCATCTTATCATCAACTTTCCTTTGAAATATTTAAAACTTGAATCATACAACAATGCCCAATATCCTTCTTGGAAGTTCTTTTCTTTGATGTTATTGTCATGCCAGACCTTCCTTTGCAGTTGAACTGCCTCCGTGTGAAGAATTTCTTGCATTCTGAACTCATCCAATCCATTTAGTTGCAACAAACTCTCTTTTAGGGCATTCGATAGATCTAGATTTAATTCAGCTGCCATTCTTAGAGTATTGAATTCAAACTCAACTGAAAGTAGAGCCTTCATACCATAGACTAGTGCATAGGGAGTGAATCCTATTGCTGTCTTCCAAGTAGTGTTATAGGCCCAAGTAGCTTCTAACAATCTGTCTGCCCAATATTTTCTTCTATTGCTCACAACCTTGGTGAGGATGTTCTCTAAATATTTGTTAGTTACTTCTACTTGGAAATTTTCCTGAGGGTGATAGGCAATAGAAGTTCTATAATTAATCTTGTGCTTCCTCAAAATATTCTCAATGAGGTGAGAGGTGAATTGTGGTCCTTGATTAGTGACTATTTCTCCGAAGTACTCAAACTTGTAAAACACATTCTCCCTCAGAAATTCTGCTACTTTCTCCTTGGTTTCTACCTTCACTGCTTTTGTTTCAGCCCACTTTGTCAAGTAATCAATGCAGACTATGATCTATTTCTTTTGTTTGGATGGTGGATCGATAGGTCCAACAAAGTCCATGCCCCACTTGTCAAATGGCTCAAGAGCCACCTGAGGGTGTGAAGGCATCTCATCCCTTTGCGTGGGTTTCCCCATCCTTTGGCACTGGTCACACCTACTGGTGTATCTTCTGAAATCTTAGTGAAGGGTAGGCCAATAGTATCTTGCCTGCAAAACTTTGCAAGTAGTTCTCTTTGTAGCAAATTGGCCTACACATGGGCTATCATGACATGTAGAGAGGATATAAAAAAATTATTCCTCCTTCACACATATCCTTAGCATTTGATCAGGGCCTATCTTGAAAAGGTTTCCCCCAATCCATGTAAAATGGGTGTTTTTTCTGATGATTATGCTCTTCTCCCCGAATGAAAAATTAGGAGGGAGTCTCCCAACAACCAAGTAGTTGGCTATATTAGCAAATCATGGTGATACCATTGATATAGAAAAGAGATTCTCATCTAGCAGCTAGTCATCCACCATTCATTCTTCAACTGCAGGGAGTGCTAACCTGGACAAAAAATCTGCAACAACATTCTCCTTTCCAGGCTTATCAACAATAGTCAAATCAAATTGCTGAAAAAGTAATAACCATCTAATTATCCTAGCATTAACATCCAGTTTGTTCATTAAATACTTGATGGATGCATGGTTAGTGTGAACAAAGGTCTGATATCCAGTTACATAATGCCTGAATTTGTTCAAAGCATGGAAAATGGCTAACATCTCCTTCTCAGTAAAAATATAATTCAGCTCGGCCTTGGACAAGTTCTTGCCGATGAAATAAATGGCATAAGGGATTTTGTCCTCTAATTGTCATAATTTTTCCCCTACATCTTTTTCGGATGCATCAGTGTGGATGTGGAAAGGTAGAGTCCAATTTGGACCTCGAAGGATCGGGGCAGTAGTCAACTTTCCCTTAATGATCTCGAAAGCCTCTTGACAAGGACCGGACCAAATAAAATTAGAATATTTGGCCAATAACCCAAATAATGGTGAAGCCATCTTGCTGAAATCTTTGTTGAACCTTCTATAGTAACCAGCTAAGCCTGAGAAAATCTTGACATCTTTATGATTTTGAGGAGCAGGTACACTTTTGATGATAGTGATTTTTTTCGAGTCTACCTGTATTCCTGCTTGGGATATGCGGTGTCCTAATAGAGCCCCTGCTTTCTTCAGGAATTCACACTTTTCTGGGCTCAAGGAGAGATGCATCTCGATGCACCTTCTTAGTACTTTACCTAAATTAGAGAGAGCTTCCTGGAATTCATCCCCATATGGTGTGAAATCATCAATGTATATTTCGACAGAGTCATGGACAAACTCAGAATATATTCTCAGGACAACTCTTTGGAAGGTAGTTGGGGCATTGCACAACCCAAAGGGTAGGAATATATAAGAAAAGGTACCCCAAGGGTAGGTGAAAGTAGTATTATATTGGTCTTCAGGGCTGATTTGAATCTGATTGTACCCATTGAACCCATCTAAGAAGGAAAATAACTTCTTCCCCGGAAGGCCATCTAGGACTTGGTCTATAAAGGGAAAATTGAAATGGTCTTTCTCGGGGTCTTTGTTAAGTTCTCAATAGTCAACACAAGTTCGCCACTTCCCATTCTTCATTGGGACTAGGACAAGAGGGGATATCCACTCATTGTCGGATATAGGATATATGAACCCTGCATCCAATAATTTCTGCAGCTCTTCTTTGAATATGTCCTTCAGAGCCGGGTTCATCCTTATTTGGGGTTGTCTCATAGTCTTGCATCCTTATTTGATGTAAATGTGATGTTTTCACACTAAAGGATGCACCCCTTTCATGTCCTTGTAATCCCAAGAAAATGCTTCAATATTTTCTTTCAAAAGTTGGCATAGCTGCTTCTCTTCTTCATTTGAGAGGTTTGGGTTGATTTTCAAATATCTGGATGGGAAAAAATCAATAGCTTTGGTGGTTTCAGAGGTTGACTCAACTGAGTGCACTTCTATCCAAGGTTGGCTTTCAGAATATTTGACTAAGGTTTTGAGAGGAATGTTAGTGGAGGATTGGTTTTGAATGGAATGGTTGATGAGTTCATCTTAATCAAGTTGCCCCCCTCTAAGAATAGAATATATGGTACATGTTGTACCTTAAGAAACAATTCCTTAGCTGTGATTAGGAATCTGTGCTTAAGAAGTTTGTATAATTATGTCACAGAAATATTGATCTTCGTTTAATCACCTCCAAATTTTAATCATTAAACCCCAAAATCAAATGCATACAAATGTCTCACAATGCTATTATCTGCTGATATAGAATGAAATGATCAGAAGAACATGAAATGGAAGAAGCCCAAAGTGATATGCTGTTGTACAGGATTTATCAATTTAAACTTTAGAAGAATTATAAGAAAGGAACAGTTAAAATGAAGGAGCACCTATTAAGGGTTTTAACTCTTATTTACACACGTAAAAAGAGACCTGCAGCTTCGATACTTCATTTTATTCAAAGATAGAAAACACGATGTAAACAAGAAGACACATCAATATCAACAAATGCCAGAATCTTTTTTTCATTCATTAATAACTTGAAATCTGAGTCTAAAGATAGTTTCCTGGAGGTCAAAAAACCCGGCCCCTACTCCTCTTCTTACCTCTACTTTTATATCTGCCATCTAATCTAACTTCCTAACTACTATGACCAGTTTTAAAACTGATTCTTGAAGTAGTTTAGGAAATTTTGGGATTAATTAAATTTACACAATACTTGTTTTAATATTATATATATATAATATATAATATAAAACCAAAAATAGGATCTCACCCTATTGTAAGTTAAAAAGGAAAAATAGTGCATTTTGGGTGCCACCGTTACACCCATATGCATTATTGATAGAATCACCCATGGTTTTTGAAAACCAATAACTGCCTACGGAAGCACTCGTAGCGGTTTCTTGACAAAGGGTTGAGTGATACCGTAATGCATCGTAGCCGTCGATTTGTGAATAATGGTTTAAGCCAAGCCATTCTACGAGGGCACTATTTCTCATAAATTATGATTATTGTGTGATGCCGTAAGACCATAGGATCTGGGTCGGATGATCCAAGTCGTTGATTTAACTTCCATATTATATACGTTTGCTTCCCTCAGTTAAGTTTTCCGTATCATCATTCATAGGATATGTTGCACTTGAAACCTTGATAAATTTATTATTATTTGCTTCAGGAAGAGGGAAAAAGAAAGGAATGCGGCCCCTCTGCCGATCATGAAGAACCATTTTTGCAGCTGTCATTAGGCCAGGTTCTTTGCCCTTCAAATGATTGCCTGATATCTTACACAATTGACAGAGGAATTCACTATCATCTGTTCAATCCTACAATTCGTAGGCTCTTTTGAGGTAATCCCTTTTCAATCGACGAAGAACCTCACCAATGTGTTCAGATGCATCCTGTAGATTTGAAACACGAACCACTCCCTTGAGCACAATATTCATTTCATAATCGCAGTTGTGGTAAACAACCCCAGGACAGTCAATTAAGAAGGTGTGTTTTGTAAGAGTGACATATTGCCATATTTTTGTCTCACCTGGTATAGGTGCTACTTTGCACACATTTTCGATTCGCAAAGTATTGATTACAGATGATTTCCCAACATTAGGATATCCAATGAAGCCAACCAATACTGCTTGCTCTTCATACGTGCAAATTGCCTAAGAACTGAAAGAAGAGAACTCTTTCCAAATGATTTTGTGATGCTCACATGGAAATCAAGTAGGATACTCTCGTGAGAGCACGTGAAGCCACCCTTTTGTAGCCCAAGTAGGAACAAGGTGACACTTGTTCAGTAAAAGGATGAGATGCTTATGCTTGCAAATTTCTTTCAAATTTTTTTCCAAGTGATGACACCTTGTACCCTGAGGGTTCCTGGCATCCAAGACATTTTGGGTAGGACCGAAATCTAAACATATCTTCAGCAACAGATGGCATAAAATGCCTCAGCAAATCATCTCCACTCCTACCAATCTTTGATTCTACTATTAAACCTTGGGTGATGATAGTCAGAATTTAATTTAGCGTCCTTGGGACCAGAGGCATCTAAAACAAATGCGGAAGGCAAAGTCTCAACACTTTCTGTAATAGCTTCTGTAGCTAATGTTTTGCTTTTCATTGATCCAACAACAGGGAGTTTGTCTAAAATAGCTCCTTGTTAGCAATGTTACTGTTTCACGATACGATTTCTCAAAACCTAAGCTTGCCATGTGAGCCACTATATCCAAAAGCTTAAGCCATAAGACTCTTCCAAACTCTTAATGAAAAGAGGTAATATCATCTCCACAACTTCAGGCCTTTTTAGCAGAAGCGTTATGTCGGATAACAATTGTATCACATTCAACTGGACTACAGATACATTTTACTTCTCTTTTCCTCCTTTTAATTTGCTGATACATTTAGCAATATATGTTGAGCTTGTGATTAACAACTTGACCATGTTCCAGTTCTTCTTACTTTTCTAGTAATCATTCGTCAACAACCTTGAATTGCTAAGAAAATCTCTCGAGTTTTAGTTGAGAGATATTGTGCTACAACATCTGGCTCCAATTGGGGATAGCACTTTGGTAGCAAAGTGCTGAGAACTTGTAGATCAGTAGCCTTTATTGTGCATGGATTCAAGTCAAACTGAGTTTTCTCCCAATCCAAAATCTCTGAAAATTTCAACTTCTCTAAAACCTCTCTCTTCTACAAAACCATGAAAATTTTTCATATACAAAACTTTGTACAGACCCTTGCATAAAAGCTTGTTGCTAACCAAAGAAATTTGTTATATATTCGACAACTGGATCATAGAACTCATGAGACAAAATTTTGGCTACTTCCTTTTCTTGAACATTTTGCTGATGTAGACTTCTTTGAACATGGCAACTTCCTTCATTATTTGACTTTTCAATTAGAAATTGTGTGCGAGGAACTTGACTGCCATTTTCTGTAGGCAGGCATTTAGGATGAAAATAAAAATCCAAGGTTTGTTCCCCATAATGCTGATGTTCTTCATATAACGCCAATTCTTGACTAAAATCTTCCTCCTCTTGCAAACATGTCTGAGAAACTGCACTATTTTCCTTGCTATTCACAAAATTATTCCAATGATCTTCCATGCTTTCGTAGTGTAGTTCAGTTGTTGCAACAAAGTTTTGACTAGAATCTTCAAAATGCTTAGATTCTTGTCTTTCAGCAATACAAGAATCCTTTGACACCTTTTGAAAATCCTTGTACACTTCTAAATTTGCATTCCCTTGTAAATAAATCCCAATGTTTTCTTCACAAGCCCTCTTGTCTTCAACAAAACTTGTTCTCTCTATTTGACAGGAAAAATTTCTACAAGCCCACACATTATCTTCGACTTCCTGTGCATACAAAAACATCAGCTTCAGAGTGTGAGGCTTTCTCTCCTTGGGATAAAAATCCAAGACAATAGAAAGAGCTCTCAAATCGTAAACCATAGCTGCTACTTTAGGAGGTCGAATTTCTTTTGGCATGCTGAAATATATTTTGTGAAACCTCCTATTAAACTCAGAGATTGATTCATTGCTTTGCCTCCAGATAGAATATAATTCAAAAATTTGTTTTTCATATGACTTATGCTCACCCCAATATTTAAGAAATACATCTTGAAAACCTTGCTAGGAACTAATTGAACTTGGTTCCAAACATTGGAACCATTGCTGAGAATCCTGCTTTAATGAATGACAAAACATCCTTAAAGCCACGTCTTCATAAATAATTTGAAATTTGTCCAGAAAGTACTCAAATTCCAAGATATGTAGTTCAGCTAAAATATCCTCTTCCTTTCCGGAGAAACTTGGAAAGAATTTAAATCCTTCTAAAGGATATTGATGGAGAATTGTGGGCAGATTTAGGGGTTTAAAGATTTCTTTGTTTTTGAGTTGAAAAACAGTCAATTTCTTTTGATGCAAAATATTATCATCCAAAGATGTTGAATCATCACCATTATGCCCAGACCGTGACAAATTATCTTTCAGAATTGTAATACAACAATCATCTCTCCTCTCATATCTAAGAGATAAAGTTGTGTCAAGATCTATAATACAAGCAGAAGAAAAATTATCTTTTTCCAATAATGAATGTACGTTTTGGGCCTTATAATATTCTAAGAAAATAAAGAAGGAAACAATATTTTTAATATATAAGGGGAAATAGACCACTGAACTGATAGTAAAAAATAGAACTTCCTTTAAAAAACCGAAATTCTGATACATGTTTTTTCCATGATGATTTCTCATTTCTCTCCAGAAAAATTCTTCATCTAAGGAAACCTTCATTAGTGGAGTCGCCAGGTGAATAATAAACAACCAAAATTCAAATCTAAATCTTGTTCACCATAAAGAATAAGGTATTATGAGACCTTCTGCTGCAAGGTATTTTACCTCGCATGTGGCTTTTTGAAAATGAGAATTCTGTAAAAAGTAAACACAACTGAATATTTCCTCCTCACTAAATAATCCAGAGGAAATAGAAAGAAAACCTAGGGAAATGAACTTCGCTTCTTCAATCCCCGGCAATGGCACCAAAAAATGTTGTACCTTAAGAAACAATTCCTTAGCTGTGATTAGCAATCCGTGCTTAAGACATTTGTATAATTATGTCACAGAAATATTGATCTTCATTTAATCACCTCAAAATTTTAATCATTAAACCCCAAAATCAAATGCATACAAATGTCTCACAATGCTATTATCTGCTGATATAGAATGAAATGATAAGAAGAACATGAAAGGGAAGAAGCCCAAAGTGATATGTTGTTGTACAAGATTTATAAATTTAAACTTCAGAAGAATTATAAGAAAGTAACAGTTAAAATGAAGAGCGCCTATTAAGGGTTTTAACTCTTATTTACACACGTAAAAAGAGACCTGCAGCTTCGATACTTCATTTTATTCAAAGACAGAAAACACCATGTAAACAAGAAGACACATAAATATCAAAAAATGCTAGAAGCTTGTTTTTCATTCATTAATAACTTGAAATCTGAGTCTAAAGATAGCTGCCCGGAGGTCAAAAAACCCGGCCCCTACTCCTCTTCTTACCTCTGATTTTATATCGTCCATCTAATCTAACTTCCTAACTAGTATGACCAGTTTTAAAACTGATTCTTGAAGTAGTTTAGGAAATTTTGGGATTAATTAAATTTACACAATACTTGTTTTAATATTATATATATATATAATATATAATATAAAACCAAAAATAGGATCTCACCCCGTTGCAAGTTAAAAAGGACGAATAGTGCATTTTGTGTCCCACCGTTACACCCATATGCATTATTGACAAAATCACCCATGGTTTTTGAAAACCAATAACTGCCTATGGAAGCACTCGTAGCAGTTTCTTGACAAAGGGCTGAGTGATACCGTAATGCATCATAGCCGTCGATTTGTGAATAATGGTTTAAGCCAAACCATTCTACGGGGGCACTATTTCTCATAAATTATGATTATTTTGTGATGCTGCAAGACCATAGGATCTGGGCCGGATGATCCAAAACGTTGATTTAACTTCCATATTATATGTGTTTTCTTCCCTCAATTAAGTTTTCCGTATCATCATTCACAGGATAGGTTTCACCTGAAACCTTGATAAATTTATTATTATTTGCTTCAGGAAGAGGGACAAAGAAAGGAATGCGTCCCCTATGCTGATAATGAAGAACCATTTTTGCAGCTGTCATTAGGTCATGTTCTTCGCCCTTCAAACGCTTGCCTGATATCTTACACAATTGACAGAGGAAGTCACTTTCATCTTTTCAATCCTGCAATTCGTCGGCTCTTTTGAGGTAATCCCATTTCACTCGACGAAGAACCTCACCAATGTGCTCAAATGCATCCTGTAGATTTGCAACACGAATCACTCCCTTCAACACAATATCCGTTTCATAATCGTGGTTGTGGTAAACAACCCCAGGACAGTCAATTAAGAAGGTGCGTTTTGTAAGAGTGACATATTTCCATATTTTTGTCTCACCTAGTATAGGTGCTACTTTGCACACATTTTTGGTTCGCAAAGTATTGATTACGGATGATTTCCCAACATTAGTATATCCAATGAAGCCAACCGATATTGCTTGCTCTTCATACGTGAAAACTGCCTAAGAACTGAAAGAAGAGAACTCTTGCCAAATGAGTTTGTGATGCTCACATGGAAAGCAAGTAGGATACTCCCGTGAGAGCACGTGAAGCCACCCTTTTGTAGCCCGAGCAGGAACAAGGTCACACTTGATCAGTAAAAGGATGAGATGCTTATGCTTGCAATTTTATTTCAAATGTTTTTCCAAGTGATGACACCTTGTACCCTGAGGGTCCCTGGCATCCAAGAAATTTTGGGTAGGACCGAAATCTGAACATGTCTTCAGCAACATATGGCATAAACGGCCTTAGCAAATCAGCTCCACTCCTACCAATCTTTGATTCTTCTATTAAACCTTCGGTGATGATAGTCAGACGTTAATTTAGCATCATTGGGACCAGAGGCATCTAAAACAAATGCGATAGGAAAAGTCTCAACGCTTTCTGTAATAGCTTTTAGAGCTAATGTTTTGCTTTGCGTTGATCCAACAGTAGGGAGTTTGTCTAAAATAGCTCCTTGTTAGCAATGATATTTTTTCACGATATGATTTCTCAAAACCTAAGCTTGCCATGTGAGCCATTATATCCAAAATATTAAGCCATAAGAGTCTTCCAAAATCTTAATGAAAAGAGGTAATATCATCTCCACAGATTCAAGCCTTTTTAGCAGAAGCTATATGTCGGCTAACAATTGTATCACATTCAACTGGACTACAGAGACATTTTACTTCTCTTTTCCTCCTTTTAATTTTCTAATACATTTAGCAATATATGTTGAGCTTGTGATTAACAACTTGACCATGTTCCAGTTCTTCTTACTTTTCTAGTAATCATTCGTCAACAACCTTGAATTGCTAAGAAACTCTCCCGAGTTTTAGATGAGAGATATTCTTCTACAACAATACACATAGGGGCAGTGTTATACAACTCATCTTCTTCATCCTCCAATCATATAGGGAGATCATGAGCAGTGGAAGGCTGGGTTGGAGGATATAACACTAGCTGATTAGACAAAGGCCCATTTTTTATAGTCATGTTTCCAGCCCGAAAACTAATATAAGCATCTGTAGTGGCTAACCAAGGTCTCCCTAAGATGAGGGGATAACCATTAAACTTGATCTTTGGTTACAGGACCAGGAAATCTATAGGATACTCCAAAGAGTCAATGGTAACCATAACATCGTCGACAATTCCTTCCAGAGTTACTGTGGTCCGATCTGCAAGTTGCAGAATTGTTGTGGTTTTCCTCAAAGTCCCTTGGAGATTAAGTTTCAACATAGTTTCCTTGGTTATGACATTGATGGAAGCCCCTAGATCAATCAGAGTGTTGGGGACTACACATCAACAACTAGACCACCAGGGTCCAGGTACTTTGGAAATATCACCTTCCCCAGCATTAGGTCAGATAGTTGTCCTACCACATTGATGGTGGGGGTATCTCTCTTCCTTCTCCCAAGTTTCTTGAATAAATTTTCTTTGATGAGCCTATTGTATATAGGGACATCCTTACTGGCCTGTAGAAGTGGTACCTTTACACACAAATTTTCCAATTCTCCCAGGAGTTCAGTCTCCTCTGGGTGTATTGACTATGGTGGATCAAGCGCTCAAGAAAAGGAGGTTGTTGGATCTGAGTGCTACCTTCTTCCTTTTCCTCCTCAACCTCTACAGGTGGAGATGGAGGATGGTTGTATGGGAGTACTCTTCCCGACCTGAGATTAAACTTCTGTATATCCACAACATAAGTTGGATAGGATGTTTCTCCACTGGGAGCCTGATGTGCATGTATGTTGTTCGGGTTCAGATTAGGTTGTGCAGGTATATGTAGCCTAGGTGGAGTAGCATGAGTAAGCTAAGGTTGAGGTTGGGGTGGAGGCATTAGAGCAGGTGGTTGATTTTGTTGAGGCCTCCACCCTTGGAATGGATTGTTCCATTGAGTTTATTGTGGAACATATTGCTAAAATGGTTGGTTTACTGGCTGAGGATGATATGAAGGGTTGTAGGGCCAAGTAGGAGGTGTATACTAGGATGGAGGAGTGGGGGTCACACGAAGGTTGCATGGGTGCACTCTGATTTTTGTGATAGTAAGAGTAAGGTACACCTTGCATACCTTGTTGATATGATCGAGGGCCTTATGGCCTTCTCTGGTTGATGAAACAGATTTTCTTTGGCATTGCTTCCCCACCTTGATATAAAACTTTAAGACCATGTGAGGGACACTTTTCTGTGGCATGATTCTCCTCACAGACTAAGAAAAACTCTATGACATTTAGTCGAAATTCATTTCTTGGGTGCTTCCTGGTACATCTAGGACAAAATATGGTCAGATATATCTATGCTTCCTCTTGCTTCCTTTTGACCTGCATTGTGTCCATTTGCAAAACTTGTGCAACATGTCACTCTTGAAGTCCTCTCGCATGTTTCCAATCTCATGTTTTATGAAGGTGGAAGAGGAAGGGGTATTGGATGTGGTTTGGCCAACTCTGTCTGTCTTCCTAAATGCCCTAGAATGGTTCCGAAAGACAATTTTGATTGTTTCGTAAGGAAGTTGGTAGATATCTCCTCTTGATAGCATATTCAAATGTTTCTGTCATCTCTTCACTGATCCCTCGAAGGAGTACAAGTTTGAGTGATGTAGGATCAACAGTACAGTTGGTTCTCTTATAGTTTAATTGAAACCTCTCTTCATAGTCCTCTAGGGATTCATCAGGTCCTAGAGTCATCCTAAATATTTCATCTTTAGTTTCCTTGGACCTACAATAGTCTCTATATTTTTTGTTTAAGTCTCTTCTTCTAATCTCAGAAACAATGAACATAGATAAGTTTTTGGGTCTGTGGGAAGGTTCACCCTCCTCGATCTCTATTGACAGAGATGAGAAGGTGGTCTTGATCCACAAATTTTTTTGGTTTTTCTCCTCTATTCTACTACTCACAAGCAAATGAAATCTACAACAACACACTGAAAGCAAAAATAAACAAAAAATTGAAACATAAGCAAATTTATCAGAAGCGGAACTAATGAAATGACATAAAGTAGAGAACAAATACAATAGAGAGGATGAGGCACATGGATTGGGCCCTAACCCACAAGCCTAGCTCTCTGAAAATTAATTTAGTAAAATGAAATAAGTATGTTCATTTCATAAAAGAATAGCTCATACATTTCTGAAAATTTGATCCCTGAGTAAAATAATAAAAATCTCAATAGCTTGCAACAAAGTTCTGACCCTTGCTAGTTCTAGCTTTGCTCTATTTATTCTATAGGGCATCTACCAACAACTCCCTAGAAAATAGTGATTGATTCCACTTGACTCCATGTAAACAAAGAATGAGTGCACTCCTCTTTGATTTTCTTGGTTTCCTATGGAATTTGAATTGTTGGAGAAAATCCTTGGGGGTCCTTTGGCTACCTTTGGAATTCGAATTACTGGAGAGATTAAATATTTGGGATCCTTTGGCTACCTTTGAGAGTTAAGGAGGGTGGAAAATCCTCATATAAATTCTCCTTGTTGTCTTTTCCAAGTCTTTATGATAAAATCCTTATAAAAATGCTAATAATTCATGATTTTCTACACTCAAACTCATATTAGGCACTCAGAGTATGCTAGCCTTAATCACTACCTATACTAGCATCATAAAACCAAATAATAATAAAAGTGAAAGAAAAAGAGATATAAGAAGGAAAAAATGTGACCATTAACCCTCCCAATATGTCTAATGATGGAGCTCATCAAGTTCTTCAATCTTATTTAAGGGATGTTGAAAATTAAAAAAATGTAAAATTAAAGGAAATCGTTAAACCAATGTTATTGATATTGATCATAATGTGCCAAAATTCACTAATTCAACCGAATTTTGATCACTTCTAATGGGCCACTAGTCATTCAAACTAGAATTCACTTCTCATGTTGTGCATTGATCAAAGCCAGACAAAATACATTAAAATTGGTTATGATAAATCATAGGAAAAACAATAAATTTAATTTGTGTCGTGCCATCCCCAAAAACATTGTTTTAAAAAAACCCTAAAACTACCCAAAGCTTAGTTTTGATCTATTTAATGATTCCACCCATCTTCGATGGACTTATATTGTTGGAATTGTAATGTTTGTGGAAAGGTACAAACATTGGTATTGGACATTGAGTATATACCGATGTGCAAAGGGTAGAGGACCAAGATTTGGGTGAGGATTTGATTGTGGATTATAGTATAAATATTTTTGGACTATTGAGACAATTTAGAACCTCGATATTATGTATTTTGAAACAAAAATGTATTACATTGAATGTCATTACATTCCATTGGGTGCTATGTATTTTCCTTTGCATTCTCTATGCATTAATTATTTTTATATCATTGGTGTCTAATAGCTTGGAGATATATATATGATTGAACATTTTGGACCATATACATATATTAATTGTAGATTATAGTATGATTGATTTTGCACTCTTGAGACAATTTAGATAATCAATGTTATGTATATTGGTTCAAATATATATTTCAATTAAATGACAATAGATTCTATTAGGTTCCATGTATTTACCGTTACATTCTCGGTGCATAAAAACAAAATTGGTATAATTATCATTTAATAACTTGCATTATTATTATTATTTTGTATGAGTGTTGTTTAATAACTTGGATATATATAACTCGGTTGAACATTTTTCTCCCGTTCATGACTCTGGGATTGAACCTAGTTTGGTTTTGGTTCCAATCATATTTGTTATTTTCGGTCATGTTGTCCAACTTCAGTTCTAAGGAGTTCATGATTTAAGGGTTATCTATTTTGATCCTGAATCCGGTTTGTGATTTTTGGTTTAATGTGTTTGATCCTAAATCTAATTCCAATTAAATTAATGATTTTTTCATCAAACAATATTAGTTCAATTACCAGTGCTGATAATATTAATTTAAACATCATAAACAATATAGATTAACAAAAACGAATAACTTAGAGTACAACACGATTAGGATTAATGGTTAAGAATATGTGATTCTTCCTAAGACATCACACATTCAAATCCAGAGTGAGATAAAAAACTCATATGGGTTATATGGAGCATAATTAATAAAATTGAGTACTCCCAAGTCAATAGGCTACTCGGCCTGGTTGTCAAACTGAATTACCTTGGAACTAAGTTTGACTCTTTATGGTCGATTCAAATTCTTGAGTGGTGAGTCAAACACATTAGTAAAAATGAGTTATAACCTTAGCTATGAGTAAATCATGAGGATTTTATTTCCAATTCTATCCAACTTGTAGGCGAAGGGAAAAGTCACTACTATAAAATGTAAGTGCCTAAAAGCAAAAGAAAAACTTCCATTTGAATTATTTTTGTTGTTGAGATTTTTCAAAGTTCGAATTGAACTCTTTCACTCCAGCCTCACTGATTTCATGAGCCATGGTTTTAAAAATTTCTTTAAGGTGTCTTAATTTTAAGTGATATCCAATTTTTTTAAAATAAAGAAATTATGTCATCAAACTAGACAAACAATGCTCAATGCTCAAAACCATCAGAGTAAAAGGGATAATGGAAATTAGGGAATCTTACCAAATAAATTCTATAGGACAGGAACAATGTAATGTAGTCACATGAAGGCCTCAGGATTTCAAGGGGCGACATGAATTGGTCTTGGAAATACATAATCAAATTCATTCATATGTATGTCAAAATGTCATTGACGGGAATATGCAAGTGTATTTTACATGACAAAATGTAAACAATCTTGCTAAAAGGCTACTTTAAAAAGAATCAAAATAGCTCTAAGAAGAAATATATGTGAAGACAATTGGCATAAACATTTTGGGAAAATTCCACCATCACTTATATGTGACATGAACTACAGAATGCAATTGTTAATAGTTTATTCTGCCATATAAATTTATTTTTCTAAGTGGTGTAGATTATTCTACCTATCTCCTTTGCTTACATGTCAATCATATTCATCCATGATGAGTATTCTTGTTAAACTTGCACACTTATATTGTACAATGATTGGTGGTATTAGCGAGAGTGTTCACATAAATTCCATTGTTTGGAAATGCATGTGCAGCCTTAAAAGAGAACATTGGTGCCTAATAATCAAGGATTTGGTGCTTAATAAGCACGAAGTGAAGTTTTGAGCCCTGTGTTTCACCAAATCAGATTTGATAAGTCCATATTATCTATTATTCAACCTTTTTTATAGTGACTATGCAACCATAGACTGATAATGAGCTATAATTTAATTAAATAGGAATACCCAAGTTAACAGTCCACCTACTCAGCATGCACAAAATGTGCCTTCATCATCTCATCCATCTACTTCCATCCCTCCATATCAGCCCATAGAACATTCATCATCATCATATCAGTCCCCTTCATCTCCTTCATCTCCATCTTATCATGACATTGGATCACCTAGCAACATTGAGGTCAGTGAGCCTAAGAGGGCTAATATGGTCGAGGTTGAGCCATTGCAAAAAACCTACCAGAGAGGTCACAAACATGTGTTTTATCCACACAAAGTGGAAGGAGCCATGCCTTCTACATCAAAAAAACATGTGGAAAAAGGCAAAGAAAAGGTGATTGAGGTACAAATTCAGCCAAAGGTTAGACATGATGAAAACCTCCATGATACTGAACATGATTTTGAGCTTGTTGACCAAAGTGAGGAGGATGATGATGAAAACATCAACACAGTCATCAAAGGAAAGGATACCAAGATTAGAGAGCTCCAGACTAATCTTGAAAGGGATAAGTTTGTCATACACTTCCTTGAGCAGGAGAATGAGGAATTGAAGACTAAACAGGTCATTAATGAAGTCAAGTATATCACTACTAAAAGGGAGGCAGAAAAGGACAAAGTTATGCTAGATGAGACACTTGAAAAGCATGGTTTGCTTGAAGAAAAAGATGAACAATCACTAAGATTAAAACCTAGAACTAGAGGGCTGAAAAGAGCTCTAGCTCTAGAAAGACAAAAAGAGGTTGAACTTGCTGATCAACTAACCCTAAATGAGCAACTTGCAATGGTGATCAATGAAAATAAGGAGCCATGGATTGATAGAGACAATCAACATTTGGAGAAGATTTTGGCAAAGGCTAACAGAGACAATGATGTGTTGAGGAGTAAGTTCAAGCACCATGCTCAAAAGGAGAAATTTGCAATGGCCAAGCTCCAAAAGAGCCAATGCAAAAGTTGAGGCTTTGACCATGTTAGAGGAGAAAATAAAGTTGGACATACTTGTAGAGGCTTCACTCAAAGCCTAGCCACATCCTCAGCCACCATTTCATCAATTTTTAAAAGTTTTTGGTCATTTTTTCAAAATCTAGGTTTTTCTGTGTGTGTATGGATAAATTAATATCATAAAATTGGTCACATGCGCAGTGCCCTAGGCATTGTGCACCTTTTTGAGGCATCCAATGGCCAAAAAGAGACCACCATTGGATTCATAATGATGAATGCATGCACCATGTACATTTTCTAAGTTTTTTGAGGCAAAATGTTCAGTGAAAAGGGAAAAAAGCACCATAAAAATCATGTTTTTGCCCTTATTTTGGCCTACGCATTGCACATAGAGAAGTAATGGGAGATTTAAGTTTTGAGGTGTCAAATGACCTTCATTTTGGAAACTTAAGAAAGATTTGGAAACTAGACTTCAAGGGCTTTCCAACAAGCTATCTTGGAGCGAATTTGGACACCTAAAAGTCAGTCAAATTCAACCTTGAACAGGGAGGGCACACTTGACACAACGAGGGCGCACTTGATAGGAAAATGGCGCACTTGACCATTTCATGAGTTTTTGAAATTTCACTGTAAATTTGAATTTAATTCATAAATTCATGTTTCTACCTCTGTAATTGATGATGGTAAATGTAATTATGCTATGGATAAGTTACCTAGGGGTAGATTCATTAGGTAAAAGTTATCATTAAGTCAAATGAATCAATTTGAATGTAATTAGGAATGAGTCACGTGGACCATCCTACACTTCAGCTTTCAGTTCATTATTTTGTGGATATCTTCCTCACCTCATGGATTCGACACCTAAGGATGAGTGAATGTTGTTTTGATTTCTATTTATTCCCTTTCTTCACTCTTAACAAGGGTCGGAATCAATTTGGATGTTAGCTTATTGATCAAGGACTATTGTACTCAATTTGGCCAGTTAATAAAGAAGAGTTGCAGCTATTTTTTGGGATACATGTGGTATGATGTTT
Organism: Pinus albicaulis; assembly: GCA_034641835.2. Classification (NCBI taxonomy): domain Eukaryota; kingdom Viridiplantae; phylum Streptophyta; class Pinopsida; order Pinales; family Pinaceae; genus Pinus; species Pinus albicaulis. The sequence goes on along the minus strand of CM076578.1, from coordinate 791,084,475 downwards.
ATCATTGTTTTTCCTTCAGTTTCACATGTTATAATGTGTTGTCTTCATGTTCATTAAATCTATGGTGTATGATCTCTTTCAATTTGATAGGTAGAATACATGCTTTCTCACGCTGTTTAGCGAAAGATATCATAATTTGTCCATTTTCCTCTGTCCAGGAAGAATACATCTCCCATGCTCTTCCTAGCTCCTCATTAGTCTTAAAACCATCTCATCACAATAATTTTAAAGTGTTAAGAATTATGCCTACCTTTCCCCATTGAATCTCTGAAACCCTATCTCTTCCCTCACCTAGCTCCCTTGACCATACTTTCATCCAGCAGCCCGACCAAAATCAATTATTAAAAACCCTAAACTCAAACCTAGCCTAAAATTCTAATCCATTCAACCTCCTAGGTTGTGTTTTGTGTAGAGATCCCTATCCGAATTGGTAGGGATATATACCAAGTTAAAAGGTTGGTATGTGGTTACCTCTATTGGGATTCCTTCTTCGGCCTTGGGAATCTGGCGGAGTTATAACAGGAAGTACATGTATTAAACAAAGAGCATATACAACAATGATCTCACTTGTGTATATATATCTAGATACCCACCAAATATGTCTTAAATACTCACACCTAACAATATCACTATCTGTTAGGTCGAGTCTTGTCACCAAATGCCCCAGAGGGCCAAATATTCTATCGGAGTCCTCTCTTTGGGTTGATCCCACGGAGTTTGCAATTCATAACAAAACACCATGTCAAAAATGGTGTTTCTTAATCAATCTATATAGAAATATAGTACACCATCGATCAAATTTAGAAATGGGCATTCGATCTAGCCATAATTCCTGCCACCACTTGAGATACAACATAAACCATCGTGTACATATTAGTGTGTTGAGGTAAGCTACTAGCATTGAAAAACAAGTTTTTCTCAGTGACTTATTCTTATTCTTTAACTCTGTCATTGCCTCGGGTTGCAGGCACTGAATCATCTGTTTCAAAAATCCCCTTTTCAATTTTCGCATTAGTTCGAGTTGTAGCTGCGGGGTAGCCAAGAATCAGTGAAGAGGAATGAGACAACAGGTATGGAACTCGGTAGGTAAAACAAAAGTTTGAAATGGGTGCCCAAGAGGTAAAACAAAATTTTGAAATGGGTGTGGGGAAGTAAGTACATGAAGGTGGTATGTACCAATGTCCATGTCAAACTCATCACTCTAGCGGAGGTGGAAATGGGTTGGTTAGAGGTATTGAGACTCTATACCGATTATGGTAGAAGATGCTCGAAAAAAGGCAACAACAAATGGTGAAATCACTCCTCCTTAATATTTTAGGTTAAAAATGGTCTAAATATAAAATTATTTTTTCTTTCTTCAAAATGATGTCAATGTTACTCTTTCCTTTAACAGTTCTTTTCCGTGTAGGATAAATTTATCTAAATCCATCCATTTTTCAGTCAAGCTTCGGGTAGAAAGTGAGATACTCAGACATTGTTACTCCATGCGCCTAAGGCTCTCTAAAGCGACATAAAACCTTGAAATTTTCTTGAATACCTTTGAACTATTATCTTTGTGGATTTTTGATTCTCTAGATTTAGGTGACAATGAGATTCTCCATCACATTTTGGATAACCTATATAATATGTATGTCGTATCTGGTAAGCACTTTGTCCTATCGATCTTCCTCTCTAGGCTTCTTTTTATTGTTCCTCGAGTTTCATTGCCATGAGAGAATCATTTTATTTCTATCCTAGATGTTACCATGTCATCGAATCTCTCGCAGTAATTATTATTTTTATTTGGCATTTCTTCTATGCCCGTCTCTTGGCCTCATTCTTCTTACTCACAAGGCTTCCCTCTATGGTTCGTAGAGGTCCCCTTATGGAGGGAGGCTCATTTTCTTCTCCAAACTCCCCAATTCCCAATAGGGCTTGATTTTGAAAGACTGCTCACGAAAATCCCTCAACTGCTCTGATAGGGATTTTCATGTTGTCAAAATCACACAAGACTTGCACCTCGACACATTTACAACCGTTCAGGGAACCTTGAACAAAGTCCAATCCCCTTACCACTTATCACTAAACAACTCACGTCGGTAGCCTCCTATAATGGTTCTTGAGATTCTCGCTTGTCGTTAACTCACACACCTATGGCATACATATTTTTGTAGGCTAGCATCATTTTGGCCTACTGGTTTTTTCAGGCTGTCACATTTTGTTCTACTTCTTTCCAATTCGGTTTGAAACCCTAATGGATTTATTTTTGAATTAGTGTTTTTTATTGCTTAATTACAAATTAATTCAAAATGAATGAAGGATGAATTGCACTCTAATGCTATCACCATGCTTGAATCATTGAATGAAAGTGTCTAGGAAGTTCCATGTCATTTGACCAGTCTCATTAAGAACGCCCACCAAGATAGCAAGGGGTTGACCAAAAATATAGAGGACTCAGGGACGGGCACAAATTTGATCAAGGCTAACCACTAGATGTCATCACAATATGCCACTAGGAATATGCTTTGGATTGCTTTCACTGTCAGAGAAACCATCAAGGAAGATACCCTCCTAGAGCGAGGGTATCATATGTTATTCCTGACACATGCTCTCAACTAGAGACTTCAGGAACTTAACCTCCAAAAATATTCTTTGGCCTTTTTGGCTTTGAATAGGTTGGTGTTGGCTTTACTTTTTGTTTCCTATGCAAATTAAGAGAGGCCCTCCCCTGTAATTTGGAGTTCGACTTCTTCGTAATGGTCTTCCTAGTCCTTCTTTACCTATGAGAGGCCTTACTTGTGTGCTCTCAACCATTCTATCATTTCTGCTTCTAATTTTTTAATCTTCTTCTCCTCGATCCATGGGCTAGAGTGGACCAAGTTTTTTTTTTTCCTCAACGGATAGTTAAACCTCGTTGTATGAACTAGGTCATAAACAATGGGATAAGAGAAATTATCTAGCTTACAGAATTTGAAAGTGCTATGATGCAGGCTAGATTGTATATGAACGGAACATAACCAAGTTATCGGCTTATTGAATACACAAGTGAAATTCATTTTTTCAAGGTGAAAAACCGATCTTGATCTTTGAAGGGTATGACTCCTATAGAAGCTCCCTAGCATCTAATAATATCATGTTTGAAAAGAAAGAGAAATGACCCACATGATTGCTAACCTATGAGCCAAATCCAAAGGAACAACTACACAAATCCACTTCGAATTTGAAATTAATTTCTCCCCTAAAATCTACGAAAATAGATTCCAACCAATCATAACCTTCCCCATCAACGATCATAATATCATCACTAGAAAACAATCAATGAATTGAATCTTGCCACTCCTTTTCCCCTTTCAAGGACAAAATTGCTTAATGGTGTAGCCCAATCTTGTTACTATATTCTCATTTCTCTCTACAACTAACACCCGTCACCTAACTTGGAAATTGGAGGACATCGGGAAAGAAAAGATTGCATTAATTTAAAGAGCGACGGACCTTACAATAAGTGAATCAATATCACATATTCAATGGAAATTTTCTTGTATGTGGGTAATGATTTCAAAATCTGCCTAGTATTCCTAGTGGTCACCTAATGCACTTGAGTTTGTTAAGGAAACGAAGGCCTTCAATTCATTCACAAAGTTTCTTGGTAGATTTGATTATTTCCTTTCCAATCGAACTTGATTATATTGACAAGATTGATGAACAACAAAATGTTCTCGCCACATCATTGATCGATGGGAAAATGGTGTACATTTATAAAACTATCCCTAAAAGGTTTAACAAAACTGACTTTAATGACATTAATTGTTGTACTCGAAAGTAAAATCTCTCTCAATCTCTCACTCCGATACGTATTTTATCCCCTCACAAAATTCAATTCTCGACAACCCTACGTGGCCTTTAAATATGATTACCTACCTCGCATTTATTGTGTGCCACATCGAATGTTGTATTGTGTTTCTCTAAAACATTAATATTGCGTAAGACATAAAGCACCAAAAGCTTTGGGCCATATATCAACTCCATAGAGAAAGGGCACACAATTATGGAACTATGCCAAAACATGCCAATTTGACCTAACCACTATCATGTACAAAATCCTAAGCAACGTTACTCTCAAAGGGTTGGTCTAATGAGAGATCTATCTTATCCGAGAGCTTTTTTCTTGAGGACCACTGCTATGCCCGAAAAATCACTGCCTAGGTTTGTTATGCGGAGATACAATGAGCCACTTCAAACGAAGAGATTACTATCAATGCATACTGTCATTTTGACACAATAGGGCTTCATGTTTATCCCAGATGATGTGACAGTTTTAAGTGGGCTTTTTCCTTTAAATGACGAGGGACTATGGTTTCATGTCATAGTAGTAGGCGTGAGATGTCCTTGAGCATGTGGGTGCGCCCTGTTCCAAGTAGAGAGTTGGCGTATGGGCCCCTGCCGAAGGGTGGGGTTCGGAAGTGTTTCTTTCGGGAAGTGTCATGTGCCATAGAGAGGGGGGGACCGCGTGAGGCTGGCTTCACAGAGCAACGACTACCCCCCGCTCCCTGCAGTGGAAGGATAACGTGCCTACTTTTTATTTTGGAGTCCAATTCCAAACACAAATATTATTTCTATTCTATTCAATTCAATTCAATTTTTTATTTCTATCTTAAAAATCAATCATTCAATTCAAATTTTTATATCTATTTTGAAAATCAATCATTCCAAACAATTATTATTTCTATTTTAAAAATCAATCATTCAATTCAATTTTTTATTTCTATCTTAAAAATCAATCATTCAATTCAAATTTTTATTTGTATTTTAAAAATCAATCATTCCAAACACAAATATTATTTCTATTCTAAAAATCAATCATTCAATTCAATTTTTTATTTCTATCTTAAAAATCAATCATTCAATTCAAATTCCAATGATTTTATTTTAAAAATCATTAAATTCAAATTCCAAACAAATCCATTCAAATTTTTATATCTATTTTGAAAATCAATCATTCTTTAAAAATCAATCATTCCATTCAAATTCCAATGATTTTATTTTAAAAATCATTAAATTCAAATTCCAAAAAAATCCATTCAAATTTTTATATCTATTTTGAAAATCAATCATTCCAAACAATTTTTATTTCTATTTTAAAAATCAATCATTCCATTCAAAAAAATAAAATCATTAAATTCAAATTCCAAATAAATCCATTCAAATTTTTATATCTATTTTGAAAATCAATCATTCCAAACAATTTTTATTTCTATTTTAAAAATCAATCATTCCATTCAAAAAAATAAAATCATTAAATTCAAATTCCAAACAAATCCATTCAAATTTTTATTTCTATTTTGAAAATCAATCATTCCAAACAATTTTTATTTCTATTTTAAAAATCAATCATTCCATTCAAAAAAATAAAATCATTAAATTCAAATTCCATACAAATCCAATGATAACCTGCCCGCTTTTAAAAAAAACAAACTACTCATTTGGATTCTCTTAAAAAAACTAAAATTTTCATTCCAAATACTCACTCAAAAAAATAACTACTCATTCATATTCTTTTAAAAAAACTATTTTTTTTCATTCCAAATACTCACTCACTTTTAAAAAAATGAAAGGAACTATGATTGACGGTAATTATGATTTATACCAATAGAGAATACGACCAAGACAAACCATGCCCAATTGGAACTATGACTAACCAAAAATTTGATGAAGGAACTATGACCAACAAAAACTATGATTAATACCAATAGGAGCTTCGCCCAAGGAACCAGGATCTCTGATTAACATGAATTGTGATTGATACGAGTAGGAACTATGACCAATGGGAACTGTAGCTGGTACCAAAAGAAACTTTGACCAAGGATCTAGTATATTTGACCGACAGGAACTCTCACCAAGGGTCTAGTATATTTGACCGATGGGAACTCTGACCCGCAACAACATGATCACAGTTCTCGTTGCTCATAGTTCATATGGGTAAAATATATGAGATCCTTGATCGAAGCTCCTATTGGTCATTGTTCTTTAGTCAGACTTCCTCTATCAAATTTCTTATCAAGAGAAGTTCCTTTGTCAAAGTTGCTATCAATCATTTGGTTATAATGCTTGTTGGTCATAGTTCCTGCTAGTCATAGTTCTTGTCAATGATGGTTCTTGTCGATTGAAGATTCTAGTTCCTTAATAAGAGTTCCTATGGTTATCGATCATAGTTCCTATCAGTCATAATTCCTTGGTTATAGTTCCTACATCATGTTCCTTGTCAACCATAGTTTTTATCTATCATAGCTCCTGTGGGTCATAGTTTTTATTTGTCAAAGATTCCAATTCCTTCGGCATAGTTCCAAGGAACTCTAACCGAGGACTAGCAAGTTCTCCATCATAATTGATAACTGCAATTTTAACGTCTAGATATCTCAAAAAGAACTACGAGTGATACAAATAGGGGATCTCATTGAGGAACTACCATCTTTTACTGATAGGGACTGTAGTTTATCAATTTTCCTATCAGTAAATTTCCTTTGTCAGAGTCCCTATCAGTCATAGTTTCTATTCATCATAGGACCATAGTTATTGTTGGTCATCATTCATGTCAAGCATAGTTCCTTTTGGTCATATATCCTATCAATCATAGTTCTTGTTGGTCATAATCCGTGTCAGACATAGTTCCTATTGGTCATAGTTCTTTCTAGTCAATGTTCTCGAGGTCATAGTCCCTTTGTTTGTAAGTAACTTTGACCACATGCAATATGGAAAAGGAAATTTGATATGCAAACTAAATATTTCCTCCATTTGTCAGTTGTAGTTCTTGGTAAATTATGGTTCATGTCAATCAAATTTCATGAAGTCATAGTTCCTTTGTTAGCAGGGAACTTTGACTAGCATGAATTATATGAACTTTAACTGTCAAAGGAACTCCGCATGACCTTCATTTGTCAGTCCGAATCCCAGGGAATAGTTCTTGTCAATCAAAGCTCTTGAGGTCATAGTTCCTATATTAATAAAAAAAATGACAGACATGAATGATGACCACAAGTACTAAGGTGAATGAAATTAGATTGAAAAAAGAACTATGACCTTCATCTGTAGATCATAGTTAGAGGGAGTACTTCCTGTGAATGAAAATTATCGAGGTCATAGTTCCTTTGTTAGTCTGGAACTCTAACTAATAAGATCTATGATAAAGGAACTTTCGTTGGAAAATTAACTATGACCTTCATATGTCGGTTGTTGTTCTGCGAAATAGTTCATATCAATCAAAGAAAATAAACCCACCAAAAGGATTGAGTTTGTCCACTTATTATCTTAGTCCATGCAACTCTTAACTTTGGGATGAAATCGTGTTAGTCATCAAAATTCGCCCCCCCCACCTCTCCCTCGCCCCACAAGTTGTGAGGGAAACCCATCACAATCACATCCTACAGTCTAATAGGAAATTGAATTCTAGTTGCACTTCCATTGCAAGGAAGCAATTTGCTAAGCATAATAATCTAGATGGCTGAGGTAATATTCTTTAAGGTAGTGTAATCAATACTGTTTTGGATAAGTCACGTCGATTCTGAATAGGCTTAATATTCTAGGTTAATGAGACAAACTTAAGGGGAATTAAGGATGATGAAATTGGTACAATAGAGCACATTGAAACTCACTGAGAGGTTGTTGAGTTTGTAATGGTGACACCTACAGAACATAAATGAGCAATAATATTCTAGTGTGGTGAATATTTAGATGGACAATGTAATCATTAAGGATGAATCGATTGAAGAACTACCTGATGTATGTATTTTGGTGGTGCACGCATATATTGTCTACCTTGTGAATAATATTTATGACCCCCACCGATGTACTAGTGCAGATATATTTTGGTGTGCATATTCGATGCATTGTAGTAATTTTTCATTCTTATGCTCGTTGTTCATAATCAATCTTGATTATTTTTTCGTATTGTGTGGGATTATTTGTTGGAACACGACGAATCTAATCCCATCTCTTCACCACATGATCCCGTGAACCTTGAACAATGTGAGATTAGTTTATAGTCTATGACTTATACATCAAATATTTATTAAACCACTATGATACTGGTATTTTTTTTTTGGGGTTGAACTTTTTGTTCACCCAAATGCTCATGATTTTGAGTACCCAATCAAAGTGGTTGTTTGCTCTTGTAGAAAAACATATTAAGATGTTTTAATATGGTGTGAGATTAGTTCTTCAATCTTATTGAAGGGATGTCGAAAATTAAAAAAATATAAAATTAAAGGAAATTGTTAAACCATTGTTATTGATATTGATCATACTGCACCAAAATTCACTAATTCAACCGAATTTTGGTCACTTCTAAAGGGCCACTAGTCATTGAAACTGGTTTTCACTTCTCATGTTGTGCATTGATCAAAACTAGACAAAATCTGTTAAAATTGGCTATTATGATAAATCATAGGAAAACAATAAATTTAGTTGGTGTTGTGCCATCCCATAAAAATTGTTTACAAAAACACTAAAACTACCCAAAGCTTAGTTTTGATATATTTAATGATTCCACCCATCTTCAATGGACTTATCTTGTTGGAATTGTAGCGTGAAATGACATTCGTTGTGGCATGGTACAAACATTGGTATTGGACATTGAGTACATACCGATGTGAAAAGGGTAGAGCACCAAGATTTGGGCGAGGATTTTATTGTGGATTATAGTATAAATATTTTTGGACTATTGAGACAATTTAGAACCTCAATATTATGTATTTTGATACAAAATTGTATTACATTGAGTGTCATTAGATTCCATTGGCTTCCATGTATTTTCCCTTGCATTCTTTGGGCATTATTTTTTTTTATATCATTGGTGTCTAATAGCTTGGAGATATATATATATATATATATATATATATATATATATATATATATGATTGAACATTTTGGAACATTTACATACATTAATTGTAGATTATTATTATTATTTTCTATGAGTGTTGTTTAATAACTTTGATATATAATTGAATATTTTCTATATATCTCGATTAAACATTTTCCTCTTGTTCATGACTTTGGGATTGAACCTAGTTTGGTTCTGGTTCCAATCTTGTTTGTTATTTTCAGTCATCTTGTCCAACTCCAGTTCTAAGGAATTCGTGATTTAAGGGTTGGCTATTTTGATCCCGAATCCGATTTGTGATTTTTGGTTTAATGTGTTTTATTCTAAATCTGGTTCCAATTTAATTAATGATTTTGTCGTTAAACAATATTAGTTCAATTTCCATCGCTGATAATATTCTTTTAAACATCATAAACAATATATATAAACAAAAACCCTCGATGCAGGTGATATCTCAAGAGAACACAATTAGAGGCCCTCTCACGCTCAGACTGATGACGTCCAACACGGCCAGCTTGATCCAGGTTACATCACTAATGCGGAACCTCAAATAAATGTGTAAACTCTCTGGCGCGCTGCTCCATTTGGCACTCTGTTACAACATGCACCACATGAAGGCACACATGGATCGTCCTTCACAGTACCTGTGCTTGGTCTCAGTGCCTCGAGCATTCAAATGGTTCAGAGGTATTCTGAACCATCATTTCCCAGCTGCTCTAGCAGGTCTTCCGGGCTCCCTCTGTCGTCTCTCCCCTGCACTCAACCCAACTCCTCAACAAGATCTCCATATTTTTCTTGATAACCATACCATGCCCCTGCTCCAGCATCAGAAGCCCATCAGGGGCAGTTACAGGGGTGCGCTTTCAGGTCACTCTCACCGTGGCAACGATCAGCGCCTTGAATCCACCCAGGGCTCTGTAACTAACAACCATGAAATGATTTCTCCTCAAGCCGAGGAAAACCCTTATGGGGAAAATTTTTTTCCTTCAGAATAGCCTAAGGGCAGAAGAGGCCGCAGGAAATCCATTATGCCGTGAATAGTGTAGCCAGTACTTAGAAAAACCAACCCGCTTCCAGTATATCAACCCATGATGGAGGAGATAGGTGTTTGGGTTATGGATTCTGATGGTGTCTAGACTAGAGAATATGATGATGAGTACCCAGTCGCGCCCATCGTCTACTCGGCCCCTCCAAAGCCTCCTTAGATGCCCACAGCTAAGGAGGAAGCCATTGGAAAGGAATATGGTTGCCTGATAGAGGAAGAGGACCAGACGACAGATGAAGATGAAGGAACTCCATGAATTCCCGGTAGTAAGGTTAATTTTTGTTTTTTGTCATCTCAGACTATAATTTAGCTCTTTTGTTTTCGTATGGGCCAGTGAATATTTTTTCTTACAAGACTGGTTCACACTCTTAAGGGGTTGGTTTCCTCCTTTGAGGCAGCCCCAAACTTTGTTCATTTTGAGAATTACCAAAGCAGAGATTGGCTAAGCACAAATTGCCATCTCTGCCCATTGCCTCTATACAATTTTTCATGTTTTTAATATAGTTTATCCCAAGTTAGAAATATATATATATATATATATATATATATAAACAAAAAAAAATAACTTAGAGTACAACACGATTAGGATTAATGGTTAAGAACATGTGATTCTTCCTAAGAGATCACACATTCAAATCTAGAGTGAGATAAAAAACTAATATGGGTTATATAGAGTATAGTTAATAAGATTGAGTACTCTCCGCTCCCTACAGTGGAAGGATAACATGCCCGCTTTTTAAAAAAACTAACTACTCATTCGGATTCTAATTCCAAACAATTTTTTCATTTCAAAAAAACTAACTACTCATTCGGATTCTAATTTCAAACAATTTTTTCATTTCAAAAAACCTAACTACTTTAAAAAAAAAATTAACTACTCATTCGAATTCTAATTCCAAACAAATTTTTCATTTCAAAAAAACTAACTACTCATTCGGATTCTAATTCCAAACAAATTTTTCATTTCAAAAGACCTAACTACTTTTAAAAAAAACTAACTACTCATTCAGATTCTAATTCCAAACAAATTTTTCATTTCAAAAAAACTAACTACTCAAATTTTTCATTTCATTATTCAAATTCCAAACAAAATTTTCATTTCAAAAAAACTAACTACTCAAATTTTTCATTTCATTCGAATTCTAATTCCAAACAAATTTTTCATTTCATTCGGATTCTAATTCCAAAAAAAAATTTCATTTCATTCGGATTCTACTTCCAAACAAAATTTTCATTTCAAATACTCACTCATTCCGATTCTTTTAAAAAACTAAAACTCATTCTGATTCTAATTCCAAACAATTTTTTCATTTCAACTCATTCAAATTCTTTTAAAAAAACTAAAACTCATTCGGGTTCTAACTCCAAACTAATTTTTCATTTCAAATGCTCACTCATTCGGATTCTAATTCCAAACAAATTTTTCATTTCAAATAATCATTCATTTGGATTCTAATTCCAAACACACAATCAATGCATGATTTTATTTTAAAAATCATTCAATTCAAATTCTAAACAAACAATTTGTGATTTTATTTTAAAAATCTTTCAATTCAAATTCCAAATCCTTTTTTATTTTATTTTAAAAATGATTCAACTTGTTAAAATTATATAAATCCCGAACTTGTGGTTAGTTTATTTTAAAATCATCATCCAAATCCGAAATAACTTATTATTTAATTTTTAAAATGATCTCAATCCCAAATAATTGCTCTTTTCTTTTATTTACAAATGATCATAACTTGAATCGATATACTCTTTTTGTATTTAAAAATAATATGAATATGAAACAACTTGTTCTTTTTGTATTTAAAATTGAGCCAAATCTGAAACGACCCGTTGCTTTTGCATTTAAAAAGTATTTAAAATTGAGCCGAATCCGAAATGACCTATTTCTTTTGTATTTAAAAAGTAATTAAAATTGAGCTGAATCTGAAACAACTTGTTGCTTTTGTATTTTAAAAAAGGCCAGTATTCAAAACAACCCACTCTTTCTGTATTTAAAAATGATCCGAATGCTAAACAACTTGTTCTTTTTGTATTTAAAAATTACCCATATCCGAATCCGAAACAACTTGCCCTTTTGGAATTTAAAAATGATCCAAATCCAAAACGCCCTGCGCTTTTTTGTATTTAAAAATGATCCAATATTCGAAACAACCTGCTCATTTGTATTAGGTCCATATTACTCTTTCCATTTTTCACTCTTAAATCCCTAATAATATCACAACCTAGGGGTTAACATTGTAATTCTCAATCCTTGTGGGCAAATTCCTAGTTCTTTGCTTGGAGTTCCTGGCAACTGTAAGAACTATGTCCAAAGAACTAAGATCTTTGACGTAAAGGAACTAACACTAATGGGAACTATGAGTGGAAAGAAATTTGATGAAGTAACCACAATTGAGGAACTATGATTAATTGTAATTATGATTTATACCAATAGAGATTATGACCAAGACAAACCATGCCGAATTAGAACTATGACTAACCAAAAATTTGATGAAGGAACTATGACCTACAAGAACTATGATTAATACCAATAGGAGCTTTTCCCAAGGAACCAGGATCTATGATTAACATGAACTGTGATTGATACGAGTAGCAACTATGACCAACAGGAACTGTGGCTGGTACCAAAAGGAACTCTCACCAAGAATCTAATATATTTGACCGATAGGAGCTCTCACCAAGGGTCTAGTATATTTGAGAAATGGGAAATCTCACCGGAAATAATATGATCACAGTTCTCGTCACCCATAGTTCCTATGGGTCAAATATACGAGATCCTCGATCGGAGCTCCTATTGGTCATTGTTCTTTAGTCATAATTCCTCTATCAAATTTATTGTCAATATAAATTCCTTTTTCAAAGTTGTTATCAGTCATTTGGTTATAATGCTTGTTGGTCATAGTTCCTGCTAGTCATAGTTCTTGTCAATGATGGTTCTTGTCGATCGAAGATTCTAGTTCCTTAATCAGAGTTCCTATGGTTATCAATCATTGTTCCTACGAGTCATAATTCCTTGGCTAGAGTTCCTTCATCATATTCCTTGTCAGCCATAGTTTTTATCTATCATAGCTCCCACGGGTCATAGTTTTTGTTGGTCAAATATTTCATTCCTTCGTTATAGTTCCAAGGAACTCTAACCAAGGAACTAGCAATTTCCCCATCATAATTGATAACTGTAATTTTAACGTCTAGTGATTTCAACCAGAATAATGAGTGATACAAATAGAGGATCTCATTGAGGAACTAATATCTTTTACTGATAGGGACTGTAGTTTATCAAATTTCCTATCAGTCAATTTTCTTTTTCAAAGTCCCTATCAGTCATAGTTTCTATTCATCATAGGACCAACTTGTATCGATCACGCTCCCTATCGGCCATATTTCTTGTTGGTCATTATTCATGTAAAGCATAGTTCCTATTGGTCATATATCCTATCAGTCATAATTCTTGTTGGTCATAATCCATGTCAAACATAGTTCCTATTGGTCATAGTTCTTGCCAGTCAATGTTCTCAAGGTCATAGTCCCTTTGTCCATAAGTAACTCTGACTACATGTAATATGACAAAGGAAGTTTGATCTGCAAACTAAATATTTCCTCCATTTGTCAGTTTTAGTTCTAGGTAATGGTTCATGTCAATCAAATTTCATAAAGTTGTAGTTCCTTTGTTAGCAGGGAACTTTGACTGGCATGAATTATATGAACTTTAACTGTCAAAGGAACTTTGCATGACCTTCATTTGTCAGTCTGAATCCCAGGGAATAGTCCTTTCCAATCAAAGATCTTGAGGTCATAGTTCCTATATTAATAAAAAAAATGACAAACATGAATGACGACCACAAGAACTAAGGCAAATGAAATTAGATTGAAAAAATAACTATGATCTTCATTTTTAGATCATAGTTCTAGGGAGTACTTCTTATCAATGAAAATTCTTGAGGTCATAGTTACTTTGTTATTATGGAACTCTAACTAATAAGAAATACGATGAAGGAACTTTGGTTGGAAAATGAACTATGAACTTCATATGTCGGTCGTAGTTCTGCTCAATAGTTCATAACAATCAAAGTTCTTGAGAGGCATATCTCCTTTATTAGTAAAGAACTATGACCTCATGATGAGATTTGAATAAAAAAGGGAATATGACCTTCATCCATCAGTCATTGTTCTAGGAATTTTCCCTATCAGTCAAATTTCTTGAGGTCATAGTTTCTTCATTAATTTGGAACTTTTTTGGTGAGGAACTTTGACTAACAAGAATTGCGATGAAGGAAATTTGATCAAAAAAGGAACTATGAATTTCATTTTTCGATCGTAATCGCAGGGAATAGGTCCTTCCAGTCAATGTTCCTAAGGTCATACCATCCTTTATTAGTCAGGAACTTTGACCGACAGGAACTTTGAGGAAGAAACTATGACCAACATGGTAACTATGACCTTCGCTTTTTGGTCATAGTTCCTACCATTCAAAGTTACCAAGGTCATATATCATTCTGCCAATTAGGAAATCTAATTGGTGGGAACTATGACCAATGAATTTTGGCGCAATTCGATCGACAATGATAGCTTTATGATCTGGATCTTAGTGGGAGGCCCCCAAGATCTAAGAAATTGAAATGGATCTAACAAGATCTGTAAAATTAGAATGCTAGAAAAAAGATAAAACACAAAGCAAATAAAACTACAAAGAAACTTGTTTTTTTAGAACAGAGAATAACTATAGAAGCTACATTGTGGTGGACCATCTGTCCTTTTATAAAATGCGACTTGTTACTTATATCCTTTTTTCGTTACAATACCACAGGTAAATTCCATGGGTGGGTAAATACCAAGGGTGGATCTCACTTACAATACCATGGGTGAATGAATACCATCAGTGGATGCCATTTACAATACCATGGGTAAATTCCACGGGTGGATAAATACCATGGGTTGATGAATACCATGGGTAGATGTCAATACCATGGGTAAATTCCATGGGTGGATGGATAACATGGGTGGATGAATTCCATGGGTGGATGCCATTTTCCATTTGGATCACTTTAGTTCAATGATTTCCTTTGATTTCATATTTGTTTAATTTCTCACACCCCTTCCTCCGATCTAAGATCTAATCTTAGACCATGCTATTTAAAATTCCATGGTCAAAATATTTCTTCTTTATTGAATGCTTGTGGGTTGATTAAATTTTGCTACAATTCCTAAACTAATCCATTGAGTTTTACGCTCCTCCCAAAGGCCCTTCCTTCTTCTACTTTGCCATCCCTCCTAGCTCAACATCACCTCTTATCCTTGAATCCTTGTATGTCTTGGTGGATGAGGAATTATGGGTTCTTGATGAACATGCCTTGTCTTAAAATGGACCAAAAAACAAAATGGAAAAATCCTCATTATCAAATTTCTCATCAATAAGGTGGAATTAGAACTTCGAAAAAATTCCTTGTGAGATTTGGGAAAATTTTTCATATGAAAAGGTTCTATTTTTTCCACTTATTAATTAAAGTTTGTAGCCATTGCTACAATAAAATCCATGAACATTCATTAAATGGATGGGTAAAACTGCAAAGGTGGGTTACACTTTTGTGAGAATCGGGGGCAGAAAAGTCATTTTCCCAACAGTTCGGCCGAAATTTCGAGATTAGTTCAGCCGAACTAATTCTTTCGTTTACGTTGACAGTGTATTGACGATGTGGGAAAACATATTTTTTTCTGGAGATGGGAAAACCGCCAACCAAAGTTCGTCCGAACTTTTAAAATAATTCGGCCGAAATTTTGTTTATAAATATACCGGCATCAAACATGAAGAGGTTTCGGGCTTATT
The DNA here is from genome assembly GCA_034641835.2 of Pinus albicaulis. Lineage (NCBI taxonomy): Eukaryota > Viridiplantae > Streptophyta > Pinopsida > Pinales > Pinaceae > Pinus > Pinus albicaulis. Next base: position 791,068,746 of record CM076578.1, on the reverse strand, counting down.
ACCGTTGTCGCATCTGCGTTTTCTGTTTTTCATTGTCGCATCTGTGTTTTTTTGTTTTTTTTTGTTTTTCGCGTTTTCTGATTTCTATTGCAGTGTCTTGGTGTTGCGTAGGGGCGAGGAGGTGAGAAAGTTGTTGTTGTTTTGCTATTTATTTTTTTTGTCAATTTTTTTTGTTGGTTTTAATTTTATTGCTCTGTTTTCTGTTTGCAGGTAATTTGTAATCTACGTCCTCCGCGACGTCTTCGAAAATCTCCTGCCTCATCTTCTCATTTTTGCCTCGACGTCTTCGGCGATCTCCCGCCTCATCTTTCATTGCGGCCTCGTCTCTGAATTTCCAGGTAGACTCTGTCTTGACCTCTGTTTTGCTCTGTTTTTAGCAAGGAAAAAAACATTTTCTCGTTTCTCTCATAACCACCTATCGTAACAAGCATATTGATATTTCTTACTCCAATTCTCATCACACTATCTCAGAATTTTCTTATCAAGGTTACAAGATGTGTCCCCAGAAATTAGCATAGTTGATGGGATCATTAGGGGAATTTTGAGGTCTAAAATGGGCCTCCTAAGAAAAATGTACAACCAAAATAAACTTTATAAGAACAAATAGGATTCAAGATGATGATGTCAACCATGGGGGATGATTCACCATTTTTTAAGTAAAAGGGTAAAATGATTAAAAAATAATAACATAATAAAACTATTTTTCAACTCGTATTTTCAACTTATCTCCCAAATTTTTTACTCAAATTTTGAACCGGAGTACTCGTTAGATGCAAAATTTAATTCCTCATCCAATGAGTACCCATGTTGCATACTTTCTATGGACCATGCTATGCGAAAAATGAGAATACATGAAAAAACGTGCTTGCAATCATGTTTTTCATGTATTTCTCATTTTTTGTGTAGCAGGGTCCATCGAAAGTATGCAAGATGGGTACTCCTTGGATGAGGAATTAAATTTTGCATCCAATGAGTACTCCCGCTCAAAATTTGAGTAAACACTTTGAGAGATAAGTTGAAAAAGTAGTTTTTTCTTTTTTCCCTCTAAAATTTGATGATGTCATCAAATCTTGTTTTATTATTTCCATTATTATTTTATAATTTCCTTAGGAGGCCCATTTTAGACCTCAAAATTCCCCTAATGATCCACAAATCCTTCTATCCTGCTCTCTGCTTTGGTTGAACTCTTGCTCGAACCTCTAAGAGAACTCTTAACCACTAGCGGTACCATTTCTCTGAAGAAGTATAAAATACTGATGCAATCTAGATCAATGTCACTTAACATTTAAGAGATGTGATACGAAGAAAACAATGTTAACATGAATAAAAATTACTAAACAGAGATATAATGTTAAAGGCTTAAAATGAAAGGATCACTTACAAGTAATTTGGATTTTCGGAGAAGGTCACAATTTCAAACTGTGAGGAAGGTCGTGCAAAAATCCAAAAGGACAGGTCACAAGGTTGCTCTATTAGGCAGGCTGCAATGGGGGCTAAATTTAGTAGCACATTGGTGTGACTATGTGATTGAGTATTAATCTGAACGAGTATTAATAGGTTATAGGGAGAGTATTAGTACCATTAATTTGCACATTCACACAAACATATTCATAACAAGTGCAATCATAGTACATGCAGTAACTAGCTTGATCATGATAGTTGGACTAGATATACCACCTCTTTTTACTATTGGTTCCATATAAGGCAATCAATGGTATTGAGACTATTACTAAGGATTGAATATTATATATATGCTAGTATCTGTGTTTCACCTTTCATACATACATAGAAGATTTCCAAGGTTATTTTTCTCTAGATGTATATCCTCTTCAAGTTTTCTCCTAGCAACATACAATAGATTTTTCATCCTTTGTAGAATAAGCCACACGGTACATTCACTGTTAGTTTTGTCCTTCCAAAATCTGGCATGGTTGTAAATTACCCATCATGTCCAAGGATATTAAGAAATATAAAAAATAAAAACCTTTTTATCAAATCATATAGGAACTTAGGAATACCTGCAACATTATCCTGTATATCTCCGGATTCAACAGAATCAAGAATATGATATTTTATTTATGGAACATTTAGTACTTGATGATAAATCCTCTTAATCTCATTTATGCTTACAAATTTACCATAAATACCATGCTTAATATTTGGAATTGTGATGATTATCAGCTCTAAATATTCATCAATTACTGACAACATCTATTTTAGTCATTCTAGTTATCTACGATCACTATGGATTTTCCCCTCTATTTGGAGATTAATGTGCTAAAAAAAACAAGAAGCGAAATTAATAGGTATGTTGTAAGGCAGTGCTATCTGTAATTTTGAATCATGTATTGAGACTATTACTAAGGATTGAATATTATATATATGCCGGCATCTGTGTTTCACCTTTCATACAAACCTAGAAGATTTCCAAGGTTATTTGTCTCTAGATGTATCTGCTCTTCAAGTTTTCTCCAAGCAACATACAATAGCTTTGTCATCCTCCATAGAATAAGCCACATGGTACATTCACTGTTAGTTCTATCCTTCCAAAATCTGACATAGTTGTAAATTACCCATCATGTCCAAGGATATTAATAAATATAAAAAATAAAAAACTTTTTATCAAATCATATAGGAACTTAGGAATACCTACAAAATTATCCTGTAGATCTCCAGCTTCAACATAATCAAGAATATGCTATCTTATTTATGGAACATTTAGTACTTGATGATAATTCCTCTTAATCATGTGTCCAAATGGCATGATTCTCAATATCCTCTTTGCTTTCATTAGAAGTCCCATGGCATTGGTCCAAGCTATATGATTATCAATTTTCTTTTATAATCATCACATTCCTTGGTACTTACAAGATTTTGGGTTTTGTTAATACTTTTTTAAGTCACTTCATCATTGGAAAAAAGTTCAAATCTTTTTGCAAGGATCAAGAAATACACAACAATGATCTTTTGCAAGAAGCACTTCCCGTGCCATCATTTCATTCTCTCCTAACCAAATCAGTTACATTCCAATTTAAGACCAATGGTTCCACAATCATTGTATTTCAATTATTAAACAAAATACATCAGTCCTCTTAATAATTTAAGGGATTTGTTTTTGCATGTAGGCATTAATTTTTTATTTTTGTTAATACTTTTTTAAGTCACTTCATCATTGGAAACAAGTTCAAATCTTTTTGCAAGGATCAAGAAATACACAACAGTGATCTTTTGCAAGAAGCACTTCCTGTGCCATCATTTAATTATTTCCTAACCAAATAAGTTATATTCCAATTTTAGACCAATGGTTCCACAATCATTGTATTTCAACTATTAAACAAAATACATCAGTCCTCTTAACAATTTAAGGGATTTTTTTTTCATATAGGCATTAATTTTTTATTTGCTAGATGGCCAAGCACCATAATTTAGGGGATTTTCTCAACTTCTTGTTCTCAATGTTTCTATTTATTTAATTATTTTTTTGTTACAAATACCTGGTTCAAATACTTTAATAGTAGTTGCTTATGCTTACAAATTTACTATAAATACCACAAATGAATGTGGAGATACATCAACCTTTATGTATTGAATCCATATGTTATGTGAAACACAACTGAAATGTAGTGAGAAACAAAGACCAACATTAATATATAAACAGCAACTGGTATGCTCAAATGCCAATCAAGAGCAGCTGGTATGCTCTTCTAGATTGTCCTTTACAATATTGGTCCAAGCTATAGATCTAGCTCTAGTACCTTTTATATACAATTTGATTTTTAGAAATGTATTAGCACATAAAACTTACCTACCCAAACAATGTTATTTGATTGTTGTTAGTTGTATGCAATATCCTCAAATGTTTGCATATATTAGACCTTCAAAATATACCACAAATTCTGAAATAGTCCACCCTCCAATTTTTGCCACGGAAATGTTTCTTAGCATTGTCTTGCGTGTTAAGAATAAAGGAAATCAATTGTGACTTTCTATCTCATGTTGTACCTTGAGTACCTTCTTTCTTAATTGTAGATTTATCACTAGTCTCTGCTTGTTGTAATATTTGAAATTTTCTTGTAATATTTAAATCAACCCAATGTATTTTATTAATGTACCTAAATTAACACCTTCCATTATGCTTCTAATCTTGTAAAATGTTAAAAGTTGAGTTTTTTATGATGTAATGGATATTAATAATCTAGATTATGTACAGTGATATGATGATAGTGTAGGTTGATGTTCAAGTTGTAAAATTATTGTACATATCAAGGATGAATGATATTACAAGCCAAAAATGACATTATTATAAATTATCAATCAATTTGTTAGGTGCTAAACCATACTTCTTATTAAGGACATAACTAATGCAAGTTGAAAATTCCTTTTTAATGTTCTTAGCCTATTTATAGATGTCAAAGTAAAGGTTTCTACCTGTGCTAAATCATACTTCTTATTAAGGACATAACTAATGCAAGTTGAAAATTATTTTAATGTTCTTAACCTATTTATAGATGTCAAAGTAAAGGTTTGTAGGTGTTAAATCATACTTCTTATTAAGGACATAACTAATGCAAGTTGAAAATTCATTTTTAATGTTCTTAGCCTATTTATAGATGTCAAAGTAAAGGTTTCTAGGTGCTAAATCATACCTCTTATTAAGGACATAACAAATGCAAGTTGAAAATTCCTTTTTAATGATCTTAGCCTATTTATAGATGTCAAAGTAAATTTTTATAGATGTCATTTCTCCCATAAAATTTAAGGCAAAACATGTACATGTCATTTCTCCCACAAACTCATCAAGGTGTGACTTTTGGCATAACTTCATCAAACACTACCACTAGATGTTTTAGTATGTGAATAAAATAATTTTGCAAACCATGTACATGTCATTTCTCCCACAAACTCATCAAGGTGTGACTTTTTACATAAATTAATCAACCACTACCACTTTAAGGCGAACCGTGTACATGTGTCATTTCTCCCATACATGTATCGTTTCTCCCATAAAATTTTAGGCAAACTTTAAGGCATGTGTCATTTCTATGTCATTTCTCCCATAAAATATAAGGTAATGTCATTTATCCCATGAACTATAAGGCAAACTTTAAGGCAAACCATGTACATGTCATTTCTCTCTTAAACTATAGGCAAGGAAAACTTTAAGGCATGTCATTTCTAGATGTGATTTATCCCATAAAATTTAAGGCAAACTTTAAGGAAAACCATGCACATGTCATTTCTCCCACAAACTCAAGGATTTATCCCATTAATTCAAAGCAAACTTTAAGGCCTAAAAACTGACCCTAAAGTGGCTGAACTTCCATAGGATTTTAGTCTGTTTGTTGAGTGTTAACTTCTACAAGTTCTAAAGGCAGAGTCTGTAAAGGGCCAGGTAGCCTCTGGATCTCATCCTTTCTCAAAGGTGACATATCTAGTAAATGCCCCTACAGTCAATCTCTGGAAAAGATCTAAATATAAGTTCTTCATTGTAATATCCATTTCTGTACATGCCATTTCTCCCATAAACTTTAAGATATAAATAGAAGTTCTTCATTATAATATTCATTTCTGTACATGCCATTTCTCCCATAAACTTTAAGGCATTTTCTAGTGTTTTTGGAACCATGTACATGTCATTTCTATGTCATTTCTCCCATAAAAGTTAAGGAAAAATTTAAGGATAACCATGTACATACATGTCATTTCTTCCATAAACTTGATAAACTTTAAGGATAACCATGTACATACATGTCATTTCTCCCATTTCTCCCATAACATTTTTTAGTGTTTTTGGAACCATGTACATGTCATTTCTTCCATAAAATTTAAGGAAAACTTTAAGGATAACCATGTACATACATGTCATTTCTCCCATATCATTTATAGTGTTTTTGGAACCATGTGCATGTGTAATTTCTATGTCATTTATCCCATAAATCTAAGGAAAACCATGTACATGTGTCATTTCTCCCATGTACATGTCATTTCTCCCATAAATTTGGCAAACTTCAAGGATGACCATGTACATACATGTCATTTCTCCCATTTCTCCCATAGAATTCACTAGTGTTTTTGGAACCATGTACATGTCATTTCTATGTCATTTCTTTCGTAAACTTTAAGGCAAGCAATGTACATGTGTCATTTATTCCATACATGTCATTTCTCACATAAGGAAAACTTTAAGGATAACCATGTACATACATGGAATTTCTCCCATAAACTCAAGACAAACTTTAAGGATAACCATGTACATGTCTCTTCTATGTAATTTCTCCCATAAACTTTAAGGAAAACTTTAAGGATAACCATGTACATACATGTAATTTCTCCCATTTCTTCCATAAACTCAAGGCCAACTTTAAGGATAACCATATACATGTCATTTCAAGGAAAACGTTAAGGATAACCATGCACATGTCATTTCTATGTCCTTTCTCCCATAAACTTTAAGGCAAACTTTAAAAATAGACATGTACATACATGTCATTTCTCTCATTTCTCCCATAAACTCAAGGTCAAATTTAAGGATCACCATGTACAAGTCATTTGAAGGCAGACTTTAAGGATAACCATGTACATGTCATTTATATGTCATTTATCCCATAAACTTTAAGGTAATCTTTAAGGATAACCATATACATGTCACTTCAAAGAAAAATTTAAGGATAACCATGTACATGTCATTTCTCCAATAAACTTTAAGGCATTTTCTAGTGTTTTTGGAACCATGTACATGTCATTTCTATGTCATTTCTCCAATAAAATTTAAAGAAAACTTTAAGGAAAACCATGTACATGTAATTTCTCCCTTAAACTCTAGGCAAGGCAAAATTTAAAGCGTGTCATTTCTAGATGTGATTTCTCCCCTAAAATTTAAGGAAAAATTTAAGGCACACCATGCATGTATGTCATTTCTCCCCCAAACTCAAGACTTTATCCCATTAATTCCAGGAAAACTTTAAGGCCTAAAATCCTAACCTAAAGTGGTTGAACTTCCATAGGATTTTAGTATGTCTGTTGAGTGTTAAATTCTACAATTTATAAAGGCAGAGTCTATAAAGGGCCACGTAGCCTCTGGATCTCATCCTTTCTCAAAGGTGACATATCCAGTAAATTCCCCTACAGTCAATCTCTGGAATAGATAAATAGAAGTTCTTCATTGTAATATCCATTTTTGTATATGCCATTTCTCCCATAAACTTTAAGATCTAAATATAAGTTATTCATTGTAATATCCATTTCTGTACATGCCATTTCTCCCATAAACATTAAGGCATTTGCTAGTGTCTTTGGAAACATGCACATGTTATTTCTATGTCATTTCTCCCATAAAATTTAAGGCAAAATTTAAGGATAACCATGTACATACATGTCATTTCTCCCATAAACTTGATAAACTTTAAGGATAACCATGTACATACATGTCATTTCTCTCATTTCTCCCATAGCATTTTATAGTGTTTTTGAAACCATGTACATGTCATTTCTATGTCATTTCTCCCATAAAATTTAAGGCAAACTTTAAGGATAACCATGTACATACATGTCATTTCTCCCATTTCTCCCATAGAATTTATAGTGTTTTTGGAACCATGTACATGTGTCATTTCTATATCATTTCTCCCATAAACTCTAAGGAAAACCATGTACTTGTGTCATTTCTCCCATGTACATGTCATTTATCCCATAAACTTGGAAAACTTTAAGGATAACCATGTACATACATGTCATTTCTCCCATTTCTCCCATAGCATTTGCTAGTATTTTGGAAACATGTACATGTAATTTCTATGTCATTTCTCCCATAAAATTTAAGGCAAACAATGTACATGTGTCATTTATCCCATACATGTCATTTCTCCCATAAGGAAAACTTTAAGGATAACCATGTACATACATGTCATTTCTCCCATAAACTCAAGACAAACTTTAAGGATAACCATGTACATGTCTTTTCTATGTCATTTCTCCCATAAAATTTAAGGACAACCATGTACATACATGTCATTTCTCCCATTCCTCCCATAAACTCAAGGCCAACTTTAAGGATAACCATGTACATGTCATTTCTATGTCCTTTCTCCCATAAAATTTAAGGAAAACTTTAAAGATAACCATGTACATACATGTCATTTCTCCCATTTCTCCCATAAACTCAAGGTCAAATTTAAGGATCACCATGTACATGTCATTTGAAGGCAGACTTTAAGTATAACCATAAAATCAATGAAAAATTGAAGGATAACCATGTACATGTCATTTATATGTCATTTCTCTCATGAAATTTAAGGCAAACTTTAAGGATAACCATGTACATACATGTCATTTCTCCCATTTCTCCCATAAAATCAAGGCAACTTTAAGGATAACCATGTACATGCCATTTCAAGGCAAACTTTAAGGACAACTTTAAGGATAACAATGTACATGTCATTTCAAGGAAAAATTTAAGGATAACCATGTACATGTCATTTCTCCAATAAACTTTAAGGAATTTTCTAGTGTTTTTGCAACCATGTACATGTCATTTATATGTCATTTCTCCAATAAACTTTAAGGAAAACTTTAAAGAAAACCATGTACATGTCATTTCTTCCTTAAACTCTAGGTAAGGAAAACTTTAAGGCATGTCATTTCGAGATGTGATTTCTCCCCTAAAATTTAAGGAAAAATTTAAGGCAAACCATGCATGTATGTTATTTCTCCCGCAAACTCAAGACTTTCTCCCATCAATTCAAGGAAAAATTTAAGGCCTAAAAACCTAGCCTAAAGTGGCTGAACTTCCATAGGATTTTAGTCTGTTTGTTGAGTGTTAAATTCTATAAGTTCTAAAGGCAGAGTCTGTAAAGGGTCAGGTAGCCTCTGGATCTCATCCTTTCTCAAACGTGACATATCTAGTAAATGCTCCTACAGTCAATCTCTAGAACAGATCTATATAGACGTTCTTCATTATAATATCCATTTATGTACTTGTCATTTCTCCCATAAAATTTAAGGCATTTTCTAGTGTTTTTGGAACCATGTAAATGTAATTTCTATGTCATTTCTCCCATAAAGTTTAAGGAAAAATTTAAGGATAACCATGTACATACATGTCATTTATCCCATTTCTCCCATAAACTCAAGGCAAAATTTAAGGATAACCATGTACATACATGTCATTTCTCCAATTTCTCCCATAAACTCAAGGAAAAATTTAAGGATAACCATGTACATGTCATTTGTATGTCATTTCTCCCATAAACCTTAAGGAAAAATTTAAGGATAACCATGAACATGTCATTTCTATGTCATTGCTCCCATAAAATTTAAGGATAACTTTAAGGATAACCATGTACATACATGTCATTTCTCCCATAAACTCAAGGCAAACTTTAAGGATAACCATGTACATGTCATTTCTATATCGTTTCTCCCATAAAATTTAAGGCAAACTTTAATGATAACCATGTGCATACATGTCATTTCTCCCATTTCTCCAATAAACTCAAGGCAAACTTTAAGGATAACCATGTACATGTCATTTCTATGTCATTTCTCCCATAATTTTTAAGGAAAAATTAAGGAAAACTATGTACATACATGTCATTTCTCCCATTTCTCCCGTAAAATCAAGGCAAACTTTAAGGATAACCATGTACATGTCATTTCTCCGATAAACTTTAAGGAATTTTCTAGTGTTTATGGAACCATGTACTTGTCATTTCTTCCTTAAAATCTAGGCAAGGCAATCTTTAAGGCATGTCATTTCTAGATGTGATTTCTCCCATAAAATTTAAGGAAAACTTTAAGGCAAACCATGCACATGTCATTTCTTCCATGCATTTGCAATAAATCTTAATTTAGTATATTTTATTGAATTTGTTTTTTTCAAGGATAAAAAAACCCACTAAATATGGTTGAAAAATGGACATTATTCATAGATGTTTCTTGCTATTCCAATCCAGGGAAAGCAGTGATTACATATGTGCTTTACAATATTGTGACTACCAAGGTCCTCTAAAGGAAAATGATTATACCGGGAAGAAAAACAAACAATGAGGCATATTATATTGCATTGATAGAAGGCTTGGGAGTAGCTAGAGAGTATAGATCAAATGGAATTGTAGTTTTCACCAATTCTGAACTTGTGTGCAACCAGATGAAAGGTGTGTACCAAGTTAAGAAGGAGAGGCTAAAACAACTGCATGGAAAAGCAAACAATATTGTTAGCCAATTTCAATTTTTTAGTATAAGACATTATGAAAATGTTAATAAGATGTCTGGTGATCTATTGTGTGGGGAAATGTCAATTCAAGATTCATCTATCAAAGATGAATTAATATATGAATTAGTATTATACGAGGCAATTCCAATTCAAGATTCATCTCTCAAAGATGAATTAGTGTTGAGACACTCTCCTTCAAAAATTCAAGATTCAACTCTCAAAGATGAATTAGTGTTGAGACACTCTCCTTCAAAATTTATTTATGGACATTGTAACATATCTTTGATATGTGTACGTTTTTTACTTATAAATGTGTCTTTTTTAATGACCATGTGTTTTTTTCAATTATATACCAAGTGTGCTCCCACCATGTAAAGCGCAACTTGGTGAACTTCACATTTTTATAAAATTAAAATGTGAGAAATTCAAAAAAAAATTGTTTAAATTGAGTTTCACACATCAATTAGTGCTTTAAATTCAAGATTCATCTCTCAAAGATGAATTAGTGTTGAGACACTCTCCTTAAAAATTTATTGATAGACATTGTAAAATATATTTGATATGTGTTTTTTTTTTACTTATAAATGCGTCTTTTTTAATGACCATGTGTTTTTTTCAATTATATACCAAGTGTGCTCCCACCATGTAAAGTGCAACTTGGTGAACTTCACATTTTTATAAAATTAAAATGTGAGGACTTCAACAAATTTTTGTTTAAATTGAGTTTTACACGTATTTTTTAATGACCATGTGTTTTTTTCAATTATATACCAAGTGTTCTCCCACCATGTAAAGCACAACTTGGTGAACTTCACATTTTTATAAAATTAAAATTAAAATGTGAGGACTTCAAAAAAAAATTTCTTAAATTGAGTTTCACACATCAATTAGTGCGTTGAAAGTTGTGTTTTACATAATTCGTGTATAGTGAATTACATTAATTTTTTGAAATTTATTCTGAATTTATTTTAAATAGTAATTTAAAAATAATTGTAAATTTCCACTGTAGATATATCCATATATCATGGAGGATGAAAGGAAAAGATCAATAGAATCCCATATCTCTATGAGAGAGGGGGATCATGGATCGAGGGATGTTCATGGTATTTAAATATATTCTTATCTTCATACATACATGTGTGTACATATGGAATTGATTTTTGGGGATCATGGATCGAGGGATGTTTATGGTATTTAAATATAATTTTATCTCCATACATACATGTGTGTACATATGAAATTGATTTTTTTAATCAATTTTGTGAGTTAAATTAGTTGTTAATAAGTTTCATTTTTTATTTTTTAGGAGGTAGGAGGGCAAGGGTGTATACTCCATCAATGGAGCATGACCATGGTTCACGCAATCATAGTATGGTTCATGCAATTTAATCAATGAATATGTACATGTATTTATATGTATGAATGTATTTTTGAATTGATTATAAATTCATATTTTTTTATGAAGATTCACTCTTGTCTCGTGAGGTTGGTGGTGGTACACATTCCCTTGGAGGGCCATCAATAGGTGGTGGCGAATTGTGTGAAGGTGGTGATATGCATTCCCCCAGAGACCAATAAATAGATGGTCGTGTTGGTTCTCAACCAATCGGTGGTCGTTCTGGTTCTCAATAGTTTCAGAGTGGGCAAGATGCTAGCCAACCATATCGAGGTAGCCATCAATCTGAATATTATTTTGATTCAATTTGTACAAATTTGTTTACATGTTTTTTTAATATACAAAATTTTATATATTGATGCATGTTTAGTCAATTTAGTGTTCCTAAATTGCTTCCATTAATTATCAACCAGGGCTAGTAAACTGATGAAGTGTGGTTCACTATATGTGCCTAAGTGACCTTTCCCTTACTTTGTTGTATGTGGTTTTTTTATTGTTTTTTGGGGTTTGTATTTTTTATCATTAGTGTGCTACCCTAGGCTAGTCTAGAAAAGTGAAAATGAATCTAATTAAAAATGAAGAAAAGGAAGTATTATGAAACTAAGTTAATTTTCTATAAGAGAAACCAAAGTTTATGGATTAGTTCTAAGACCTAGTTCTGAACAAGAAGGTAAAGCAAGTACTTCATTTAGTGATTAAACCTAATCCATGGATCTATGACTCAATTGAGATTTGAAGACAAAATGAAAGCAGGGAAATGTGTCAACTATTGTACTTTAGGTTGTTTCAACATTCAATTATTAGGTCAAAACCCTATGAGATGAAATCAACTATTTGTACTTTAGTTGCTAAAGTCTAAAACAGAAAACAGAGAATGTTATTGAAATTTATCCAAGATGCGCTAGTTACTCCATCTACCCAATATGTAGAGAGTGACCCCTTTGCGGTAATGTTTCTAAGCAACCATTACATCTGTCTAAAGAATTACAATAACTCAAACATTGCATTAAATATAGTCATCTAATCATCCTTGCAAAGTATATTCAGATTAGTCTCTTTCAAGATGACCTTTAAAAAGATTTTTTTGTTGCAATGAAATGACGATCTTCTAACTAAAACCAAATAAGTGAATAATTAACTTATCAGTCTCATCCAATTCTGAAGCTTGTGACCCCTTGGTATGGCTTCAGATAAATCAATTACACCCTTAATTCTTGGCAAGCAAATGACAAGAAATGAAATGCATTCAACCACTGCACTTATAAGGGATTTAACCATTCAATGTAAGATTTAGTAAATAGAATAAATGGATTTCATAAATGCTTAATTAGACATACCAATTGAAAAAAGATGAAAGCAGTAAACTAAGGAACCATGTTTCTCAACACTTCAATCTTTATTCCAATCCTGAAGACAAAGTTACCTATCTCTTTGAAACGTTTCGGAAGGAAAATCTCCACAGTTGCATCTAAACTATTGAAAACTGGAAATGAAATAGGAATAGAAAGTACTAAATAGAATTGAAACAAATCTAACTAGAAAGAATTAAAAACCTCCTTTAGCAGCAAGGGCCCTCTGCTACCAAGTTGGTTAACTCCTTAGCTCCTTAAAAATGTAATCAAAACAACATCTGGGAACTAATCTTCTTTATTGAAACAAAGTTTTATAAAATAGAGTATCCCACTGTAATTCTGAACTTGTGCTACAAAAACTTAACTTGTTCTCGGTTTTGTAGAACCTCTATTTATAAATAATTTTCATAACTAACTATGAATAAAGATATCTACAGGTGTATCTTTGAATTATGATCAAACTGGGACTCTTAGGACTCATGATTTTCTGCGCAAAAAATCAAGAGTCCTACTTGCTGTGTGAAATGTTATTTGACTTTGAGCTTTGACCATTGGTTTAGGCCTCTTTATTTGTCAATTTGGTCCTTATGAAAAGGATGAAATCCATGTAGGAGGGATTTTGTGTAATATTCCAAAATTTTCCTACAATAAATTGGAATATTAATTTTTGCTGATTTCACCTAGGAGGAGAATAAATGGGTAAGGAGGCCCATGCATAATGAAAATCTCAATAAAATCCCTCATATTATGAAAGGGGATCATCATTGGAGCTGGTTTTCACACCCTCATGTGTGAACAAGGTCATTTGCAAGTGGACAAGGTCAAGTTTGACCAAGTCAACAGCGTTGGGATAAGAGGTGGAGAGCACTTAGAGAAACAGTGTAGTATGAATGGTAAGAGGTTTATTTGGTGGAGGAAAACATAAAAAGGAGTGGGACGCATGGAGAGGGGGCCTTCACTTGTTTAAAAGGAGGGCAAGGCATCCATTTTTTCTCATGTCATGTATTATTGATTTTATGGTCTATTCAGACTTTGAGCAATCTCCAACTGTTTAGCTGAGTTGCAGTGCTGCTTAGCACGAGGTTTTCCTGTTTAGGATTTCCTCTCCTTCTTGAGAGGCCTCTTGAGGGATTGCACTGATTTTCCTCACATCCAGGCTTGAGGCCAAGCATCCTCCTCCAAGACAGCGTTATTTCTGTAGCAGAGTAATGTTGTGTTGCAGGGTGTTGCAGTGAGGGTTCACTACACCACTTCCATCAGCTATTTTTTAGAGGAGGAGTCTCTCTTTCCTTTGAGAGATCAGTTTGGAGGCATTTGGAGCTGATTTCAGATCTTGGCATTGGGCCAACCCATTCACTTGTCCCTACAATGCAGTTTGCTTCAGTGACTGCATTATTTCTAGTGAGCAAAAGATGTGGGGCTTTGCAGATATGTTTGAAGGGTGAGATCTTAGGTGAGAGGATTAGCCTTTCACTCTAGAGATCCCTTGGAGGAGGTCTTTTCATTGGATGCAAAATCTTCAACATTTTCCACTTATTTCCAATTCTTGAGTTGCAGCTGCTACCCAACAACTCCGGCATTTTGCAGATTTTGTATATTATAGCCAATCCTTCCAGGATTGACTTGAGGTAGCCTTTGGGAGTTGAGATATTCACTCCCAATGTTTTATGGGCCATATATTTGTACATCTATGTATTTGACATATGTTAGCATGCAGTTTCTCTTATAATCTGCGCAGACATAGCTTGGGTATACTTGTGTAGCAGTGTTTTGTCATGGTTTATGTACTTGTTTCTTGAGGCTGAGCATTGTCTATCTTGAGTAACATTCTCCTCAAGATCTTGTATTCATTTTTTGCTGATATAAATTAATAAGATGGATATGGATATTTTCTCACATTGTATGAGTTGATTTGTCACTGCTACTCCATTTTTGTGTTTGCATATTGCTGGGTCTCCAACATTAGAATATATTAAGATATTCTCATTGTTGTAGCATTTCCCTAATTTGGGATATTACATTCTGAGACTGCCCATATGGACCATTCCTTCATCTGACACCTGTAACATGTTCAACCACAAGAGTAACTACGGAACATCCGATCAGCTGCGGAATAGGCTACATTCTATAGCTAATCTGCAAAAACTTATTAAAATAGCAAAAATCATGAAAACACAATATGTCAATCATTTGAATGTAACCTTAAGACAAACCTTATCATTCTTCCTTGATTATGGCTTATGAATTGATGGAACATAAGTGAAATGAGATGAGAAATATGTAAAGGAAAGGGTAATTCTGGGGTTCAACAATGCAGAGGGTGAAAATTTTGCTCCAAATGTTGCTCGAAAAAGACGTAGGACAAAACACGTTATTTAAGAAGAAGGTTGTACACCAACCACTACTTTGTAATATCCCAAAAGGGAGAATGCAGTAATAATTAAACACAATATAATAACTGTAGCAAGATAAACAATAAATCTTAAGACAACATCAGAATTTACAAAGAAGTTGAGCCATTTTATTAGATTGGAGAAGAATCAATTACACAATGTACAAAATATGAGTAGATCTAGCCCAAAAGTTGGTCTAGAATCACCCAGAAAACATTCTGCAATAGGTACAATGTAACTGGAGAGGCACTGAAGCAAATACTGCATTGTCCCTTTAGCAGAATATGGACATATAGTTGCAGGCTGAATAGGAAAATGCAGATCTACTAAAAAATGAAGCTCAGATGATGCCAAGATTTAAGATCTGGCCAATGTGATGGATTCCCAAGATAACCCAGAAAGGATTTTCCAGATCTACAAATTTGGAAAATCACCTCCCTAGGATTTGATCCTTGCTCTGTTGGGAAATACAGATATGAAGCTAGATCTGACAAATAGATGGCTGAAATATGTTATCAGATCAGATCTATGCTTTAAGGGTTGATCCCTTATTTAGATCTATGAGCTAGAAGCTCTAGATCTAGCTTCTCAATCCTCCAATGATGATTGCAGCTGTTGCAACACAACTACCAACAGAAAATGCGTTGTGAGGGAAAGAGAGGCCTTATGCCTGCTGAAAAATGTTACAATAAACTTCAGGCTGATGGTGAGACTGATGGAAATGTGAGGGGATGATCCCTTACAGGATTGCTAGCTGAAATACTAGCAACTTCCTTCCTCCTCTTGGATCTGCAAAAAGGACAGCGTAATTCCTGAGGGAAATACTACTGCTAGGAGGTCAATAACTTTTGGCCCGATGCCAGATCTACAATGAATCTCTGGGAAGATGATGTTTAAGCCCAAGGTGATAGGAATAAACCCTCAGCAGTTCTCCAGCTGAAGTACTGAAGACAACTTACTCCTTCCAAACTGATCTTCAGAAATCTGCAATTTCTGAATATGGATGTTCTACAGAAACTAGGAAAATAGATGTGGCACTTAAAGCCTGATGTAGAATGAAGTACAAGACTCTTTCTAGAGCTGCTCTAAGAAAGAGGCGGGATTCCCAACCGGGAACACCCTGTGCTAAAAAACACTTACAATCTTTGCTAAACAGCCCGAGAAAGCAATGGAATGTCACATGACAATGCCAGATCTAAAAAGATATTTACATCAAGAATAATATGCATGCCCTCATCCTTGCCTTCATCTTATTTATATAACATTTGAGCCTTCTCAAGCCTTGAACCTCATCTAGACTACGCAGTGTATGTGGACAAGATCCTCCAAGTTTGACTGCGTTGTTTGACCAAATCAACTATCATGTCTAGGTGCAATGTAAACCCTCTCCATCAAGTGTGCTTTGTTTGCACATCATCCTACATCACTTTATCATGAATGTCTCATGATCTTTTGTTTGACATCTTCAAGATCTTAGTTGGCTGAATCAACCTTCTGTTTGATCTCTTCAAGATCTTAGTTGATTGTGTCAACCTCCATGATCTATCTCATTAATGATACAGGTTCTCCAATTTCATTCACATTAGTAGTTTCTCAACTACCTTATTATGTAGATCTAGGCTTAATTAATCCACATTCACACACAAAAAGTGGATATTTATTCATATTGAGGATTGTGGGTCCCTCCACCCTCTTATTTACTTAATTCATTAAGAAAATCAAGGACTCTAATATTCCAAATATGATGTGAAAATTTGGGAATATTACAGTCCCCCCGGAAAAATGTTGCTTGTCCTCAAGCAACTCCAAAAGTAGATGCCAAGCCATCTAGTCCCCTCCAAATGGCATCCACATAAGGAAGGCTTCCTCCATTTGCTGCAGTGTGTTATGTATGTTTGGTTCCAAAGTTATCTCTCAAAAACATATAGAATGACCTCTAATTGTATGGTTAGATGTCCTCCTTCCATCATGAAGTACAAAGTGACAACCATATGATGTCCAACATCATCATCAATACACGAGGTGCATAAAATAAGGTGTCTCTTTTCACAAAGGAAAAGCTCCATCACACAATACATCTCTCCATCCCATGTTTCATGAATTTGATTGAGCATTGACATGCTCTCATACTTAGCTCTGTTGGCCTTATTGGATCCAAGAATCATTTCAATGTTATGCAAAAGAAGAAGGAAAGGAGCTATATGGGTAGACAAGGACGTCAAACCATATTCTCTTAATAGTAACCACCACTGGAGTAAGGCCCTTTGCTGCCATCCTCCATCTCCTCCATGTAAGATGGACAAGCCAAACTCCCCCAAAAGCAACCAAAGCAACAAGAGATCTTGTTGCTTCCTCTCCTCCTCATGTGCATCATGAAGAAGAAAAAACATACTAATGGACATATGGAATGTCACATCAGCCCAATACAAAGAAACATCATCAATGCACATCATGAGATCATCATGCCAAGCTTTACCCAATACAAAACACATAGACATAGGAGATGTCATGTGGTGGTCAATCTCTCTCAAGTGAAACAAAATTGAACATGCCTTCTTTTGCTACATTCTATCATTGATACATAAGGCATGAATCAGAAAAATATGAGCTATTGGGTGGTAACCATACTCACCCAAGAACATCCAGTGTAACCGTGCCTCCTTCTTCATTTCATAAGTGTTCCTCAAGACATGGATCAAATAAATAGGAGCCTTTGGGCAGTGACAAGAATCTCCTAAGGGAAAACAACGTAACCAAGCTTGTTGGCCCATGTTATACATCTGCAAGTGGTCATGCAACCGCTTGCTTATCATTCTCACCCACTCACCCCAATATGGAAGATGAATGATGTGCTGCATAATCATGGTATCCTCCCTTTGTAGAATACCATCTTCCCCAAACTGATGAAGAAATTTGCACTTCATGAAATGTTGAAGTGCACCTCCAATGAGATCTCTTAATGAGACCTTATTCTCATCCATGGCCTTCCAAAACCAATGAGGTTCTGGATCTGCTGTAGGTAGAAGTCTCTCTTTGAGCTGTGACGTGCTCATTGAGAAAGTATCATCAAGAAAGGAGAAAAGGTTTCTCATATCTAGATGTCTACCATTTATCATCTTTACCTCCATTTCTTCATGAGTGAAGCTGCCTTCAGAATGATCCAAGAATAATGGGGCCTCATCATTATCACTGCTTCTAGGTGACAGCACTGTAGATCTGCAAGGTAATACATAAACTGTCTCAAAGAAAGGTACAATACTGATCTCATAACTAGTCATTGTATAAAGGATTATGTGCATCCCTTCTTCTGAAACTCTACACTTCAACTCAAGAGGTTGAATGTAGTTCATCCATGACAAACTGGGATAGCTTTTCATCTCCTCCTTTATTATATCAAGGGTCCTCTGCACTGTTATGTGTTGTTGCTTCAAATCAGCACTATGTTCTAACCCTTGGTTATGCATTGGCCCTGATGGCATGTCCCCACGAGTTTCAATAAGATCTACTAAAACAATAGGTGATGAATGTGTATGCATACCTTGGATCAACTGATATGTGGGAACCTCTTGACAGAACATAAGAGTTCCTCCAACCAGGACAATAGTGCCTCCAATTGCTGGTAAGAGTGATGGTTGCTCTTCTCCAAGTGTACCAGTGCTATAATTCTCCTCCTCTCCCTCATGCATCTCCTGAATCATGCATGGGACTCTATGTGTCAAGGGCTCAAGACTATCTTGAAAAGTTGCAAGTGTCTCTTCTTTGGATGCAAGTACTTCTGCAACTGGTGGTGAATGTAGTGATTTCTTGTCCAGAGTGACAAGATTGACATCCTCCTCCTTAGGAAATGTCACTTTGTGACACATATTTGGTTTTCTCCCATCAAATTCCTTCCTCAATTTTTGAAAGAAATCTGGATATTTAGTCACTTTTGCATGCTCCATGTGACCAAACCACCAATCATTAGATTCATCTAAAAGATGAAGTGCTGCAATTTGAACAACCTCTTCTTCAGCTACAGGATGTAGTCTGAAAATACATCTAACTCTCTCCTCCAAGCCTTAACAGTGTCTGAGGAAGATCCATCAAATATAGGCAAATAGATTCTATTATGCCTCTTTCTTCTATTGTTGCTATAGAATCCTCTTTCTTCTTTGATTTTGAAGAATTTTTGGAGAGTTAGCTTCTCCTTGAATGCTCTAGACTGTGCTTTGTACTCTTCAAGATATAGACTGAGAGTCTCATGAGTCTCAGGTTCATTCCTTTCTTCATTTATACGCCTTTCACCTTCTCCAAAGAAAGTGGATATAGTGGATCTATGAGGAGATATAGGATTCTCTGGTTTTCTTCTTTGCTGATAGGAAGTGCTTGGACCTTCCTCATCACATCTTATTATTGGATCTTCTTTCTTCCTTTCCTCTTTCATTTGATTGAACTCCTTGGGGAGATCTTGCATAGATCTACAGAAATGAGTGGCAGAATTTTCTTCCTCCATGATAGATCTCATCTATCTGCTTCTTCTTTAGATGCAAAAGATGAAGTGTCCACAAGCTGAGCCAAAGATCATGCTCTCATACCACTGTAATATCCCAAAAGGGAGAATGCAGTAATAATTAAACAAAATATAAGAATTGCAGTAAGATAAACAATAAATCTTAAGACAACATTAGAATTTACAGAGGAGCTGAGCCATTTTATTATATTGGAGAAGAATCAGTTACACAATGTACAAAATATGAGTAGATCTAGCCAAAAAGTTGGTCTAGAATCACCCAGAAAACATGTTGCAATAGGTACAACGTAATTGGAGAGGCACTGAAGCAAATATTGCGTTGTCCCTTCAGCAGAATATGAACATATAGTTGCAGGCTGAATAGGAAAATGCAAATCTAATCAAAATTGAAGCTCAAATGATGCCAATATTTAAGATCTGGCCAGTGATAAGCCAGAAAGGATTTTCCAGATATACAACTTTGGAAAATCACCTCCCTAGGATTTGATTCTTGATCTGTTGGGAAATACAGATATGAGGCTAGATCTGACAAATAGATGGATAAAATATGTTATCAGATCATATCTATGCTTGAAGGGCTAGTCCCTTCTTTAGATATATGAGCTAGAAGCTCTAGATCTAGCTTCTCAATCCTCCAATGATGATTGCAGCTGCTGCAACACAACTGCCAATAGAAACATCGTTGTGAGGGAAAGAGAGGCCTTCTGCCTACTGAAAAATGCTGCAATAAACTCCAGGATGATGGTGAGACTGATGGCAATGTGAGGGGATGATCCCTCATAGGATTGCTAGCTGAAATACTAGCAATTTCCTTCCTCCTTTTGGATTTGCAAAAAGGACAGCGTAATTCCTAAAGGAAATACTACTGCTAGGAGGTCAATAACTTTTGGCCTGATGCTAGATCTACAATGAAGCTCTGGGAAGCTGATATTTAAGCCCAAGGTGATAGGAATAAACCCTCACCAGTTCTCCAGCTGAAGTACTGAAGACAACTTCCTCCTTCCAAACTGATCTTCAGAAATCTGCAATTTCTGAATATGGATGTTCTGCAGAAAGTAGGAAAATAGATGTGGCACTTAAAGCCTGATGTAGAATGAAGTAAAAGACTCTTTCTAGAGCCTCTCTAAGAAAGAGGTGGGATTCCTGACCAGGAACACCCTATGCTAAACAACACTTGCAATCTATGCTAAACAACCCGAGAAAGAAATGGAATGTCACATGACAATTCCAGATCTGAAAAGATCTTTACATCAAGAATAATCAGCATGCCCTCATCCTTGCCTTCATCTTATTTATATAACATTTAAACCTTCCCAAGCGTTGGCCCTCATCTAGATTGCGCAGTGTATGTGGAAAATATCCTCCAAGTTTGACTGTGATGTTTGACCAAATCAACCATCATGTTTAGGTGCAATGTACACCCTCTCCATCAAGTGTGCTTTGTTTGCACATCATCCTCCATCACTTTATCATGAATGTCTCATGATATTTTATTTGACATCTTCAAGATCTTAGTTGACTGGATCAACCTTCTGTTTGATCTCTTCAAGATCTTAGTTGACTGTGTCAACCTCCATGATCTATCTCATTAATGAGACAGGTTCTCTAATTTCATTCACATTAGTAGTTTCTCAACTACCTTATTATGTAGATCTAGGCTTAATTAATCCACATTCACACAAAAAAAGTGGATATTTATTCATATTGAGGATTGTGGGTCCCTCCACCCTCTTATATACTTAATTCATTAAGAAAATCAAGGACTCTAATATTCCAAATATGATGTGAAAATTTGGGAATATTACAGAATTATCTGTCTGACATTTCCGATATACCTTGGGAATCAAACATGTAGCAATGCACCTTACAAAGGTGTCAACATATTCATTCAAAATTGAAGAGAGATCTCGTGTCTTTGAAAATCCCTATTGAGAGTCGAGAAAGCTTGGAAATAGTTACTCACCCTTTAAGCTAACTAGTAGATGTGTACCTGAAACTTGGACCAACCACTGATACTTTTGTAGAAGTGATGAGAAAATGAAAGAAAACAATGATGGGTCCCGATACATGGGAGGTTGTTAAACAAAGAGTTACAATATAAATGGCCAAGTCTATGTTTAATTTCAAAGAGGGGCTGAAAAGAAAGATGCTAAAGGTGAAATATTTCAAACACCTTGATATAGATGGCCATTTGTATGATAGGCACCTTACTGCCTGTGGAAGACTCCCATGGAACGAAAAGGTTCCGCTTTATTTTGAAAAATTATTTTATGCAGAATTATTTTTGGGAATGAAACCCAATTATAATGACCTTCCCTCTGAATATTTTGGTCCTGGGAAAGGTCGATTGTCTGACCGTAGGGTTGCTAAGCGTGATGCTGAGTTGCCTCACCCTGAGCCACCATTGGTTAGTCGACCTCTTCGTGTCGAAAATTTGCAGTCAGAGATGGATGCCACTTCTCAAATTACTCGAGAAGCAAGGGATGCCATCATTGACAATGTTCAGAGTGGACTGGGTGGAGTTGATGTTTGTATGAATCGACAAAGAGCACGTGAGAATGCACATGCTAATTTTTTGTATCATACAGATGAAGAGATATACAACATGACTGTTGAATATCTCAGAACATATGAAAATAATTGTCGCAATGGTTGGCAAGACCTAATTATTCATGAGCAAGAGGGCATGGGATCGGTATGTGTTAATGGTTAGGGTGATTATTTTAACACATGTACAATTTGTAATAAATACATATATACATACATTCATTTGTATACATTAATCTAACAAAAATGTATCATTATATGTTAACACCATTTGCAGTTCTCACGCTTGATGAATGAAGATGATGTTAATATCATGTTCGGAGCCTCCGGTTCACACAATCAAGATGGATCTCACCATCAATCACACAATCAAGATGGTTCTCACCATCAAGATGATATGTTGACACATGTTAGTGGTTTTTAAGTGAACATGATGATGTACAATTATTTTTTATCTATTATTATATATATCGAAACATGATGACATATTTTTAAAATAAATAATTGTGCACTCATGTACATGTATATATAATTAAATGTTAACAGATTCTGATTCCATCCGATGTTTTTGGGATGGCGGTACCTTCTTATTCCTTAGGAGATGTGCCAAATCCACTGTCACAAGTATGAACAATTTTCACTTCAAAATATGTTTTTAAGTTATATATTCCAGCTCAAAGGTTCCATTAAAAAATAAGATCTCTAGATCTTGAGTTATTTAAAAAAATTTGTTAGGTTTCTAGAGATTTAATTTCGGAGCCACCCTTAGGAGATGTGCCAGATCCACCATCACAAGTATCCAGTTTTTCACTTAAATATGTTTAATTTATAAGTTATAAATTGCAGTTCAAAAGATTTATTATAAATTGAGATCTGGATCTTGAGTTATTTTATACTTTTAAAATTTCTGAATTTTAGGTTCCTGGAGATGATTTCCCTTCTACACAGACTCTAGCAATGGAGTGTACGATGGAGATAGGAACATCCACACCATTTGAACCATTTGAACAAGTTGTCTAACTTTTTTTTTTAATATTATTGAAAATTAGTTTATATATGCATTTTCATTTGCATATATATATATATATATATATATATATATATATTTTATAGTTTACTATGGAAGATGTTCCTGTGGAGGAAGTTTTAATGAACGAGCAACAAAACACAATGGAGAGGCAACCACATGAGGTATTGCATGATTTTTTTTTTCATTTTGTTTTTTCACATGAAGTTCTATATTCTCATTCAATTTTAAAACATTAAATTTTAATGTTTGTACACATTGTGTACAGGTTCCCCATGCTTCACAGGATAGCTCGAGGATCATGACTTTGTTGGCAGAGACACTAGATGCATCTGTATTTGATCGATTATGCACATGTGCGCAACATTATATTTGATATATCCAGTCTTAAATTTACTTTTTTATATATAGTTTTATCTATGTAGTCATATATTTACCTTTCTGTATAACTTGATACTTGTAACACTATACATTGAACTAGATATATAAATATTTACTTTTATTGTTCACGTGAGATACAAATTTTGGACATATTTTACTGTTTGGATATATAGTTTTAAACTACATTTACTTTTATCAAGAATGATTTTAAATTTTGGATAGTTACATTTGGCATGTGATCACATGTTGTGATATATAATGTTTTTTTTTTAACTCAAGTTCTCATTTTATTTTTTAAATATAAAATGAATCTAGATGGAGATTTCAAATTACAAAACACATGTACATGTGTGTATATTTTGGATAGTTGAACTACATTTGGCATGTGATCACATGTTGTGATATAATATTTTGTTTTTGAAACTGAAATTGTCATTTAATTGTTAAATATAAAATTCAAATCTAGATGGAAATTTCAAAATTTACAAAACACGTGTATATTTTGGATAGTTGAACTACAATTGGCATGTCATCACATGTTGTGATATAATATTTTCTTTTTAAATTGGATAGTTCAACCACATTTGGCATGTGATCTCTTGTTGTGATATAATGTTATGTTTTTAAATTGGATAGTTCAACTACATTTGGCATGTGATCTCATGTTGTGATATAATGTTTTGTTTTTAAAACTCAAGTTTTCATTTTATTTGTTAAATATAAAATGGATCTCTAGATGGAAATTTCAAATTACATTTTCACAATGTGTATATTTTGGATGGTTGAACTACATTTGGCATGTGATTGTGATATAATGTTTTGTTTTTAAAAAGTTGTCATTTTATCAATTTGTTAAATAAAAAATGAATCTCTCTATAGAAATTTCAAATTACAAACCATTTACATACATGTGTATATTTTGGATCTATTTGAACTACATTTGGCATGTAATCACATGTTGTGATATAATGTTTTGTTTTTAAATTCAAGTTTGGAAATTTCAAATTGCATTTTCACAATGTGTATATTTTGGATGGTTGAACTACATTTGGCATGTGATTGTGATATAATTCTTTGTTTTTAAAATTCAAGTTGTCATTTTATAAACTTACTAAAAATATTAAATGAATCTCTCTAGATGGAAATATCGAATTACAAACCATATTTTGGATAGTTGAACTGCATTTGGCATGTGATCACATGTTGTGATATAATGTTTTTCTTTTAAAACTCAAGTTTTGGATGGTTGAACTACATTTGGCATGTGATTGTGATATAATGTTTTGTTTTTAAAATTCAAGTTGTCATTTTATAAACTTGTTAAAAATATAAAATGAATTTCTCTAGATGGAAATTTCAATTACAAACCATGGAAATTTCGAATTACAAACCATGAATACATGTGTATATTTTGGATAGTTGAACTACATTTGGCATATGAAGTAATGTTTTGATATAATGTTTTGTTTTTAAAACTCAAGTTTTGGATGGTTGAACTACATTTGGCATGTGATTGTGATATAATGTTTTTTTTTATTGGATAGTTGAACTACATTTGGCATGTGAATTAATGTTGTGATATAATTTTTTGTTTTTAAAACTCAAGTTTTGGATGGTTGAACTACGTTTGGCATGTGATTGTGATATAATGTTCTGTTTTTAAAATTCAAGTTGTCATTTTATAAACTTGTTAAAAATATAAATTGAATCTCTCTAGATGGAAATTTCGAATTACAAACCATGTATACATGTGTATATTTTGGATAGTTGAACTACATTTGGAATGTGATCACATGTTGTGATAATATAATGTTTTGTTTTTAAAACTCAAGTTGTTACTATATTTGTTAAATATAAAATGAAGTTGGGATGTACATGAAGTTTGAATGTTATATAATTCTAGGACATGTACATCTATTATTTAGGTGATATTTAAGTACAATACATATTGATGTTTTAAAATCTAAAAACAATCATAAAATGTATAGGTCAGAAGCCATACCATGGTCCTGCACCAACGAAAAAAACCCATTAGAGGCAGCTACAGAGGTGAGTTTTCAATCTGCTCTCACCGTGGAAAAAAAGTTCACATGAATATATGTACATAAAAATGATTGAATTAAATGTTTGAATATATGTTAAAACGATTGAAGTACAATACATATCGATGTATGTATCTAAAAACAATCATAAGATTCTAGGTGTTCTTAGATGTGTCAAACAATCATAAAATTTTAAAATTGCATTCTAGAGCATATATATCTAGTACATGCAACATTTTTCATCAATGCACATAGAAAAGCTACTTTCATTTGATAGTAAACTGGAAATTAAAAAGCACGTACCACACATTTTGCATTCAAGAATGAATATTATAATCTACTTCTAATAGACATGCACGTCTAAAATAGAATCGTGCAACTTCAACTTTGCATTATATCAACTATGCTAGATAAACAGATATGTACATTTTTCAATAATGACATTATGAAAAATTGAACCAGAGAATGTATGAAATCTTTTAGACTAGATAATATAGACATGTGTATGTGTAAACGTGTATAAATTACTCGTGTGCATGTACCAAAACAATGTACATGTGCAAACACTTGTACAGATAACATAAAAAGGTAGTTCAATTTTTAGTTGAGTTATGAAAGTTCTAAAAGATGAATCCAAAGAGAAGAAATTGTTGGGCAGTTCAATAAAAAAATTCCAATGGAATGCCATCTTCAATGATTCGTTCATGATCGACTTTTGACATTTTCCATTTCTTAATTTTCATTTTTTTCTTTGATTTAACTTCTATCAACTTTATGCATGCTGCACACGCCAAGTGACTATATTAACAACTTATGACATCAGGTTCATAGTCTTGAAAGTAAACAAAATCCCGAATTTGATTATTTTGTCTGAAAAAATAAAATTTCAGTATAATAGACCCTTTGTCATATGTAAACCCGTGATCATCATAGTTTTCTAAAAATTTCATCTTTCGTTCAGTGCAACACATCAAATAATAATTCACATTTTCATCGTTCATAGTATGTGCAATTACAACAAAAACATCTCCTGAACGATAAAACAAACTTAGGTATTTAAATTTAGATCATAATTAACATGAAAAATCAACTTTAAAATTAACATGTGTACTTGATTTTATTATCTATTTCTAGATCTCTATCATTTGAAAGCAATTGAAATGTTACCTTCTCTAACAAGATCAGAAACTCGATCTCCATCAGATGATATTGTATTCTCCTCTGATTGCATTTCTTCAAACCTTGCAACGAACATTTTCCCCTTTGTATTTAGTTCTGTATGTTGCCAATATTTTACATACATTTTGTTTTTAGAAACATCATTGGATTCTGTGATGTCTATGCAAACATGACAATAACAAGAATATTTTATTTTATCCAATGAAAACACATTTGTGGACAACTTTGTTTTAACTGAATGCAATTTTCAAGTCCCTATTGTTTCAACATCATTTCCAATCGATCTATCTACATCTTCGACCCCAATATACCAAAAAAAATTATATGGAAAATTCAAAGAAGAATATAAATATGATATCAAAATACCATCAAAGATAATCATTGTGATAAATGTACACTGTTTAAAATTAGAAATCCAATAAAAATTAAATTGATTGTACCTTCGCACTTCCCTTGATCGATTAATCTCATGGCTTAGTGTAGCGATGCATCATTGAAAAACTTCTTTAGCTGAGACAAGTCGGTTTTAAGAGGGGTCCATTTGATATCTTCGAAGTGCTCGTTTTATGCATGCCCCTGCACCGTCATGTTCTCCTTTTTTTATGACCATTCTTAAAGAAATTTCAACAATGTTTAATGTAGGTTTTCATATGAAGATGACACAACCAAAATAATGATCGTGAATATTTGAATTGACCTGCACATCCATTTGAATATATCCAATGTTCATTGAATTTTATTCCATGACTTTGCAAGGAGTCATAAATATTTTCAAATCATTGTTGTAAAAAATATGTATCATGTGTACGATCGTCACTAATATAAAAGTGATACTCTTTAATAACATGCCGATTTTCACTGGTGCTTTCTATATGATCAAAATTTTGTTTAGCATGTCTATATAGAATATGAACGAGCATGGAGGCTTGGTCAAAATGATAGTATTCACTCCGAATTTCTTTTTGTGGAAAATGTGTAGTTTTCTACAAAATCAATTACTGACAAAATGATCCCTGGTGGAAAAACTTCACGGTATTTTTTGAATTGCAATTCCTACCATCGATCTCTATGGGAACGCTTGGTGTATTTATAAATTTATGTCTTAAACTTTCTTAAAAAATCTATCACAAAAACTTCTTCTTCTTGTAAATCAATTCTTTTAGCACTTCAACCTTGGATCGATGTATGGATATATTCATATCGCTTCCATTTCAATTTCATGTTGGAAAATGATTGATCATTTATATCAGAATGATATTTATTCTGAAATTTAGTCAAATTTCCACAATCATTGCATTTTTTACCACCAACACATTTCTTTTGGTAAAATAATTCATGGCTTTCTCTTTCACTTAAAATTTGAGATATGAAATCATGGATAGTGGAAGGAGGAGGTGAATCTTTCCAAAATGTTTTACCAAAATTAAGGAATGTGCCATAATATAATTGAAATTCCACATGATAACGACAACAACAAGTGTTGGGTACGGTGATAGGTTTTACATACCATGGTTTTTTTTGCACAAAGGCACTGATTGAGACACTAATTTCTCGATTCTCTTCTTTGGACTTGTTTAAAAACTCTATTTGAGTGGTGTCCAATAAATGTTTTGGATGTTCTTCGCACTGATTGCGTGTTATTCTTCTTTGCATCACATCCCTTGCTTTTGGTGAAACACGTGAATTTTTGATCCAATATTCATATATTATTTTTTTGACATTTTCTCCAAGTCTATCTTTATATGTTTTCTACAAATAGCTATGCAACAAGCGAGTTCATCATTTACATCTATTTGCAACTGAAATTTTTGATGTTTGTGCAAAGTTTTTCGTGAGGTTCCTAATGCTCGTGACATAGATTTTACCAAGTGATTATCTTTAGTACTTGATGAAACCACTGCCATATGTATTACTCTACATGCATCTGAAACATTTTTCTTTCTAGATATTCTAATTGAATGAAGAGCACTATTTATATTTTGTATCACATCTTTCTTAATTTTTTTATATCTTTTGTTGATTTTTGAATACCCAATAAAGTCGTAGCTTCTTTTAATTTCCTTGATGTTGTTAGGGTCCTATAATAATAGGATTCATAATTTTTATTCGACTTTGTTTGATCTTGTAAATATGTACATAATTTGCTTTCTGCAAATTGTTTTCCCATATCAGAAAAATAAACAAATGTAAAGAGGGTAAAAGTCCTAAAAGAAAAATCGAAGGACTTGAAAGAAAAAATATCAAAAATAATATAAAAATGGACCTCAAACAAAAAGAGATAAAGATAAAACATGAAAGTGATGCAAATCCAAATGCCACTACTATTTACTTTTACTGCAAAATAAACATTGTGTGCAGCTTGTTAAAATTTTAACCTCTCATGTTTTAAATTTCATGTTGTTAGATAGAGAATCAAGATCTAGCCAAACAGTCTAATCTTGGCAGATCAGTAGTTAGGTAGAGAATAATAAGGAGCTCAATAGTTTAATATGAGCCCTTGGAAGAAATAAGGATTGAATTAGTTAGTTTTCTATTTTAAAAGAAAAATGAATAAGGGTTTGCAGCTCAAATGCACCCATGTAAATGAAGAAAAAAAATGTAAGGGTAGCATATGGGTAGGGAGAAGCAATTTTAACAATCATGGATAAGCAGAAAATTCGTCATTTCATTTACTAACTTCCTTCAAAAAATCATTCCCTTGTAAAAATACTTCATCCCCTCCATTTTTCATTCTTTCCCCTTATTTCACTCTTTCCCCCTTGCAAAAATCCCATTTTCCTAAGTCAAAAATACATTTTACTTAAGAAAAGTGAAACCCATTAACTAATTCCCCTTTTATTCAAAAATACCCAAAAACCCAAAAAATACTTTATCCTAAGTATAAATGCTAAAAATATTATGTTGGGACCCATTATGAAGAAATCTATTTCCGACATCAGATTTTACACCATACTTAGTATATTTTGGCATCCCGTAGTTACATTACATTTTTAACACTAACGTAATGTATTAACTCCGTTATATACCTTTATCCTGTATTTTATTTAAATCCTTTATATATATATCCCAACCCAGGTTTTATTTTATAACTTATAGTTCTATTTCCCCACATGTTATTAATCCCAATCCCACTGTATATAATCCTCGCCAGTTATAAACTTACACCTTCCCGCATCACATTGGTTATAATATATTAAAACCTCGATCATTTAAATGTAAAACCAATAGTATATAAACCCCGTTTATATGTATTAAAACATAGTTTAAATACATATAAACCTCCCGCGTCGTTGAAACCCCGGGTCCCACGCCATTTGACCTTGCAACTCTATCGCATCATCACAGCCTTCCGATTTTTACTTACCAGATCCGACGACAGTTATTGTTTATCGCGCGTTTCATTGCACGATTTATAACACACCCCAAAACTTGAGATAAGCGCAATTTGTGAGATCTCCTCCTTGCTACGTGTCTTGATCGTATTGGATCGCACCAATCAAACTAATTTTGCTTACTACCTTTGAAGCCTGCGAAAACTGCTTGGTGATTTTCCTCCCCCACGCCCAAACCACTCATCCATTTGAAATGACCATGTAATCAACGCATTCATTGTTGAATGAAGTTGCCTATAAACTGCCCATTTGCACCCTTTTTACTTTTCTGTTACCATTTTCATGCAGAAGAAGCATTGCAGACTGAAACAAATGATTTCGACTCCATTTTAAAGCCAAATTAAAATAGAATTTACCAATTCTGCCACTACAAACATTGCGGAAGTTATCCAAGTGCTTATAAAGACCAGCAGAACCTCAAGAAAACTTCTGCAACCCCAGAAAACCTCTTACACAACAAAATTCCATTTTTCACAGATATTCTTCAGAATAACATACCCATTCATCAATCTAAAGAAGTAATACATTAGTCGAATCATTTATGAGCTTTTGAACTTGAAGAAAACCCTGTTTCTTCCTAAATCCTTTGTTCTGCAAACCCTAAGCATCTTCTCACAGATTATGAAGCCTTGGACTATTTTTAAACACAGAGTTTGATTAATTGAAGCCATCTGCAAACTTGAAAAATCCTTCTGTGACCTTCAACCCTTTCCTATATACCCTAGGCATCCTTTTTGCATAAAATTGATGTCTTGATATTGGTTTTTTATCACAGAGAGTGCATTATAAAGCCCTAGATATCTTTTGCAGAAACGCTAAGGTCTTGAAGTTTCTCTTTTTTTACAGAGATTACAGTTTGGTTAATTAAATGAGTTTAAAACATTTTTGCAGATAATAGATAACCCCTATTATATCCAAAATCCTTCTGCAAACTATTATAACTTTCAGAAGTGATCCTACAGGCCTAAATCAATGTTCTAAGGTAAAAAGAGCATTAAAACTGATAAATCAAGCAAAGTAATGGCTTCCAAAAAAAATTTAGTTGTCAATCCTCTACAACCCCCTGTTGTAGATGTAGAGCACATTTCCCTAGCTGATATAGACTTCAAGATTACTGATATAGTGACAAAATTCAACCTTCTTGAGCTTCATTGTTGGAGCCAAGAAAAATCCATAGATCAGGTTGATGAAGTATTTATTTGGTAGTCAAATTTGCCAAAATATGTTGTTCCTCATACTTACCAATGCCCATAAGTAATCAGACTCTGCCAATCATGCTACTCTCCTAATCAAAGAGCCATAGTGAACTCTTAAAAAGAATATTTGTTTACCATTACAGCTGAGTCTATCAACCAG
Source organism: Pinus albicaulis (assembly GCA_034641835.2). Taxonomy (NCBI): domain Eukaryota; kingdom Viridiplantae; phylum Streptophyta; class Pinopsida; order Pinales; family Pinaceae; genus Pinus; species Pinus albicaulis. The sequence goes on along the minus strand of CM076578.1, from coordinate 791,036,961 downwards.
ATGCTACACATACAACCTGGGCCAAATGAAGTTCCTTTCTCCATTGAAGCCCTCACCCAGTTATACTTGGATCTGGACTTCCCCAAGAGGTTCCAGATTTTTCATACCTTCATGCCTTCTTATGTAGAAATTCCCAAGCTAAATCCTCCATACTCTTCTGCTAAATGCTCTGAAAGGACAAGACATTATTTCCATGTTGTCTTTCATTCTTGGCTATTTTACAGATGAACATGTTGATGTTGCAGTGTTTGTTTTCTTATCTACTTTTACACCTGGACAACCTCCTGCTACCATTTTTAACTTTGCCCAATACCTTGTTGACAGTATTCATGAGAAATTGGTCAAAATGCCTTCTGAAGGTGTTTTCAAGTATTCTTCATTCCTATTTCACATGTTCCTATATTTTCAATCTGAGAAGTTTAATATAGACCTTCAGAAGCTTGATGTGGAAGGAAATCCACTATTAGTCATCTTTTGGACTTCCTTGATAAGGAAAGATTCCAATGATTTCACCTATACAGATTTTATAGATTCCTTCATTCATCCCATAGTCAATTTGCTAAACAACAGCATACAACCTAGAATTAGTAATGAAATCAAAAAGGTCCTGCAATTGTCTGAGCATAATAGGACAGGTGATTGGTACTTGTACCAAAATCACACTAAAATAAGAATTTATGGATCAAGTCTTATCCCTTATAAACTGCCCAAATACCTCCCTATGAGAGTATTTTCCCTGGAATACATAAGGAAGATTCTTAATTCAAATGTAGTTAATTTCTTAATAGCAAAGAAGAAGACAGTTCAATTTGAAGAACCTAGTTGGCCCTTTAATCTATAACAATAGAGAGGCAGGTCCTGAAGCAGAAAAATGTTTATAGGAGTTCAAATTCAGTCCTAGTTTCCTATGGTATTATGATCCCCTTGGTGTTATTAGTAAAATGAGAATTAAGTGAAAATTGAATCCATATGTAATGAAAAGAAGCCAGAGATTGAGAAATTCTCAAACCAATATGAATGGTTAGAGAACACATTTGTAGAGGCAGGGAAGCAAAGTGATACTAGTCAAACTTTCAAACTCCAGCCCAAGAAGATAGAAATGTAAAGAGAAATAGAGAGGAAGGATCCTATACTGCAGAGACTACAACAGAGACAAAATTCAAATTGAGATACAGTAAAAAGCAAAAGCTAAATCCTACTAATAAAGAAGTAGAAATAGTAGAGGTGATTGATACAGAAATAGCAGGAAAAGACAATGTACCTCCTACAATAATTGAAGAAGAAGAACTGCCTAATACTTCAAAGACTCAGTTAATTCAAAATAAGCATAGTATTGAAGTTTCTTCATCTAAAAAACCAGCAGAAAAAAGACATGGATATCAAAGAAATATACAAAGAAATCAAAGGCAGAAATTAAGAAATTAAGACATAAATATATTCTCAGTATCTGAAACAAACTCCTTGCATCCAAAATAGGCTACTTTCAACCCTTGAATATAAGAATAAAAATATGCAAATGGCATTTATTCAACCTACAGTTTAGACACCTAAGTCATCCTCAAATTACAAAAAGATAGATTTTGGAGTCCTAGTCTAGGATATTCATCCTTTGGATCAAATTGAGTTTCATAAGTAGGCAAGGGAGATGATTTATTCTATAATGACCACCAAGGCCATGAGTGCAAAAAACCTACAAAACACTCTAGTAAATGTCAGAGATCAGCTCAAATTGGAGAGCATCTTCACAGGAAAAAGACACCAGAGTTAAATCCTTGGAAGAGCTAGTAATTGAAGTAGGATATGATCCTCAAAATGTAAAATTTGTAGAAGAATTTATCAAGAAGAAAAATGTGGACATTATTGCATTAAAGAAACAACTAAAGCTTCCCCCTACAGAACATTCTCAAGCTAAGGAAGTCTTACAGGATACCAATCAGAAAGATGAGATGATGAATCTCATTTACAGTTAACATCTCAGATAAAGGAAACGGAAATTGAAATGGACAAGTTGGTCCAGGAGAAAGAAGCCAACAAAGAAAAGGAAGTTCCTGCCACAGTCATCCCTGTAGTCACAACAGTTGTACCTTCTACTTTGGCAGAATCACTGGCTCCTAATGTCCCAATTGCCACAACACTTCCAGTTACTTCATCTACAACTTCAGCCACAAAATCTTTAACAACAGCAGCACAACAATCAGATGAAGGAAACAAATAGTAAAGGCTATGCAAGATATGTCTATTCATACCAATAAGATAAACAGACTAAAATACCAGCTCAAAAGTCTTGAATGTGCAAAGAAACTTTCTCAAATAAATGCTAAGAATGAAGAACAAAAAGCCAACAGATTGAATGAGCAACTGAAAAAGTTAGAAAAAGAACTAACACTAAAGGAACCAATGGCACATGTCAAGCAGAAATTATGGTCCAACATCATTGAAGCGGTCAATGATATTTGGTCATCCATACAGGTCATATATGAGAAAAAAAACTTAGTGAAATCAGCAAGAGAAGCAATTCAAAAGATCAAATAAGAGCTTGGTAAGAAACCTGAAGAAGCTCTTGAAATCATCAAGTTTCTTAATTCCAAAAATAGACAAGGGCTGGAAGAAATTGGAATTAATGACAGAATAGAAACCATCCTGGAAGTAAGGAAGGTAATATCTAAAAAGAATCTCATGATACAGTTAGAAGAGAAATGCCAGAACATGGAGGTTTTTATCACAAGGTTTATGATCAAGTTTGATGTACTAAGGAAAAATTCCTTCCCAATACTCTAGTTATTAATGATAGATTAATGAAGCAGGATGATTATAATAAAAAGATAAGAGAATTTTTCAGAGAACAAGTGAAAAATTCAGCCTTGTAGGGAATCTCAACAGGAAAGGTGCTCTACAAGAATTTTGAGAATTTGTTTTACTTACAGCATGAAGTAAAACACATATTTGTGAACAAGCCAAAATTCTCAAAGTACACTAAATCTGATGAGAATTTCAGGAGGATGATGAAGATAAAACTTCCAGAGGCAGAATTTGTTAGGAAAAATACTGAGAGGGGGGGGGGTGAATCAGTATTTAGAGCTGATTGAAAATTTTTTATCAGAAATCTTTTTATGCATTTAATTCTTTACATAAATTATTGCATCATTCATTCATCAGAAGATTAGTAGGCCGTAAACATGTGCAGTAATAACAGAATGAACCATCACACATAAGAAACACACATGAACACCGGTATTTAAGGTGGAAACCCAATTTGGGTGAAAACCACCGCTGCTGTCATCTATGTCTTCAATATTTATTATAAAGAAAACTTCTTACAATTTTAGTGCTAGCGCAGAACACGCAGGCACCCACCTGCAGAAGGCTACAACCTTCTCTCGTTCTCTAGTCATTGCTGGAAGGGAGCTCCAACCCCCTGATTTTAACACCAGCTTATACTGGCAGAAAGCTTCCACTTCAATCCTCAGATCTAGCACATTTCTTCAATTTCTTCATCAGACTTGTGTCAGGTCTTCATTATTTATTTGCAGATCTTCCTAGAGATTCATCATTTTCTCTATCTAGAGGTCTTGAACTTTCATCAACTCCATAGGTGCATCATAGATTCAGCTTTTTCAGAAAACAAAGTTCAATCATGCAGATATCTCTTAAAGAGATTTATTCATTAACAACCCTTATGCATGCACACCATGAACCATAATGCACTTCTCCTTATATAGTTTTGCCTTTATTAATACCATGAGTCAATACCACCCAACCGTTGATGGTATTCCTGGACGGGATCAATTAGATAATCCAGCGGGGTCTACCCAAGCCCCCAAACAATTTCTCATTGTTTTATTTCCTTGGTTTTTGGCAATTAGATAATTAATCTAAGGCTTTTTAATATCTCAATCTGAGATTGAGATATTAATCCAAATTTCTCCTTTAGTAATGAAAAACCCTCAGCATACTTCGTAGACCTTCATATGTCGAACCCCAGGTTTATACGTTCCACCAAATTTGGAGTAAAAATGATGGCCCAATCTCTTTTCATCATAATTTATATTTAATTTAAACAACCTTGGTTAAACCCACAAATATTAATTTGAAAAGGCCCAATTAATATAATTTAAACTGGGCCCACATATATGATCAGCGACCCAATCAAATTCCCGCTCCGTACTTTGGTTAATCTTCGCACATCTTCATCAAGCGATCACCATTTGATGACTCCTTCCCAGATCAACGATGCTCAACAATTTCGCTGGGCATCCTGGGTCAAACAATAACGCGCGATGGCGCGCAATGACAAGCGGTTTTGTGGAGTCATACAGGGACGCGTGTCGCCCGTTCTATGGAATCGCTCCCCAACTCGAAGAAACCACTTATCTCTGAAATGTGGTGCGATATGGGCAATCCGGCTTTGTAAACTCGCTCGCGGTTTCAAAATAGTGTTCTATTGGAATTCAACCATATTTCAAATATAGTTCATTGATCCATCATGTCCATATTTCTTCACAATCGCAAGTCTTTTAATAAACACTCCGCTGCACAGTTTTTTTCTCCAATGCGATTAAAACTAGAAATCAAACACTTATTAATCCTGGTCTATATGCCCATCGGGTCTGGTCTTCAATCACACTCACATCCTCTTGTTAACTTGTTCTGCTGGCCTTATATGCTCCGATGCGATAAGGGTCTCTGGCCTGGGTTACGATTCTCGGAATGTACTTATTTAGTGTATCAACCAGCTGGGGTAGTAAACCTCGGAATAACGCCTCAGCCTCAGCCTCTGCTACTCGATGCAATTCCTTCTATGCTACCTTGCTACCTCTCTTTACTGCCTCTGTGCCTATGCTACAATACATTTCTTCCTCTTCTCCTTGACTGATGCGATAGTTTCCATCAAGGACAATCAATTCTATATGATAGGATTTAAGAGACATATTGCTAAAAATCTCCCCCTTTGGACTTGATGGCAACCATGACCAGAAATACATTTAGACAACAACATTCTCCCCCTTTGACATCAAGGGCAAAGGGTAGATCAAAAACCTTTATACCGACAAAACCATGCTCCCCCTGATATCATGTTGCTTATTCAAACATAATATAACAAAAATGACTTATACAAACAAGATCAAAAATTCTCAAGCATGAGATCAGACTACAACAAATAATTAGAATGCAAACAATGCATTCTTTCCACATGACCAATGCTCCCCCTTAACGCAGTTGTCATGTAGAAAATCCGCATCTTCTTTATTTAAGTAGATCTGATCTTTTGCATGGTAGAGACTACTCCCAGCTTTTGTCTGAGATATTCGAACGCTTCCCTGGGTAAAGGTTTGGTAAATATATTAGCAACTTGTTCTTTGGAGGGAACATATTCCAACTTCACCTTTTGTTCAAGCACTTGTTCTCGTAAGAAGTGATACTTGATGGGAATGTGCTTGGTCTTGGAATGCATAACAGGATTCTTTGAAATACCGATGGCACTTGTATTATCACACATAATGGAGATAGGAGGTGAACATTTGATTTGAATGTCTTGTAAGGTTTGCTTCATCCAAAGAAGTTGAGTGCAACTTGATGCGACAACCACATATTCTGCTTCTGCTGTAGATAAGGCAATAGAGCTTTGCTTCTTGCTGAACCAAGATACTAACCAGGGCCCCATATAGAATGCACCACCACTAGTGCTTTTCCAATCATCAACATTTCCAGCCCAATCTGCATCATTATAAGCATGAAGAGTAAGATCAGCATTCTTTGGATACCATAGTCCAAAGTCTTGAGTTCCTTGTAGATATTTGAATATTATTTTCACAGCCTGAAGGTGAGACTCTTTTGGATTAGCTTGTAATCGTCCAACAATCCCAATTGCATGCATAATGTCTGGTCTTGTCCCAGTGAGATAAAGTAGACTTCCTATCATAGATCTGTATTCTGGTTGATTCAACGTGGGGGAATCATTATTAGAACTGAGATTACATCCGGTTATCGTTGGTGTACTTACAGGTTTGCAATCTTCCATGCCATACTTTTTCAATATTTTCTTAAGATATTTTGCTTGTGATAATAATATGCCATCTGTTGTTTGTTGCACTTGCAAGCCAAGAAAGAATGTTAGTTTCCCAAGTAAAGACATTTCAAATTCTTGCTGCATATCAGAAGTAAATATCTGACTCATAGACTCTTCATTACTTCCAAAAATGATATCATCGACATATACAACCACAATCAGTAGTTTATCATTTTCAGTTTTTATGTATAAGTTGCTATCAGCAGACCCCTTAGAAAATCCTTGTTGATGGAGATATTTGTCAAGACGATAGTACCATGCCCTTGGAGCTTGTTTGAGACCATATAGAGCCTTTTTAAGTCTACAAACAAGTTTTTCATCATTTCCCAAAATGAATCCTTCTGGTTGTTCTATATAAACTTCTTCTTCTAGATCACCATTGAGAAAAGAATATTTAACATCCATTTGATAAACTTTGATTTGTTGGAAACTTGAAAAAGCAAGAAACATTCTTATGGCTTCAAGTCTGGCTACAGGAGCAAAGGTTTCTTCAAAGTCTATACCTTCTTGTTGAGCATACCCCTTGCAAACAATTCTAGCTTTATTTCTTATAACATCCCCATTCTCATTTAACTTATTTTTGAATATCCATTTAGTTCCAATGACATTTTTGTCATGAGGTCTTGGTACTAATTCCCAAGTGTGATTCTTTTCAATTTGATCAAGTTCTTAATTCATGGCTTGAATCCAACATTCATATTTTCTGGCTTGATTGACATTTTGTGGTTCAATAGTGGATAGAAATGCCAGGTAACTAGAAGACCCCACAAGAGTCCTTCTTGTTTGTACACCTGCTCCCTTTTCTCCCAAAATTTGAGATTCTGGATGATTCTTTTGAACATATCTGGATAGAGCCTTTTCAGATAAATCATCTTCGAGTTCTTCATTGGGTTCACTGTCTATATCATTCCTATTTGATGTAGAAGGATATATCTCATCATCATCGTCTTCATTTGTTGTTTGTTTTTCTTCTTTTGGAGTTGTAGGAGACTCATCAATAACAACATCTATACATTCAACAATATTCCGAAGTCTTTTATTGTAACATTTATATGCCCTACTCCTAGAGGAGTAACCAAGAAATATTCCTTCATCTGCTCTGGGTTCAAACTTGCCAAGTTTTTCATCATTATTTTTGATAAAGCATTTTCTCCTAAAAACTCTAAAGTGCTTCACAGTGGGAGGATTGTCATACCATAGTTCATGTGGAGTTTTATCATTATTTACAAGAACATGTGCCTTGTTAAGAATATTTACCGCTGTATGTGCTGCTTCTCCCCGAAATGTGTCAGGTGTTCCGGAATCATCAAGCATAGCTCTAGCCATTTGTTGAACTGTTCTATTGATTCTTTCTACTATGCCATTTTGTTGTGGAGTGCCAGCTACAGAAAACTGTCTTTTTATGCTATGTTGTTCACAAAATTCAAGGAATTCATCTGATGTATATTCTCCTCCTCGATCAGATCTAAGACACTTGATTTTTAGATCTAATTCATTTTCAACCATTGCTTTGGAGATCTGAAATTTCTCAAATGCTTCATCTTTGTGTTTAATCAACCCAATCCAACACATTCTAGAGAAATCATCAATAAATAAGATATATTATTGTTCACCATGTGGTGAATTTTTCTTCATAGGTCCACATATGTCAGTATGAATGAGTTCAAGAGGCTTACTTGATGATCCTTCCTTGGCATTAAATTACACTTTGGTTTGCTTACTGAATTGGCAAGATTTGCATATGATACTTTCAGGTAGAGAAATATTGGGAAGATCACAAACTGCTTTGAGTCTGCTTGATTTGTTGATTTGAGAGAAGCTTAGATGCCCCAACCTTCTATGCCATAGCCAGTTTTCTGAAGATTTACTCAAGTGACATTGTTCTTTGCAGTTATTCAATACATACAAGTTGCTTGGAGTTCTGTTTTCTTTTATAATTGTTTTACCTGTATCAAGATCACGCACCACACATTCTTTTGAACTAAAGACAACTTCAGTTCCTTGATCACACATCTAACTTACACTTCACAGATTATGCTTTAATCCATCCACATACATGACATTATTAGCTTTCACTTTTTTTTTTAGAAAAACAAACCCTTTTCCCTTAATGACAGCAGGAGTATCATTTCCAAATGTAACATTATTTTCCTTTTCTAGAGCACTATATGCAAGAAGTTTATCTTTGTCACCTATCATGTGTTTTGAGGATCCACTATCAATGTACCATTGATTTTCTTCACCTTCTGCAAATAAATCTATGCCACAATTTTCAACCTGTAATTCCTTCTTTTTCCACACTTGGGAGTTTGAAGGAAAATGCTCTTTTGGGTGAACTTTGCTCCTGCATTTAGATTCTTCATGACCAAAGTTATTGCAATAAGCACATTCAACTTCATTTTGAAGAGGAGAAAAGTTGTTATATGTATTGCTTCTCTTGTCATGATGGTTTTATATGAAACACATTGAACAACTTTATGACCAAAATTGTGACATGAGAAACATTGTCCATTGAAGAAGAAATTTCTACGATCATGAAATCTTCTACTTGAATTTACCTGTTGATTGGTGTTTCTTTGAAAGGTAATCCTGTTAGTGTTCTTTGAATTGAGATGGTCATGCCTTATCTGTAGAGATTCTTTACTCTCTTGCTGAGGGGCAGAATGTTGTGTATTGGCTGTAGTTGCTTTTAGATAATTTGGTGCTGAAGCCTGAGAAGATTCTCCGATATATCCAAGACCTGTCTTTAGAAGAGGAGAACATTGTATCTTGATAATATCATCTAAGGTTTCAGATCCTTTAGCAAATCTAAGATTCAAAGTCTTTACTTTCTCAATTTATTTTCTTAGACTTACTATTTCACATTCTAATTTCTCATTATGTTTCTCCTTTTCTTGAAGCTGGTTTTTCAGAGTCTCTATGGTTATTTTACTTTCTTATAAGCATATTTTGAGTTGATTGATTTCATCAAAAAAATCATTGTCCTCTAAAGCATCCATAAAAGTATCCTTTTCTTCTCTAGACTCCTTTTCAAATGCCATGAGAAGTCTAAGATCTTGTTCACATTCTTCCTCACTGTCTGATAACCCATCACCGTCTTCATGAGTATAGTAACTTTTTCTAGTGCTAAATTGATTCTTATTCCTTCTTGCTACATCCTTTCCTTTTTCATGTGTTTCTTTGTGAGGACACTTAGCAGCATAATGACCAACTCTTCCACAATCAAAACATTTGAAAGGAAGCTTACCTCTGAACCATCCTGTACCAAGTTGGAGTTTCTTTACAAAATTTACCTCATCTTCTTCTGAGATATACCCTGATCCTTCTGTCTCTTGTACTTCCTTCCCTTTTGTAGAAGCTCTAAATACGGCTTCTTTGACTTCAGATGGTCCTCCTCTTCTCATTTCATATGCAGTTAGTATGCCATGAAGTTGCACCACAGTAAGATTTTGAAGATCCTGCTTTTCTTCAAGAGCAAAAACTTTTGACTCAAATTTTGTCGTTAGTGATCTTAAAACTTTCTCAACCAAATTTGATTCGGTTGTTGTTTCTCCCAGATTTCTCATACGATTTACGATATCATCAAGACGTAAAAAGAAATTGGCAATTCTCTCCTCATTATGCATTTTTAGATTCTCATATTGAATTATGAGAGTTTGGAGTTTAGCACTTTTTACCTTTGCATCACCTTCATAACTTAGAATGATTTTGTCCCATACTGCCTTTGATGTATCCAGCTGCATGACTTTGACAAATTCTGATTCAGTTAAACTTCCCAATAGAGCATTGACAGCCTTTGCATTTGTTTCATAATTCATTATTTCTGTTGAATCTGTTGGTACTACGGCTGGATATTGATATCATTTTTCAATAATATCCCATACATCTTCTCCCAAAGACTGTAGATAAGATCTCATCATTGTTTTCCAGAAGATTAAATTACTTCCGTTGAAGAGCGGAGGCCTGATAGAAGCTGCTCCATCTTGATTGCTCATCTTGTTTGATCTTCCTTCTAGAGGTTAAGCCTTTTCAGAAGGACCTGATCTGATACCAATTGTTAGGAAAAATACTGAGAGGGGGTGGTGAATCAGTATTTAGAGTTGACTGAAAAAAATTTATCAGAAATTTTTTTATGCATTTAATTCTTTACATAAATTATTGCATCATTCATTCATCAGAAGATTAGTAGGTCGTAAGCATGTGCAGTAATAACAGAATGAACCATCACACATAAGAAACACACATGAACACCAGTATTTAAGGTCGAAACCCAATTTGGGAGAAAACCACCGCTGTTGTCGTCTCTATCTTCAATATTTATTATAAAGAAAACTTCTTACAATTTTAGTGCTGGCGCAAAATTATACCAGCACGCAGGCACCCACCTGCAGAAGGCTACATCCTTCTCTCGTTCTCCAGTCACTGCTGGAAGGTAGCTCTAACCCCTTGATTTTAACACCATCTTATACTGGCAGAAAGCTTCCACTTCAATCCTCAGATCCACCACATTTCTTCAATTTCTTCATCAGACTTGTGTCAGGTCTTCATTATTTCTTTGTAGATCTTCGTAGAGATTCATCATTTTCTCAATCTAGAGGTCTTGAACCTTCATCAACTCCATAGGTGCATCATAGATTCAGATTTTTCAGAAAACAAAGTTCAACCATGCAGATATATCTTAAAGAGATTTATTCATTAATAACCATTATGCATGCACACCATGAACCATAGTGCACTTCTCCTTTTATAGTTTTTCCTTTATTAATACCATGAGTCAATACCACCCAACCGCTGATGGTATTCCTGGACGGGATCAATTAGATAATCCAGCGGGGTCTACCCAAGCCCCCAAACAATTTCTCATTGTTTTATTTCCTTGGTTTTGGCAATTAGATAATTAATCTAAGGCTTTTTAATATCTCAATCTGAGATTGAGATATTAATCCAAATTTATCCTTTAGTAATGAAAAACCCTCAGCATACTTCGTAGAACTTCATATGTCGACCCCCAGGTTTATACGTTCCACCAACTTTGGAGTAAAAATGATGGCCTAATTGCTTTTCGTCATAATTTATATTTAATTTAAAAAACCTTGGTTAAACCCGCAAATATTAATTTGAAAAGGCCTAATTAATATAATTTAAACTGGGCCCACATATATGATCAGCGACCCAATCAAATTCCCACTCCGTACTTTGGTTAATCTTCGCACATCTTCATCAAGCGATCACCCTCCGATGACTCCTTCCCAGATCAATGGCGCTCAACAATTTCGCTGGGCATCTTGGGTCAAACAATAACGCGCGATGGCACACAGTGACAAGCGGTTTTGTGGAGTCGTATAGGGACATGTGTCGCTCGTTCTATGGAATCGCTCCCCAACTCGAAGAAACCACTTATCTCTGAAAGGCGGTGCAATATGGGCAATCCGGCTTTGTAAACCCACTCGCGGTTTTAGAACAGTGTTCTATCGGAATTCAACCATATTTCAAATATAGTTCATTGATCCATCGAGTCCGGATTTTCCTGGCAATTGCAAGTCTTTTAATAAACACTCCGCTGCACATTTTTTTTCTCCGATGCGATTAAAACTGGAACTCAAACACTTATTAATCCTGGTTTATACGCCCATCGGGTTCGGGCTTCAATCGCACTCGCATCCTCTTGTTAACTTGTTCTGCTGGCCTTATATGCTCTGATGCAATAAGGGTCTCTGGCCTGGGTTACAATTCCCGGAATGTACTTATTTAGTGTATCAACCAGCTGGGGTAGTAAACCTTGGAATAATGCCTCAGCCTCTGCCTCTGCTGCTCGATGCAATTCCTTTTATGTTGCCTTGATACCTCTCTTTACTGCCTCTGTGCCTCTGCTACAATACATTTCTTCCTCTGCTCCTTGAATGATGTGATAGTTGCCATCAAGGACAATCAATTCAATATGATAGGATTTAAGAGACATATTGCTAATATAATTCTGGGAAAAATGAACTTATTTACTATGAAATCAGATTGCAATGAGCATAGAGCAGTGAAATTCAAAACAGAGCTTGTTGTTTTTACATTTACAGTTACAGTTTTGCAGAGAAAGAGTATCAGATGAAATAATACCAGTTCAAAGTCAAAGTTTAAAAGACAAAAGGATAAATTATAGAGCAGAGATGAAGATTTTAGCGTGAAAGAAATTTCATTGTGCAGCTGCAGCCTTTGCTGAAGAGCAAAGACATAAAGCAGTAACAAAATCAAGACAGCAAACCATTTATTTCAATAAAAAAGGGACAACTAGCATTAGTTATAAATTTTTCACTATCTTCTTCCATGAAGATATTTCATTTCCATGAATAATTCCTAATATTTTGTAAAGAGTTTTTGTATAAATAATTCTCATTTGGAAGTATTGAGTGTGGATGAATTGCTGAAAATTTCTGTAGTTGTACTATTATGAACCTAAGGGTTGTTGTACCAATTTCAAGTCAACAGATTGGATTAAGGAATAAAGCATCATATTACAGGATTCATGTGTTGGGCTACAAAAATGAAGTATTTTCACTTGTTTCTTTGTCATTTTCTTATGTTTTTCATCAATAATTGAATGTGTTCTAAATATAAATGATAAATCAGGAATTGTTATTTCAGAACATGTTAAAAGCAATCTGTTTTGATTGATTATCATTTATATGTTTTCCACTGATATCTAGATTAGAGAACCCTTAATTGCTCCCTAGTTTCGATTGACCTTTGCATTTTCACTCATAATCCGGATTTAAGAACCCTTAATTTCTCTTTTACCCTGATTAAATCATTTTCACCATCAGCTTTGAAGATCTAAAGTAATTCAGCTATCTTGCCCTGTAAACTTTTCCCTTTAGAAATTGATCCTGATCTGATTGATTGACACATTGACTCCAGTAGCCCAATGGAATATAAATCTACATCTATCCATCTGAGTAAATTATTTCACCCCCAAATCAAATCAAAACCCAAAACCAATTTACCCTACATAACTAGCCTAAAATCAAATACAATCAACAAAGACAAATCATATAGAGAGAGCCCTCTCTAAGCATTAGGAAGGCTATATCCTAAGACTTAAAAGTAGGTTTGTGGTTACCTCTAATATTCTTTAAACTAAAATAAAAAATCTCACAACTTTTGAGAGTTATTGGAGTGATAACATACTGGCGACCATACTGGGGAACTAACCAATCCTCAGTTTTTAAATAGATCTTAAACAAAATATTTTCAATTATCTTTTCACCTTAAGATTGTTTTAAAAGAGTTGTGAGTATCTTTTCATAAAAAATAAAAAAAATGTAACTATGTCTTCCAGAAGAGTCTACTATACCAGGTCCAATCTAGATCCACAACCTGCAGTCATAGTAGATAATCCTGACATAATTGGAAAGAAAAAAAAAAGAGTAGAAGATTTAGGTAATAAGATTTCATTGGTCAAAGAAAATTCTCTTCCAAATAAACTATCAAGTTTACGAGACATCGAATTTGATATAGTTTTTGAACAAACTTTGTTTAGAACTAAATCAGAAAGTGACTTACATAATACTGTAATAGATCCTGATTTCATTTCATTCATTGAAACTAAGAAGGAAACTGTTTCAGTTGAATCTGATCAAAATATTTTTGAAGTATATGATAAACTTGATGCCATAACTGCAACTTTGATTAAAGAAATTGATGAAACTTATTTACAACATTCAGTTGAATTGACTGCTTTATTAGCCTATACCCCTAGGTCTTCTACCAGTCATTTCAATACAAGTCTCTTAGAATTTGTAGGTTCATCCTTATTTACTACCACTTCATCCATTGTTTCCACTACACTTCATTCCATAGATTCATTCTTTCCTAAGAAACCATTTCAACCTAGAATTTTATTTCCATATTCCACCACCTCAAGTTCATCCCCTAGTATTTCTGCTGCTTTTTATAAAACATCATTCTCATTTCCAAGCACCTCTTCTAGAATCCCAACTTCATCTTCTAGTATCTCAACCACATTTGCAAGTACATATTCTTATATCCCAATCTCATCTACAAGTTCTTTAACTACATCAACAAGTACTTCTAGTTCTTCACCAAGTACTTCAAACTTACCTCCCAGCCAAGCTAGAATCCAAGCCATGGCTGCCAGATATCCTCCATTGGTTCTACCAGTGAAGTTACATAACATGCCCCAAGATTATCAAAGAAAAATCCATCAATTTGATGGAACAACTCACTATATTGCACAAAAACATGTTAACAAAATGACAAACTACTTTGAGTTGCATGAACTTGATGATGATGATGTCCAAATGAGACTTTTTGCTCACTTTAGCTGGTGATGTTAAGAAGTGGTTTAAAGGTTTGAATGCTGGTAGTATAGTTGATTTAGTTTTTTTTCATAGGATGTTTCTAAGTAGATGGGAGAAAAAGAAGAATCCACTACAAATTTTGTCTGAATTTGAAAACATAAAAAGAGCACCAAATGAAACAGTTCAAGACTATTGTAGAAGATATAACAGTATTTATAATGAAATCCCTGCTAATCTTAAACCTCCTCCAGACTTTTCCCTTATCAAATTCCCTAATGGATTTGATACATACATGGCTTACCAGTTGAGAGAGAGAAATCCATAAACCTTAGAGCAGATGAAAAGTAATGATGTTAGTGTAGAGGCAAACTTGTTAGCAAACAAAGCTAGATTAAGAAATGAAAGGAGAGTGACAATAAAAGAGGAAACATCAACTTCGGATTTGAAAATAGATAACTTAGCAAAAAAATTCGAGAGAATGATGGATAGGTTAGATAATATGGAAAGGAAGCCATGGTGGGATAACCAACAACAAGGACCTCAGATTAGAAATCCCAACTTCAGGAAAAACACCAACACTTGAAAATCTAGAAAATCAACACCTGACCAAACAATAAGACCACATTTCCAAGAGAAATATGCTAAAAGTTCTCACCAAAATGAAGATGACGAAGACACTCAGATCAATCTAATGGCCATTAATGATGATAACACCATTTTTCTCACACAAAAAGAACATGAGTTATATGAATTACAACAACTATAATTAGATTATGGTGAGTCTTTTGATTAGAAGCAAGGTTATGAGTTTGCAATTAATGAAGTTCATAAGCAATATAAGCTTAGGAGCAAGAAAAATGTAGAGCCCTCTACTGAGAAAACTGCTCAAAATCAAACAAAGAAGACAGTAGAGGCTCCAAACACTAAAGTTCTACAAATACTCCCTAGGGAAACACAAAAAAACTCTAGTTCAACTCAGAAAATTTCAAGTCCCAAAATTTCACCTAGTCCTAAAATTGTTGACATAACAGATACTGTTGGTCAAACATCATCAGATCCTAAAAAATTTGTTGCTGCTAAGACAACAAATTCTGTTAAAATAGTAAGTTCATATCCACAAACATCTATTGCTGATCCAAAATCAGCAAATCCTAAAGAAGCCACTACTAAAACAACTACTGAAACCACAAAATCTGCAAAGACTTCCGCTGCATCTCAAACTGTCCCTGAAAAGAAAATTATAAGTAGTAAAATAGTGGAAATAAAAACTGAAAATGAAAAACCAACTGTAGAAAAAGAAGACAAACCCACCCAAACTACAGTTACAAAGGAAGAAATAATTCATCTAGGAAAATCACAAGCACCATTCAACATCCAAGCTAAAATTGCCAAACTGAAGATACCAATTCCTTTGACAGAGTTGGTAAAACATGACGTATACAAATCACATACACTGAAACTTTAAACATGAATGATGGAGAAGACTCTGTAAATTTGAGTGATGATCAACTAGAACTAATCTTTGGTCCTGATGTTAATGGGAAACACCAAGAGGGAGGAGTTCCTCCTTTCTACATTAGCTTAACTGTTCATGATCAGATTTTACATAATGCAATGCTAGATTCAGGAGCTTCACACAATTTGATGCCAAAAGAAATAATGGAAACCTTGAATTTAGAGATCAATAGACCTTATAAAGATCTCTTCTCATTTGATTCCAGTAAAGTGAAATTTTTAGGCTTGATAAAAGATTAATGTGTTAATTTAGTTCAATACCCTGGAAAAAGCATAGTCTGGATATTGTAGTGGCTGATATCCCTCCTAAATATGGAATGTTGTTATCTCGCGCATGGGGAGCTAAACTACAGGGATCTCTACAACTAGATAAGTCTTATGCAACAATATCAGTTTTTGGCCAACCCAACAAAATTTATAGAGAGACATTAATGAAGTACATGGTTAGTAGTGTAGAAATACCTTGAAACTATCCTATTTACTCTAAACCTACTAATATGGAATCATTCATTTTATGTAATTCTGAAACTAGCATTGAGAACAATACTGAACTAAAACAGAAAAAGAAAGCACCAGACAGTGACAACATTTTTCATGAATCAATGTGGCATCTAGATTTTGATGGATCAGTTAACAAATTAGGAGCAGGAGTAGGAGTTTGGATATATAACACGGAAAGAAATCATGCATAAGTGTAATATTCCAAAAATTTAGCCTTCATCTAAATGGAATATTATAGTTGGCTTTATCACTAGGTAGGTGAATAAATGGGTAGGGAGGCCCATTAACCTCTTTAGAAGGAATAATAACACTCCTAATGTGAAAGGAGGAAGAATAAACAGCTAATTTGAGCACCTTTGGGTGTGAACAGAGATTGGATCATGTTGATTCAGTCAACTTTGACCAAGTCAACAGCGATGTCTAGATACATTGAACGTCCTTGATGTACAACGCAGTTTGAGTGGAGGACAACTTGCATGAGCTTGGTGGAAAATATGGATGGAACCCAATGTGGAGAGGTTCAATTGCTATATATGGAGAGGATGGGAGCCTTTGTTAATCATGTTATGAAATTATTATTTTGATATTGGTCTGTTTAGACTTGGCTTCCTCTTGATGTTTAGCAGGGTTGCAGTGATGTTTAGCACTGGGTGTTCCCGAGCGGGAATCCCACCTCTTCTCGATTGTGCCTAGAATTGTACTGAATTCTTTCACATCTTGGTAGTTGGCCAAAGTATTCCTCATCTCCTACAACGCAGTCCCTTGCAGGAACTGTGTCATTTTTCATAGATCTGCAGCAGTAGGGTTTAAGCCCTTGTTTTTGAGCTAGTTTCCTAGGGAAAGGGCCAACCCTTCTCCCGGAAAGCTAGAAGAAGGGATTCTCATCCCTCTATTGTATTATTCAGCTATATTCATGTAATGTTGCAGAATAATACGTTATTTCAGAGCTGAATATTCAGATCTGCTCTTTTTGTACTCAAGATTTCAAGAAACCCTTGCTGGGTTATCTTTGTAATGTATTGAGGCTAGATCTCTATTTTCTTAGCATATTGTTCAATAAAGTTCCAGATCTATGATTTTCTATCCTATTTTTACATAAACCCTCAGAAAATAATGCTATCATTTGCTTCAGAAATTATGCATAGCTTAAGTCATGGGGTTTGGCCATTTTTAAGCTGATTTGAGACCGGGAGGTCTATTTAACTTATCAAAAGAGATTTTTTGTTGTTCCTCTTTTGTATGTGAGAGCATAAATCTATATTCTAAGGGAACCAAGCATTATTTCTTCCTTTTAAAATGCAAATATCTGGAAATAACGTTTTTAGGGTCAAATTGTTGCATTTTCCCCACTTGGGAGGATGTAGAAGAGCTCCTTTTTGCTGTTGTTACATTCATTTGATGGAAATGTGTTTCTCAACACATTTTATGATTTAATTTCTCCCTGCTATTCCAGTATTGTGCTTATGCATTGCTGCATTCCCATTTTGGGATATTACAGTGGTATCAGAGCATAATCTTGGCTCAGCCTGTGGATCTCAGCCATTATGCTATTAAGAGAAAAAGGAGAAGAGAAAATGTACAGAAAAGAGAAGACTCCATTATGTGGAGGACAGAAGGAGGAGAGGCTCTCAAATCTTCTTCCTAAATCTATGCAAAGCATCAAATAAGATCTCAAGAAAATGAGAAGGGAGATGGAATCTCCAAAGGAGTTTGGATCTAGAGCCAAATCTAGATTTTCACATGATAGGTGTAAGCATTCAGCTACACCCTATTATGCACAGTTCAATAAAATTTCCAGATCTATCATGAGAAAGATGAAAGAAGGAGGAATGCCTAAGAGGGAAGCTCTTAGCAATTTTCTGCAAGAGTATGAGTCTCAAACTGAGAAGTTTAGAGATCATATCACTTTCCAAGATTTTTGCAAGGTCAAGGTGGAGAGGAGAAGGAAGCATGACATGGATAGATTTTCTCTATCTACTTTTGATGGATTACCAACATGTTCAGCCAGAGCTTGGGTGGAGGAGCTACACACCTATTTGCAACAACACCAAGTTTCTGAAGATGAAGCCATCAGAGTTGCAGCACTGCACTTTGAAGTTAAGGTCTATGCTTGGTGGATTTTTGAGTCATTTTCATTGAAAATGCCAATATTTATTCTTATGCAAAGTTCACTAAGAGATTAGTGGAGAGGTTTGATGGAAGACATTCTAAAACACTATTGGTAGAGCCAAACAAACCAAAACAATCAAAACTTTTCCATGGGTTGGAAGAACCTAAAAAGTCAAATCCACTTCAGAAAACTGTTGGAAAAGCTCACATATTGCATAACACCTTGATAGCGGCAAGATCTCTGTCTCATATCTTTGGACAAGAGGGCATGCATGTTCCTTTTGCAAAAGAGGATCCTCTTATTGAGCATGTGACTCCCATTCATATTGAAGAGGAAGAGAAGGATGGGGGCAACAACATTGTCACATATAGAGCATATCTAGTCCCTCATGCAGAGGAAGGAGGAGCACATGCTGCAACAGGAGGGATTCTTGTGTCATTGCAAGATATTCCCCAGGATCTCACATATGGAAGACAAAGCACAATCAATGAGAAACATGATTGTGAGATATTACTGATGAAAGGAGAAGGTAGGGAGGAAGTTCAGCATAATTTGATGAGGAGCACACACCCCTATCTATTTCAGAGAGCTGGTGCAAAGAAGAGGCAGACTAGTTTGCGTTGTGAGGGCAAGGGCAAGGTTTCCCAACCATATGTACAGTCTTCTCTTGACATGGATGTCTCACTACATGGAGGCATTCCACCCAGGAGGCCACCAGATTTGGAGTTGGTAAGAGACATATTTCCATTTGGTTCACCCCTCTTAGATTCTAGAGAGGTGAAGACTTTGGAGGAGTCTAGTACAGCGTGGAGAGTTTGGCATAGACTCAAGGAGGAGGGAGGCATTCTCCCATTTTCAGCACCACCCACTCTCACTATATGTACTGCGCTGGCAAAAGTTGCTGTAGTGATGGAGGATGGAACCTTCATGGTGCAAGGGAGCTGCTCCATGGATTTGGAGAAACAGAAGGTACTTCCTTTGAGGAAGGAATCCTCCATACATTGGAGAAGATGGAGGCCACTCATGCTTACATTGGCCAAGATTGGGAGATTCTTTTTGGATGGGAGGCCAACTTCCAAAGATCACTACTTCCTTTTGAGCACGAGCAGCTACATGATGGGCATGGCAGCAATTTGGAGGATGAATTTGGCATGACGGATGTCAAAGGAAAAGACAACAACATGTGGAGAGCTTCACATTGTAGATCATCAACGTTGTCTCTTAGGAGGATTGATCCATATTGGAGGTCTCAACTCTTGGTAGAGTACTCCAAGGATCTTGGTGCTTGCATGATTCTTGATGACCCTAATGGAGATGATAGATATATGGTGGAGGATTTGGTCATCTATTCTTATGGCAGAGTCTTCTTGACTAGAGCTTCTGAGCTTAAGGAGAAGCTGCTACATGCAGCACATGAGGACTTCCTTTCCATGCACTTTGATGCATATCTTTCCTTGGCAGAGGGGTTCATTTGGGAGGGTATCTAGCATGCTATATTTCAGCATATGGAATGATGCATAGCCCGAATGGTGATAGAGAGGATGTCATAGTCACTTGCCTACTCTTTGTAGGTGAGAGAGAATTTCTGGTTGAGCCATCCCAACTCAGGGTCCCAAGTACATGGTGGAGAAGGTATAATTTCACATTATGTTTTGTACCTCTTTACTTTATATGAGCATCATGTTGTACCAAGGAGGATTATCCCTTCTTTCATATTATATGATGATGTACTTGAAGCCACTTGCAACATTGAGATTGGCTATCTCATTGGTGGTTTGTGGAGGAAGCCACATGATTTTTGGTGTGTACCATTGACACCACATTGTGCCTTCATGTTTCTATCTTATAGAATTATTGTGGCAGCAAAAAAGTGGCTGGAAGAGCACTTGTTCTTAATTGTTTTGATGCAGGCAAGGGATGCACTGCGCTGGTTCCATGTTTGGAACTATGATCCACTCTCCGGTTGTCATATGGCAGCTTGTTTTCATTGGTTTTTGCTTCCATATTTTGCTGATATTCTTATGTTAATGGGGAGCTTTGTTTGGAGAGTGCTAGATGAGTTGTAGATGCCCATTGAGAGTATGATTATCCCTAATTTACATGATGCATGTTTAAGGGGAAGCAATGGGCAACCCATGATTTCCAAACTACATCTCTTTCCTCCATGTGGGAAGAGCCATTTGGAGAGTTTGAGTTTTTGGAGGGGGCACTTCATGGATTATTTGTGTGATGGGGTAGCTTGGGCCACTCTTGGAGGTCATGAAATTTCAGCCCAAGATTAGAAACAACCCCATACTTACCATAAATGGAGAGAGAAACCACTTGGGTGGGAGGATCCAATCTCTCCATGCAGCCCCAACACATTGTATGAACCAGGGGTTGAGGATCTTTTTGATGAGCTACCTAGAATGAATCATTTCATTTGGATGATAGCATGGGTTTGGGAGTCTCTAATTGGTCATGAGATCCCCTATGCTTGTCATAACTCCTATCTTGAGGAGGCCATTGGACAACAGGAAGGTTTCCACTTACACATTCCACCTTTTCATGATGTCAGCCATTTGGTTTTGCATGCTTGGGAGGGAGTATTGGAGGATAGATTTATTGCAGATTGTTTTGAGAAGTGGTGGGAACTATTGATGAGGAGGCCACAAGAGGAGGAGGGGAGGAAATTTTCTCTCCTTGTACAGTTGCTTGAGGACAAGCAACATTTTGGAGGGGAGGACTGTAATATTCCAAAAATTTAGCCTTCATCTAAATGGAATATTATAGTTGGTTTTATCACTAGGTAGGTGAATAAATGGGTAGGGAGGCCCATTAACCTCTTTATAAGGAATAATAATACTCCTAATGTGAAAGGAGGAAGAATAAGTAGCTTATTTGAGCACCTTTGGGTGTGAACAGGGATTGGATCATGTTGATTCAATCAACTTTGACCAAGTCAACAACGATGTCTAGATACATTGAATGTCCTTGATGTACAACGCAGTTTGAGTGGAGGACAACTTGCATGAGCTTGGTGGAAAATATGGATGGGACCCAATGTGGAGAGGCTCACTTGCTATATATGGAGAGGATGGGAGCCTTTTTTAATCATGTAATGAAATTATTATTTTTATATTGGTCTATTTAGACTTGGCTTCCTCTTGCTGTTTAGTAGGGTTGCAATGCTATTTAGCACCGGGTGTTCCTGAGCGGGAATCTCACCTCTTCCCTTGAGAGGCCTCTTGGGAGAGCATTGTACTGAATTCTTCCACATCCAGGCTTGAGGCCAAGCATTAGTCTCCAGCTTCAGCGTTATTTGTGTAGCATAATAGTGTTGTGTTGCAAGGTGTTGCAGTGGAGGTTTGATAACACCACTTCTGGTTCTGTTTCTCAATAGAGGAAGATTTCCTTCTCTTGAGAGATCAGCTAGGAGGATTTCTAGGCTCATTTCACATCTTGGCAGTTGGCCAAATTATTCCTCATCTCCTACAGCATAGTCCCTTGCACTAACTGCGTCATTTTTCATAGAGCTGTAGCAGAAGGGTTTAAGCCCTTGTTTTTGAGCTAGTTTCCTAGGGAAAGGGCCAACCCTTCTCCCGGAAAGCTAGAAGAAGGGATTATCATCCCTCTATTGTATTATTCAGCTATATTCATGCAATTTTGCAGAAGAATGTGTTATTTCAGAGTTGAATATTCAGATCTGCTCTTTTTGTACTCAAGCTTTCAAGAAACCCTTGCAGGGTTATCTTTGTAATGTATTAAGGAGGCCAGATCTCTATTTTCTTAGCATATTTTTCAATAAAGTTCTAGATCTATGATTTTCTATCCTGTTTTTCAGAAAGCCTCAGAAAATAACTCTATCATTTGTTTCAGAAATTCTGCATAGCTTAAGTCATGGTGTTTGGCCATTTTTTAGTTGATTTGAGGCCGGGAGGTCTATTTAACTTATCAAAAGAGATTTGTTTCTATTCCTATTTTTTATGTGAGGGCCTAAATATATATGCTAAGGGAACCAAGCATTATTTCTTCTAGTTAAAATGCAAATCTCTGGAAATAATGTTTTTAGGGTCAAATTGTTGCATTTTCCCCACTTGAGAGGATGTAGAAGAGCTCCTTTTTGCTATTGTTACATTAATTTGATGGAAATGTGTTTCTCAACACATTTTATGATTTAATTTCTCCATGCTATTCCAGTATTGTGCTTATGCACTGCTGCATTCCCATTTTGGGATATTACAAGAAGGTCATGCCTTTAGATTAAATTTCAAATGTACAAACAACATAGCTGAATATGAAGCTCTAATTTTAGGACTGTAGATTGTTAGAAATTTAGGAGCAAAAAGAGTGTCAATCATGGGAGACTCTGAGTTAATTGTGAAACAGATAAGAGAAGAATATTCTGTATATAATCCTAGATTAAGCCAATATAGAGAAACAATTTTAGATCTAATTAGTGAACTACTTGAATGTGACTTTGTTTCAATTCCTAGAAAATAGAACATACAGGCACATAGTTTAGCAACTTTTTCTAGTACATCTAATCTGACTTTTCAACCAAATCATAAATATACAATAGAAGTCAAACACGGGCCCACAATACCAGATAATCTAAAATATTGGCAGATGCTTTCACAGGATGAATAGATTTATCATTTCATGAATGCTGAAGGAGAATTTCAAAACTGTAACATAGACACAGGTTGTACAGTATATCAAGCCATAGATAGTGAAATTGATATAAATGTTGTAGATGTAAATAAATTAGATTTTATTAAATCCACTAAATTTAGTCAAGTATAAATAGACAATTTAGAGAAAGTAGAGATTGAAGAATTAGCATATGATGATTTTGACATTTTAAACCTTAAGAACAACTTTTTACCTAAGGGATTAGCCCCTTTAGAAGATCTTTTTGATTCAAATGATGTTGCAAGAAAACCTATCATGGAACCATTAAGATCTGATATTGAAGAGTGAGATATAGGAACATAATTAAAGCCTAAGATGATAAAACTTTCAAAAGCCTTACCTCAAGAAGAAAAAATCAAATACATAGCCCTGTTTAAGGAATTTCAGGATGTATTTGCATGGAGTTATGAGAACTTAAAATATTATGACACTAGCATAATACAACACAAAATACCTATAAAAGAATATCAAAAACCTTTCAAACAGAAGCTTAGAAGAATCAATCCAATTTTGATGCCTTTAATTGAAAAAGAGGTTAAGAGAATGTATGAAGCCCAAATAATTGCACCAATCAGATATTCTGATTGGGTTTCAAACCTAGTTCCCACTAGGAAGAAGACAGGGGAAATCAAATTGTGTAATGATTTCCGTAATATAAATAAAGTGTCCTTAAAAGAAAACTACCCTCTCCCCAAGATGGATCACATTTTACAGAGGGTGGTTGGCTCTTCCAGAATTTCATTACTTGATGGATTCTCTGGATATAACCATATTTTATTTCAACTAGAAGACCAACCTAAGAATTCTTTTACCACTCCTTGGGGTACTTTCATATATGTGAAAATGCCTTTTGGATTAATGAATGCAGGAGAAACTTTTCAAAGAGATATGGATATAGCTTTTTCTAAAGAAATTCATGATTTTCTTGTGATCTATCTAGATGATATTACTGTATTTTCAAAAACCGACAATGAACATCTAGATCATCTCAGACAAGTGTTTATCAAATGCAGAAAATTTGGCATTTCTCTAAATCCTAAAAAGACTCTATTTGGACTAGAAGAAGGAAAATTGTTAGGACATATCATATCTAAAGAGGGAATTAGGAGAGACCCAGCTAGAATAGAGGCCATTCTGAACATTAGTCATCCTAGGAATATTAAAGAGTTGCAATCTTTCTTAGGTAAAATCAATTGTCTCAGAAGATTCATCTCAAACCTAGCAGAAATAATTAGAGAACTCAATAATATGTTGAAAAAAGGCTCAGTACTTAAATGGAATGTGGAGGCCAAACAATCATTCAAATCAATCAAACAAGCCTTGACAAAAACACCAGTCCTAATAAGTCTCGATTTCAAAAAAAGATTTCATTATTTTTTCCTTTGCTTCGGAACATACTATTGTTGTAGTCTTACTGCAGAAAAATGATCAGGGCTATGAGTAGTCCATTGATTTTTTCAAGAAATCACTTAGAGATGCCACTTTAAAGTATAACATAATGGAAAAGCAGGCATTAGCTTTAGTGAAGGCTATCAAAGACTTTAGAGTGTACATCCTTTATTCACATATCATTGCTTATGTTCCAAATTTAGTTGTGAAGGACATTCTGACTCAGAATGGGCCTGATGGTAAAAGAGGCAAATGGATTACCACCATTTTGGATTATGACATAGAAATTAAGCCCACCAAAATCATTAAAGGTCAAGGTTTAGCCAAACTCATGGCTAAATTAAATTTTCATGCTTTAGATATTAATTTTATTGCCCAATTAGATGATCAGGAAGAGATGGTGACTCTAGAGATCAGTGAAGCCTTTTCAAACTCACCATGGTATGCAGATATTATATTTGTATTACTAAATTTACAAGCTCCTCCTGGATTATCAAGAACTAAAGCTAGATTTTTAAATTTAAAGGCAATGAAATTTTGTATCGTAGAAAATGCACTATTTTGGAAAGATCATGGTGGCATTCTATTGAATTGTTTGCTTAAGGAAGAAATTGATAAAGTTTTGGAAGAGTTTCATGTAAGTGACTGTGGAAGGACATATTTACTAGAATACCACTGCAGATAAAATCTTGAGAGTTGGTTTTTACTGGCCTACACTGTTTGCAGATGTGAAAAATTATGTGACCTCCTATCACAAATGTCAAATATTTGAAGGAAAGAAAAAGCTGCTACCTTTACCCCTTAAACCCATCTCCAAAGAAATGCCTTTTCAGCAATGGGGTCTTGACTTCATTGGTTAAATTCACCCTCCATCCTCACAAGTGGATTTTGACAAACACAGACTATTTCACTAAGTGGATAGAAGCCATACCTTCCAAGCAAGCCACTGATATTGTCATAATTTCGTTTTTAGAAAACAACATACTATCTAGATTTGGATGCCCCTAAAATATCATCACTGATAATGCATCTGCATTCAAGTCCAAATAAGATGATTGACTTCTGTAATAAATACCACATTACTCTTGGTCATTCTACTTCTTATTACCCTCAAGGTAATGGCCTTGCTGAATCCTCCAATAAAAGCCTTGTAAATATCATCAAGAAACTATTAGAAGGCAATAAGAAAACCTGGAACAAAAGGTTAGTGAATGCCTTATGGGCATATAGACTTACCACAAAGAAATCTATTGGTACATCCCCTTACCAACTGGTTTATGGGATGGATTTTGTTTTTCCATCTTCTTTAGGAGTACCAGTAATCAAAATAATCCAAGAACTGCAGGTTGAAACCAATGATATCCAAATAAGGTAAACCAAAGCATACACTTGCAGCAAACCAGGAAAGATGTCTATCTCAAGTCTTAAGTTGTTCAAGAAAATATTAAAAAGATATTCGACAAGAAGACTAAGGAAGATGATTTTTTATAGGTGACAAAGTTCTTAAGTGGGATTCCAGAAGAGAAGAGAAAGGTAAACATGGGAAATTTTATTTCTTATGGAAAGTACCTTATGTCATTTATGGTTACAGAGGTAACAATGCATTCTTTTTGAAGGAGTTGGATGGAACAGATCTGCCAGGTGGACCTATCAATGGTAGAATGTTGAAGCATTATTATTCGCCAAAATAACAGTATTTCACTTTGTTTACTTTAATCATTGTACATAACATTGCATATTTTAGAGTGGATTGGATGTTTTTTCTAGCTAAGTTGAAGCCCGGAGAGAAGACCCTAAGCTTTGAAGGATAAAATATCATAAGTATGAATAATGCAGAGCTCAGAAAACAGTTTCAAGGCCAGCACAGTCAAAATTCAAAGGCTACTAGTCTCAAAGTTCTTGACATTTCACCAGGAAATGTCATCCCCATGTTGAGCCACTGTTAGGATCCTCTAATAATAGGATTCATAATTTTGATTTGACTTTGATTGATCTTGTAAATATGTACATACTTTTCTTTCTGCAAATTTTTTTCCCATATCAGAAAAATAAAAAAATGTAAAGAGGGTAAAAGTCCTAAAATAAAAATCAAAGGACTTGAAAGGAAAGAGATAAAAAAGAATAGAAAAATGGACCCCAAACAAAAAGAGATAAAAATAAAACATGAAAGTGATGCAAATCCAAATGCCACTACTATTTAATTTTACTGCATAATAAACATTATGTGCAGCTTGTTAAAATGCCACAATCCATGAAGGTTAAACAGCTTAATATTAACCACTCGTGTTTTAAATTTCATGTTGTTAGATAGAGAATAAAGATCTAGCCAAACAGTCTAATCTTGGCAGATCAGTAGTTAGGTCGAGAATAATAAGGAGCTTAGTAGTTTAATCTGAGCCCTTGAAAGAAATAAGGATTGAATTGGTTAGTTTTCTATTTTAAAAGATAATGAATAAGGGTTTGCAAGCTCAAATGCACCCATGTAAATGAAGAAAAAAAATGTTAGGGTAGCATATGGTTAGGCAGAAGCAATTTTTACAATCATGGATAAGCAGAAAATTTGTCATTTAATTTACTAAATTCCTTCAAAAAATCATTCCCTTGTAAATATACTCCATCCCCTCCATTTTCCATTCTTTCCCCTTATTTCACTTTTTCCCCCTTGCAAAAAGCCCCTTTTCCTAAGTAAAAAATACATTGTACTTAATAAAAGTGAAACCCATTAACTAATTCCCATTTTATTCAAAAATACCCAAAAACCCAAAAAATACTTTATCCTAAGTATAAATGCTAAAAATATTATGTTGGGACCCATTATGAATAAATCTATTTCCAACATCGGATTTTACACTATACTTAGTATATTTTGGCATTCCACAATTACATTACATTTTTAACACTAACCTAATGTATTAACTCCGTTATATACCTTTATCCCATATTTTATTTAAATCCTTTATATATATATATATATATATAGATATCCCAACCCAGGTTTTATTTTATAACCTATAGTTATATTTCCCCACATGTTATTAATCCTAGTCCCACTATATATAATCCCCACTAGTTATAAACTTACTTCTTCCCGCATCACATTGGTTATAATATATTAAAACCCCAATCATTTAAATGTATAACCAATAGTATATAAACCCCATTTATATGTATTACAACATAGTTTAAATACATATAAACCTCCCGCGTCGTTGAAACCCCGGGTCCCATGCCATCTGACCTTGCAAATCTATCGCATCATCTCAGCCTTTTGATTTTCACTTACTAGATCTGACGACGGTTATTGTTTATCGTGCATTTCATTGCTCGATTTATAACACACCCCAAACCTTGCGATAAGTGTGGTTTGCAGGATCTCTTCTCTCCTAAGTGTCTTAATCATATTGGATCGCACCAATCAAACTAATTCTACTTACTACCTTTGAAGCCTACGAAAAATTCTTGGTGGTTTTCCTCCCCCGCGCCCAAACCACTCATCCATTTGAAATGACCACATAATCAATGCATTCATTGTTGAATAAAAATGCTTATAGTCACCCATTTTCACTCTTTTTACTTTTCTATTACCATTTTCATGCAGAAGAAGCATTGCAGACCAAAACAAATGTTGTTGAATCCGTTTTAAAGCCAAATTGAAACTGAATTTACCAATTCTGCCGCTGCAAACATTGTAGAAGTTATCCAAGTGTTTATAAAGACCAACAGAACCTCAGGAAACCTTCTGCAACCCCAAAAACCATCCTGCACAACAAAACTTCAGTTTTCCCAAGTATTCTTCAGAAGAACAGACCCATTCATCAGTCTAAAGAAGTAATACATTTAATCGAATCATTTAGGAGATTTTGAACCTAAAGAAAACCTCGTTGCTTCCTAAATCCTCTGTTCTACAAACCTTGCGCATCTTCTTACAGATTCTGAAGCCTTGGACTATTTTTAAACACAAAGTTTGTGTAATATTCCTAAATTAGCTTACAGCTAATAGGAATATTAATTTTTCTTTTAACACTTAGTTAGATGAATAAATGGGTAAGGAGGCCCATACATATCTTAAACAGGCATAAAATCCCTCTTGATATGAAAAGGGATCCTAATAATAACTGGATCTAGCACCCTTATGTGTGGATAGGGGCAAATATATGTGGACAAGGTCAAGTTTGACCAAGTCAACAGTGCTGGTATGGATGGAGTAGATCATAAATAGAGACAGTGCAATAATAGTGGGAGGAAGATTCCATGATGGAGGAAACCCTAATGAGTGGGACCCAAGGTAAGAAGGCTCACACTTGTTTATAAGGAGGGCAAGGCAGCCATAGTGAGGCATGTTATTGATTATTGATTTTATGGTCTGCATGACTATTGTGCATTCTTCAGCTGTTTAGTTGAGATTGTTGTGTTGTTTAGCACCGGGTGTTCTCGAGCGGGAATCCCATCTCCTTTGTTGAGAGGCCTCTTGGGGGAGAATTGCACTTCATTTTCCACATTCAGGCTTAATTCCAAGCATTAGTCTTCATCTACAATGTGGTTTCTGTAGAGTATTGTGTTGTGTTGCAGGGTGTTGCAGCGGAGGGTTGAGAAACCCACTTCCGGGGCTAGTTTTTCAAGGGAGGAAGCATTCTACTCTTTGGGAGATAAACAAGGGAGGCTATTGAGATTTATTTCACATCTTGGCACTAGATCAACATATTACCATCACCTACAGTGCAGTATCCCTCTTTTACTGTGTTATTTCAGTAAGTAATTGTCGTGAGGTGTTTCAGTGTTTGATTGGGGGGTGAGATCTTTAGTGATTGGATCAACCTTTCACCTGAAGGATATATTGGAGGAGATACCTTCATTATATGTATCATATACAACCATCTTCATCCAGTTATTGAGTTGTAGCTGCTATTCAGCCCTAGGGCTGCATTCCAGCATTTTTGTATTTTTGCATATTTCAGGAAATCCTTCCCGGGTTGTCTTGAAAATGTATTTGGGAGCTTAGATCTTTACTCTCGACACTTTTTGAGCCATGCATTTGCGTATATATATTATTTTACATTTCCAGTAGCAGTGCACCATCTAATATTGCGTTGTACTTGTTCTTGGGCATTCTGCTATTTAGAAGCATTTCATTTTTGGCATATGTATTCATGGGAGGCTTGCTTGCCTTGATTATTTGAGTTGTGCCTGCTTCTATTGTACTTATTTGCTACTGATTTACATAATAAAATGGCTCCATGGTATTCATACATTTTGGTGTAATGTTATTCACTGTTATTTCCAATTTCATGTTCATATATTGTTGCTTCCCCATTTGGGCATATTACAGTGGTATCAAAGCATAATCTTGGCTCAACCTGTGGATCTCAGCCATTATGCTATCAAGAGAATAAGAAGAAGAAAGAAGAGATCAAAATGATGGGAAGAATGAGTCTTATCTCATCTCTTTTCAGACCAAAGAAGGACCTCACCAAGGAGGTCAAGCAAATAAGAGTGGAGAGAAGCCATGAAACCACACTAGGGTTTCAGGATAAGGAAGTTCCATGTACTTCCTATCAGTAGAAGGAAGAACTGGTGTTGCATAGAGCTCCAAAGAAATACATTATGCCCTTTTAATTTGAAGGATAAGACAGAATGCATGGAGATGGAGGACACTTGGATCGTGAGATTCTAAGTGAATACCTTGTATAATATAAATGTCAACCTATAGCTTTCAAGGAGACCCTAAATCTCCCACAGTTCATACAACTTGAGGAAGAAAGGAGACCTTGTAGCAATAGGAGAATCAAGGGAAATAGATTTCTATTGTCTACTTTGGATGGGTCATCCACATGTACAACAAGGGCTTGGACAAGGAAGCTGGATGCATTCTTCCTACTACATCCAGTGGTAGAAAGAGAGGTTGTCGAGATTGCAGCGCTGAACCTTGAGGGTGAAGCAAACACTTGGTGGTTCAGACATCTGATTCATGCAAGAGTGACTACTTTTGCAGAATTTACTCAAAGGGTGATTAAAAAATTTAGCAAGGAGAAATCAGGGGAGGAGAATCCCTCACCACCACTTGAGGAGACTTGTACCAGCGTTGATACAACTATGGAGGAGCAGCCATCAACACCAGCAGTTGGGGGAACCATCACATTGGAGGAAGGAACTCTTGCAGCCATACAATATGTTCCCAAGCTTCACCAAGGTATGCCTACGTTTCCATTTCCTGTTATTTCAACAAATCTCATGGAGGGTTGTGTAAATATGCTATTGCATGACCTAGGGTCAAGATACACTACTGATTTGGAGTAGCACACTATCACTGCACTAAGGAGCCTTGATAGACTCAAGGAAGAGATAAAAATTCATCCTGGTTACTCATTATTGAGCTGCACACAACTCTTGGCGTTGGAGTGTAAATTTTTGGAGGATGGAATGAGCATTGTCCTAGGAAATGCAATGCAGAACTATGTGTTCAGCAGTGAACATGATCTTGAAACAGCAGGTGCACCATCATGGAGATCAGAAACGTTGTCCTTGAGTAGCAGTGATGAGTTGGGGGACCAACCATTAGTGGGGCATTCTAATGACCATTCCACATATGTAGCAGAGGATAGACAGATGGTTGATGGGATCCATCCTATGTCCCATCACTATGATGGTATTCTTCACTGGGAGGATGCCAATGTCGGGCATGATGACAGACACTCACCATTGGTTGGATGGGTGATGTTGATGAGCAAGACGTTGGAAATCCACTTGCAGATTTATGACACAGAACAGCAGGAGGAAATGTTACGTTGGCTACTCTTAAAAGATTTTGTCCATCATGTGACATATCCTTTGTCAAAAGGTATGTTATGGGTTGAGACATTGCATGGCACCCATGTATTATGGCAGCAAAATATTTGGTTGTATGGGGCATTCTACAAGTCAACTATCATGATATCACTCCATGACTTGTATGAGGTAGAGATGAGGGAGTAGCGAGAGATGTTGTTACCTTGGCTGTTCTTGAGAGAGTATGGGTTGATTCTCTCCCATGCTTTGCATGATGTTGCAGGAGTAGGTGATGGCACTATCATGGTGCAAAGGGGCTACTCCTTAGCCTTGGAAGGTCAGGAGGTACTTTCACTTTGGAAGGAATCTCCCATATACAGCAGCATTATGGTAGATGACTTTGACATTAGACATGTCAAAGAATGGAGCTATGGGATGACATGAGCCT
The DNA here is from genome assembly GCA_034641835.2 of Pinus albicaulis. Classification (NCBI taxonomy): domain Eukaryota; kingdom Viridiplantae; phylum Streptophyta; class Pinopsida; order Pinales; family Pinaceae; genus Pinus; species Pinus albicaulis. The sequence goes on along the minus strand of CM076578.1, from coordinate 791,005,186 downwards.
TATTGAAAGGCCAACAACGCTGTCACTTGGGAGATTGGGTTTATTGATGGAGTGTTCCCAGGATCACTTCACATATGATGCCCTTGATGGGTAAGGAGGAGGTGAGAGTGATGTGGTAGTGGATGGAGACATCTATTACCATGATATGATCTTCTTGACTTGGATTTCCAAGCATAAGAAGAAAGATCTTTATGCAGCACATGGTTCATTCCTCTTCATGGGAGTATGTCACACCACTATGGAGGACTTATTCATGGATCTTATTATCATCTTACTCCCAGTAGATGGTAAGAATTATGTTTTTACATTTATTGACTATCTAACACAGTATTTGCATTCTCTTACCATTTCTATACAATGCATTTCTTCACAAGAAGGCAAGCCTCTTTTTGGGCTTCATGGTCAATTTTGGGCCAACATCTATGATGGGGATAGGCATCTCTTGCATGGTTTTGGACAAGTGTTTTATTATTTTATGTATGCTCAGTTGCTATACCAAGCCATTTACTATTCACTAGTAGATGTGATGACATACACAACTAGCAGTTTGTTAAGAAACAACTTGCCATGTTATTTTCTAAAACAATAGTTAGAAAAACTGTGATGTAACTACTTGGGAGGGTGTTGGTACTTTCCATCACTATGAAAAATCTTCAGTATATCTCTCATTTGGATCCCATATGATGGTAAAATCATATTCACTTTATATGGGGTGGGGTGGGCAAGAACCAAAGAGTGGATCTTTGAAGATCCAACTACCTTTCTGCTTCATAAAGGCAACATCATTGCAGCCCAAATGTAGCAGCAGCTCTACACTTGTCATAAGTGGAGACATATACAACATGGAATGGACAATTTTATCCATCATGTTCAGATATGCAGTCGAAATTTTTTTCAGGAGCATCAGGTGGAGGGAATTTTCCATGAGTTGCCATGTTGGAAGGTGGCTCATTTTGTATGGATGATAGATTGGGGATGGAGGTTTCACATGGGAATGATGTTTCCAAATGTATTTCAGATTCCATGCCACAAGAGGACCTCTAGACAACACATTGTTGCATCCATGGGTATTTTACTTCTTCATGATGATAGTTATTTGTGATGGTCACCAAAAGTTAACTTGCATAGTTGGGAGGGGAAACTTGGAGATGTATTGATGAGACAACATCTTGTTCCTTGGAGGAGTGTATCATATGAGGATGCTACAGGAGGAGGAGAGGAGGATCTTCAATTCTATCCTTGCAGTTGCTTGAGGACAAGCAACGTTTGGGAGGGGAGGACTGTAATATTCCTAAATTAGCATACAACTAATAGGAATATTAATTTTGCTTTTAACACTTAGTTAGATGAATAAATGGGTAAGGAGGCCCATACATATCTTAAACAGACATAAAATCCCTCTTGATATGAAAAGGGATCATAATAATAATTGGATCTAGCACCCTCATGTGTGGACAGGGGCAAATACATGTGGACAAGGTCAAGTTTGACCAAGTCAACAACGCTGGTATGGATGGAGTAGATCATCAATAGAGACATCTCAGTGATAGTGGGAGGAATATTCCATGATGGAGGAAACCCTAATGAGTGGGACCCAAGGTAAGAAGGCTCACACTTTTTCATAAGGAGGGCAAGGAAGCCATAGTGAGGCATGTTATTGATTATTGATTGTATGGTCTGCATGACTATTGTGCATTCTTCAATTGTTTAGTTGAGATTGTTGTGTTGTTCAACACCGGGTGTTCTCGAGTGGGAATCCCATCTCCTTTCTTAAGAGGCCTCTTAGGGGAGCATTTCATTTCATTTTCGACATTCAGGCTTAAGGCCAAGCATCAGTCTTCAACTACAGCGCAGTTTCTGCAGAGTATTGTGTTGTGTTGCAGGGTGTTGCAGTGGAGGGTTGAGAAACACACTTCGGGAGCTAGTTTTTCAGGGGAGGAAGAATTATTCTCTTTGGGAGATCAACAAGGGAGGCTATTGAGCTTTCTTTCACATCTTGGCACTAGGCCAACATATTCCCATCACCTACAGCACAATATCCCTCTTTGACTGTGTTATTTCTGTAAGAAATTGTCGTGAGGGGTTTCAGTGTTTGATTGGAGGGTGATATCTTCAGTGATTGGATCAGCCTTTCACCTGAAGGATCTATAGGAGGAGATCCCTTAATTATATGTATAATCTACAACCATCTTCATCCAGTTATTGAGTTGCAACTGTTATTCAGCCCTAGGGTTTCATTCCGGCATTTTTGTATTTTTGCATATTTCAAGAAATCCTTCTCGGGTTGTCTTGAAAATGTATTTGGGAGCTTATATATTTACTCTCGGCACTTTTGAGCCATAAATTTACAGATCCATATTATTTTACATTTCCAGTAGCAGTGCACCATCGAATACTGCGATGTACTTGTTCTTGGGCATTCTGCTATGTAGCAACATTTCATTTTTGGCATATGTATTCATGGGAGGCTTGCTTGCCTTGATTATTTGAGTTGTGCCTGCTTCTATTGTACTTATTTGCTGTTGATTTACATAATAAAATGGCTCTATGGTTTTCATACATTTTGGTGTAATGTTATTCACTGCTATTTCCAATTGTATGTTCATATATTGATGCTTCCCTATTTGGGAATATTATAGTTTGATTAATTGAAGCCATCTACAGACCTGAAAAAGCCTTTAGTGACATTCAACCCTTTCCTATATACCCTAGGCATCCTTTTTTCATAAAATTGATGTCTTGAGATTGGTTTTTATCACAGAGAGTGCATTATAAAGCCCTAGATATCTTTTTTAGAAACTCTAAGGTCTTGAAGTTGCTCTTTTGTTACAGAGATTACAGTTTGGTTAATTGAATGAGTTTAAAACCTTTTTGCAAACAATAGATAACCCCTGTTATATCAAAAATCCTTCCGCAAACTGTTATAACTTTAAAAAGTGATCCTAGAGGCCTAAATCGGTGTTCTAAGGTAAAAATAGTATTAAAACTGATAAATGAAGCAAAGTAATGGCTTCCAAAAACATTTTAGTTGTCAATCCTCTATAACCCCTATTGTAGATGTAGAGCACATTCCCCTGGCTGATACAAACTTCAATATTACTGATACAGTGACAAAATTCAACCTTCTTGAGCTCCATTGTTGGAGCCAAGAAAAATCCATAGATCAGGCTGATGAAGTATTTATTTGGGAGTCAAATTTGCCAAAATATGTTGTTCCTCATACTTACCAATGCCCAGAATTAATCAGACTTTGCAAATCATGATACTTTCCTGATCAAAGAGCCATAGTGAACTCTCAAAAAGAAGTTTTGTTTACCATTACAACCGAGTCTATCAACCAGATGCTACACATACAACCTGGGCCAAATGAAGTTCCTTTGTCCATTGAAGCCCTCACTTAGTTATACTTGGATATGGACTTCCCCAAGAGGTTTCATATTTTTCAGACCTTCATTCCTTCTTACTTATAAATTCCCAAGATAAATCCTCCATACTCTTTTGCTAAATTCTCTGAAAGGACAAGACATATTATTTTCCATGTTGTCTTTCATTCTTGACTATTTTAGAGATGAACATGCTGATGTTGCAGTTCTTGGTTTCTTGTCTACTTTTACACCTGGTCAACCTCTTGCTACCATTTTTAACTTTGCCCAATACCTTGTTGACAGTATTCATGAGAAATTGGTAAAAATTCCTTTTGAAGGTGTTTTCAAGTATTCTTCATTCCTATTTCACATGTTCCAATATTTTCAGTCTTATAAGTTTAATATAAACCTTCAGAAGCTTGATGTGGAAGGAAATTCACTATCAGTCATATTTTGGACTTCCTTGATAAGGAAAGATTCTAATGAGTTCACCTATACAGATTTTACAGATTCCTTCATTCATCCCATAGTCAATTTGCTGAACAGCAGCATACAACCCAGAATTAGTAATGAAATAAAAAAGGTCCTACAATTGTCTGAGCATAATAGGACAGGTGATTAGTACTTGTACCAAAATCACACTGAAATAAGAGTTTCTGGATCAAGTCTTATCCCTTATAAACTTCCCAAATACCTCCCTATGAGAGTATTTTTCTTGGAATACATAAGGCAGATTCTTAATTCAGATGCAGTTAATTTCTTAATAGCAAAGAAGAAGACACAGTTCAATTTGAAGAACCAGGTTGGTACTTTTATCTGTTTCAATAGAGAGGCAGGTCTTGAAGCAGAAAAATGTTTACAGGAGTTCAAATTCAGTCCTATTTTTCTATGGTATTATGATCCCCTTGGTGTTATTAGTAAAATGGGAGTTAAGTGAAAATTGACTCCATATGTACATGAAAAGAAGCCAGAGATTGAGAAATTCTCAAACCAATCTGAATGGTTAGAGAACACATTGGTAGTGGCAGGGAAGAAAAGTGATACTAGTCAAACTTTGCAAACTCCAGCCCAAGAAGAAAAAAATGTAAAGAGAAATAGAGAGGAAATATCCTATACTGCAGAGACTACAACAGAGACAAAATTCAAATTGAGATACAATAAAAATCCAAAGCTAAATCCTGCTAATAAAGAAGTATAAACAGTAGAGGTGATTGATACAGAAATAGCAGAAAAAGACAATGCACCTCCTACAATAATTGAATAAGAACAACTGCCTACTACTTTAAAGACTTAGCTAATTCAAAAGCAACATAGTATTGAAGTTTCTTCATCTAAAAAACCAGCAGAAAAGGACATGGATATCAAAGAAAGATAAAAATAAATCAAAGCCAAAAATGGAGAAATTAAGATAGAAATATATTCTTAATATCTGAAACAAACTCCTGGCATCCTGAATAGGCTACTTTCAGACTTTGACTATAAGAATAAAAATATGCAAATGTCATTTCTTCAACCTACAGTTTAGACTCCTAAGTCATCCTCAGATTGCGAAAATATAGATTTTGAAGTCCCCGTCCAAGATATTCATCTTCTGGATCAAATTGAGTTTCATAAGCAGGCAAGGGAGATGATTTATTCTACAATGACCACCAAGGCCATGAGTGCACAAAAACTACAAAACACTCTAGTAAATGTCAGAGATCACCTCAAATTGGAGAAAGCATATTCACAAGAAAAAGACACCAGAATTAAATCCTTGGAAGAGCTAGTAATTGAAGTATTATATGATCCTAAAAATGTAAAAGTTGCAGAAGAACTGATCTAGAAGAAAAATGCAGACATTGCTACATTAAAGGAACAACTAAAGTTGCCCCTACAGAACATCCCCAAGAAAAGGAAGTCTTACAGGATACCAATCAGAAAGATGAGATGATGATTCTCATTTTACAATTAACAGCTCAGATAAAGGAAATGGAAATTGAAATGGACAAGTTGGTCCAAAAGAAAGAAGCCAACAAAGCAGAGGAAGTTCCTACCATTGTCATCCTTGTAGTCACAACAACTGTACCTTCTACTTTTGGAGAATCACTGGCTCCTAATGTCCCAATGGCCACAACACTTCCAGTTACTTCATCTACAACTTTAGCCACGGAATCTTCAACAACATCAACACAACATTCAGATGAAGCAAGAAAACTAGTAAAGGCTATGCAAGATAAGAAGCAAGAAAACTAGTAAAGGCTATGCAAGATATGTCTATTAAGATCAATGAGATAAACAGACTAAAATAATAGATCAAAATTCTTGAAGATGAAAAGAAAATTTCTCAAATAAATGTTAAGAATGAAGAACAAAAATCCAACAGATTGAATGAGAAACTGAAAAGTTAGAAAAAGAACTAACAATAAAGGAACCAATGGCACATGTCAAGCAATGGTTATGGTCCAACATCATTGAAGCAGTCAATGGTATTTTTCCATCCATACAGGTCATATATGAGCAAAAAGACTTAGTGAAATCAACAAGAGAAGCAATTCAAAAGATCAAAGAAGAGCTTGGTAAGAAACCTGAAGAAGCTCTTGAAATCATCAAGTTTCTTAATTCCAAAAATAGACAAGAGCTGGAAGAAATTCAAAATTAATGACAGAATAGAAACCATCCTGGAAGTTAGGAAGGTAATCTCTAAAAAGAATCCAATGATACCATTAGAAGAGAAATGCCAGAACATGGAGGTTGTTATTACAAGGTTTATGATCAAGTTTGATGTTCTAAGGCAAAAAGGCCTTCCCAATCCTCTAGTTATTAATGATATATTAATGAAGCAAGATGATTATGATAAAAAGATAAGATAATTTTCTAGAGAACAAGTGAACAATTTAGCCTTGCAGGGAATCCCAACAGGAAAGGTGCTCTACAAGAATTTTGAGAATTTGTTTTTCTTACAACATGAAGTAAAACACATATTTGTGAACAAACCAACATTCTCAAAGTACACTGAAGCTTATGAGAATTTCAGGAGGATGATGAAGATAAAATTGCCAGAGGCAGAATTCTGGGAAAAATTAACTGATTTACTATGAAATCATATTGCAGTGAGCACATAGAAGTGAAAGTCAAAATAGAGCTTACTATTTTTACATTTATATTTACAGTTTTGCAGAGAAATAGTATCAGATGAAATAATATTAGTTCAAAGTCAAAGTTTAAAAGACAAATAAGAAATTATAGAGCAGAGATGAAGCTGTCAATGTGAAAAGCACTTCATTGTCCAGCTGTAGCCTTCGCTAAACAACAAAGAGATAAAGAAGTAAAAAAATCAAGACATCAAAGCATTTATTTCAATAAAAAAGGGACAGCTAGAATTAGTTAGAAATTTGTCACTATCTTCTTGCATGAAGATATTTCTTTTCCATGAATAATTCCTAAGTTTATTCTAGGATATTTTGTATAGAGTTTTTGTATAAATACTTCTCATTTGGAAGTATTGAGTGTGGTTGAATTGTTGAACATTTATGTAGTTATACTATTTTGTACCTAAGGGTTGTTGTACCAATTTCAAGTTAGCAGACTAGATTAAGGAAATAAAGCATCATATTACAGGATTCATGTGTTAGGCTACTACAGTGAAGTATTTTCACTTGTTTCTTTGTCAATTTCATATGTTTTTCATCAATACTTGAATGTGTTCTAAATATAAATGATAAATCAAGAATTGTTATTTTAGAATATGTTAAAAGCACTCTATTTTGACTGATTATCATTTATATGTTTTCCACTGGTATCTAGATTAGGGAACCCTTAATTGCTCCCTAGTTTTGATTTACCTCTGCCATTTCCCTCATAATTCGGATTTAAGAACCCTTAATTTCTCTTTTACCCTGATTAAATCATTTTCGCCATCAGCTTTGAAGATCTGAAGTAACTTAGCTATCTTGCCCTATAAACATTTCCCTTAGAACTTGATCTTGATCTGACTGCTTGACACATTGACTCCATTATCCCAATGGCATATAGATCTACATCTATCCATATGAGTAAGTGATTTCACTACCAAATCAAATCAAAACCCAAAACCAATTTACCCTACATAACTAGCCTAAAATCAAATGCATTCAACAAAGATAAATCATATAGAGAGAGCCCTCTCTGAGCATTAGGAAGGCTAGATCCGAAGGCTTAAAAGTAGGTTTGTGGTTACCTCTAATATTCTTTAAACTAAAATAAAAAATCTCACAACTTTTGAGAATTATCGGAGTGATAAAATATGTTAAGGGACCTTTCAACAATTGGGCTTGAACTGCCACAGTTTCTTTTTTGAAAAACGAATAAAAAATGCGATTAACACAATATCGTATATCATGGTTAGCTTTTTTATCTCCATATGTGTGAGTGTCAACATTTTCTAACATCTCATCATCGATATTGATTTCATTTGTACATATTCGAATTAAATGTACATAATAAGTTTACATATTCAATAAATAACTAAATTAATAAATATGTATAATTTCAATAATACACATGTGTGTTCAACATATATATATACATACCTAGTGATTCAATTTCTTTACTTGAATTTCTTTCAACATTTTCACCATCTCCAATCATTGGTTCAATATCTCTTTCACTTTCTATTTCAAAATTTTGTATCTCATCATCAATGTTTTGAGGAATATCTCTCTCTGTTTACATTGCAAAATATTTTTCAAATTAGTTCATCAAATAAAAATTAAGCTTCACAATTTAGACTAGGAAAATTATAAATATCAAATTTATAATATTTACATTTACATACCTGCTTCAACTTCTAGTTGAGGTTGATTTTCCCTTTCAATATTTGAGCGTTATTCTCTCTTTTTTTTCCGATATTCTCTCCCATGTTCTCTACATTCCTCACGATCTCTTGTCCGATCATATTTTCTCTTGCAATTCCTTCGATTTCCCATGATAATTGAGTATGAAGCTCAAAAAATCTCCTTAAAAAATTTAGAAAAAATCTCAATTAAAAAAAGCATCACAAAATATTTAATTTAAAAAAAAAAATCATTTTAAAATTTTTCACAAAAGACATACTTCAATCCAAAACAGTTAATTTAAAAAATCCGAGAAAAAAATGTCTTCTAAAAATGAAATGAAGCTCAAAATATCTCCTTCTAAGTCCTGCAAATTTTTTTTTTTGTTTAAAAGTTAGACAAAAACATGTACTCTAAAAAAATTTCACTTCAAAAAATACCTCCAAAAAATGTCCATTGAAAATTAAGCCCAACCTCTTAAAAAATGTCACTTTAAAAAATACCTCCAAAAAATGTCCTTTGAAAATAAAGTTCAAAAATCTCTAAAAAAATGTCTCTAAAAACAAAATACCTCCAAACAATGCCATTTGAAAATTAAGCTCAAACAGCCTCTAAAAAATATCACTTTAAAAAATACCTCCAAAAAATGGCCTTTGAATATTAAGCCTAAAAAGAGTCCTTTGGAAATTAAGCCCAAAAAAGTCCAAAAAATGTCTTTTGAAAATTAATCCCAAAAACCTCTAAAAACAAAATACCTCCAAAAAAATGCCCTTTGAAAATTAAGCCCAAAAACCTCTAAAAACAAAATACGTCCAAAAAAATGTCATTTGAAAATTAAGCCCAAAAAGCATCCAAAAAATGTATCACATACCTCCAAAAAATTTCCTTTGAATATTAAGCCAAAAGGAGTCCTTTGAAAATTAAGCCCAATCCTTTGCAAAATCAGCCCAAATGAAGAAATGTGTGAAATTAAATGTAAATGGAACTTTTTAAGTGTTTGAAGAGGAGGTGAGAAGAAGAAATCTAGTGGGATTTTGGATGTAAGATTTTGGAGAAAGTGGGTATAAATTCCCACGTGTGGTTTCAAAAAATATATTATTTTATTATCATGGTTATCTATGTGGATGATAACGATTTGGAGTAACTTAGATAGAAGAGAAACCTAGTCTATTTTCCCTTAAATTATTTTCTCAAATCTAGTTGGAATAATGCCAAGTGTAATGTTCCACATGATTAAAGGGAATTTTGACTATGGAACTGTTCCATTAGAGGTTTTGTTTCGTTTTAAGAAGACCCAAATCGTTGAAATTTTGAAAAAATTAGTAGATCAACGCAAAGCCTTACCTCGTCGTAAAAAATAAACCCACCAAAAGGGATGAGCTTGTCCACTTATTATCTTAGTCCATGCAACTCTTATCTTTGGGATGAAATCATGTTACTCATCAAAATCGCCCCCCCTCCCTCGCCCCACAAGTTGTGAGGGCAACCCATCCCAATCACATCCTATAGTCTAATAGGAAATTAAAGTCTAGTTGCATTTCCATTACAAGGAAGAAATTTTCTATGCATAAAAATCTGGATGGCTAAGGTAATATTCTTTAAGGTAGTGCAATCAATACTGTTTTGGATAAGTCACGTCGATTATGAATAGGCTTAATATTCTAGGTTAATAAGACAAAATTAAGGGGAATTAAGGATGATGAAATTGGTACAATAGAGCACATTGAAGCTCATTGAGAGTTTTTTGAGTTTGTAATGGTGACACCTACAGACCATAGATGAGCAATAATATTCTGGTGTGGTGAATGGTTAGATGGATAATGTAATAATTAAGGATGAAGCAATTGAAGGAATGCCTGATGTATGTATTTTGGTGGTGCATGCATATATTGTCTACCTTGTGAATAATATGTATGACCCCCACCAATGTACTAGTGCAGATATATTTTTGTGTGCATATTCGATGCATTGTCATAATTTTTCATTCTTGTGCTCACTGTTCATAATCAATCTTGATTATTTTTCTTATTGTGTGGGATTATTTTTTGTATCACGAAGAGTCTAATCCCATCTCTGCATCATGTGATCCTATGAACCTTGAACAATGTGAGATTAGTTTCTAGTCTATGACTTATACATCAAATATATATTAAACCGCTATGATACTGGTATTCTTTGCTTGGGGTTGAACTTTTTGTTGAACCAAATGCTCATAATTTTGAACACCCAATCAAAGTGGTTGTTTTCTCTAGTGGAAAATCATATTAATATGTTTTAGCATGGTGTGAGATTAGTTCTTCAATCTTATTGAAGGGATGTCAAAAATTTAACAAATATAAAATTAAAGGAAATTGTTAAACCAATGTTATTGATATTGATCATACTGCACCAAAATTCACTAATTCAACCGAATTTTGATCACTTCTAAAGGGCCACTAGTCATTCAAATTAGTTTTCACTTCTCATGTTGTGCATTCATCAAAACAACACAAAATCCGTTAAAATTGGCTATTATGATAAATCATAGGAACAACAATAAATTTAGTTGGTGTTGTGCCATCCCCCAAAAAAATTGTTTTAAAAAACCCTAAAACTACCCAAAGCTTATTATTGATCTATTTAATTATTCCACCCATCTTCGATGGACTTATCTTGTGGGAATTGTAACGTGAAATGGCATTCGTTGTGGCATGGTACAAACATTGGTATTGGACATTGAGTATATGCTGATCTGCAAAGGGGAGATGACCAAGATTTGGGTGAGCATTTTATTGTGGATTATAGTATAAATATTTGTAGACTACTGAGACAATTTAGAACCTCAATATTATGTATTTTGATACAAAAATGTATCACATTGAGTGCCATTAGATTCCACTGGGTGCCATGTATTTTCCCTTGCATTCTTTATGCATTATTGTTTTTTATATCATTGGTGTCTAATAGCTTGGAGCTATATATATCATTGAACATTTTGGACCACATACATACATTAATTGTAGATTATAGTATAAGTATTTTTTCACTCTTGAGACAATTTAGATAATCATTGTTATGTATATTGGTTCAAAGACATATTTCAATTAAATGACAATAGATTCCACTAGGTTCCATGTATTTACCCGTACATTCTCGGTGCATAAAAAAAACTCTGTATAATTGTCGTTTAATAGCTTGCATTATTATTATTATTTTGTATGAGTGTTATTTAATAACTTGGATATATAATTGAATATTTTATATATGTCTTGATTGAACATTTTTCTCCTATTCATGACTTTGGGATTGAACCTAGTTTGGTTTTGGTTCCAATCCTGTTTGTTATTTTCGGTCATCTTGTCCAACTCCAGTTCTAAGGAGTTCATGATTTAAGGGTTGGCTATTTTGATCCCAAATCTGATTTGTGATTTTTGGTTTAATGTGTTTGATTCTAAATCCAATTCCAATATAATTAATTATTTTGTCGTTAAACAATATTAGTTCAATTGCGAGTGCTAATAATATTCTTTTAAACATCATAAACAATATAGATTAACAAAAAAGAATAACTTAGAGTACAAGACGATTAGGATTAATGGTTAAGAACATGTGATTCTTCCTAAGAGGTCACACATTCAAATCTAGAGTGATATAAAAAACTAATATGGATTATATGGAGCATAGTTAATAAAATTGAGTACTCCCAATTCGATAGGCTACTCAGCATGGTTGTCAAACTGAATTACCTTGGAACCAAGTTTGACTCTTTGTGGTCGATTCAAATTCTTGAGTGGTGAGTCAAACAAATTAGTAACAATGAGCTAGATCCTTAGCTATGAGTAACTCAAGGGGATTTTATTTCCAAGTCTATCCAACTTGTAGGCGAAGGGAAAAGTCACTACTGTAAAATGTAAGTGCCTAAAAGTAAAAGAAAAAATCCCATTTTGAATTATTTTTGTTTGTTGAGATTTTGCAAAGTTTGAATTAAACTCTTTCACTCCAGCCTCACTTAGTTCATGAGCCATGGTTTTAAAAATTGCTTTAAGGTGGTTCAATTTTAATGATATCCAATTATGTCATTGGACTAGACAAACAATGCTCAAAACCATCATAGTAAAAGGGACAATGGAAATTAGGGAATCTTACCAAATAAATTCTATAGGATAGGAAAAATGTAATGTAGTCACATGAAGGCCCCAGGATTTCAAGGGGCGGCATGAATTGGTCTTGGAAAGACATAATCAAATTCATTAATATGTATGTCAAAATTTCATTGATGGGAATACGCAAGTGGCTTTTACATGACAAAATGTAAACAATCTTGCTAAAAGGATACTTTAAAAAGAAGAAAAATAGCTCTAAAAAGAAATATATGTGAAGACAATTGCAATAACCATTTTGGGAAAATTCCACCATCACTTATATGTGACATGAACTACAAAATGTAATTGTTAATAGTTTATTCATTCATATAAAGTTGTTTTTTTCTCAGTGGTGTATATTCTTCTACCTATCTCCTTTGCTTACATGTCAATCATATTCATCTATGATGAGTATTCTTGTTAACCCTGCACACTTCTCTTGTACAATGATTTGTGACATTAGCGAGAGTCATGTCTCTTAGAGATGGGGGGACCGTGTGAGGTCTACTTCACATAGCAACACACGGTCCACTTCACAGAGCAACGACTAACTCACGCTCCCTGTAGTGGAAGGATAATGTGCCCGCTTTTTAACTTACTTATTCGGATTCTAAAAAAACTCACTCAGATTCCATTTCCAAACAAATTCTTCATTTCAAATAGTCGCTCATTTGGATTCTAATTCCAAACATTTCATTTCAAATAGTCACTCAATCGGATTCTAATTCAAAGCAGACAATCAATTTGTGATTTTATTTTAAAAACCATTCAATTCAAATTAAATAAATAAATCTTTCAATTCAAATTTCAAACAATCAGTTTGGGCTTTTATTTTTAAAATCATTCAATTCAAATTATAAACAAATAATTTATGATTTTATTTTAAAAATCATTCAATTCAAATTCTAAATCATTTTTTTTTATTTTAAAGATGATTCAACTTGTCAAAATCATCTAAATCCCAAACTTGTGGTTAGTTTATTTTAAAATCATCATCCAAATCCGAAATAACCTATTATTTAATTTTTAAAATGATCTGAATCCCAAATAACTGTTTTTTTTTTACAAATGATCAGAACCTGAATCGATCTACTCTTTTTGTATTTAAAAATGATCTAAATCCAAAACAACCTGCTCTTTTTTATTTAAAATTGAGCCGAATCCGAAACAACCTGTTGCTTTTGTGTTTAAAAATTATTTAAAATTGAGCCGAACCTAAAACAACCTGTTTCTTTTTCATTTAAAAAGTATTTAAAATTGAGTCGAATCTGAAACAACCTATTTCTTTTGTATTTTAAAAATGGCCCACATCCGAACAACCCACTCTTTTTGTATTTAAAAATGATCTGAATCCGAAACAACTTGTTCTTTTTGTATTTACAAATGACAAGAATCTGAATCCGAAACAAATTTTTATTTTTGTATTTAGAAATGACCCAAATCTGAATCCGAAACAACTTGCTCTTTTTGTATTTAAAAATGATCCAAAATCTGAAACAACCTGCTCATTTGTATTGGGTCAATATTACTCTTTCCATTTTTCACTCTGAAATCACTAATAGTATCACAACCTAGGGGTTAAAATTGTAATTCTCAATCCTAGTGGAAAAATTCCTAGTTCTTTGCTTAGAGTTCCCAGCAACTGTAAAAACTATGTCCAAAGAACTAAGATCTTTGACGTAAAGGAAATAACACTAATGGGAACTATGAGTGGCAAGAAATTTGATGAAGCAACCGTAGTTGAGGAACTATGATTGATATTAATTACGATTTATACCAATAGAGACTACGACCAAGACAAACCATGCCCAATTGGAACTATGACTAACCTAAAATTTGATGAAGGAAGTATGACCAATGTGAACTATGATTAATACTAATAGGAGCTTTGCCTAAGGAACTAGGATCTATGATTAACATGAACTATGATTGATACGAGTAGGAACTATGACCAATGGGAACTGTGGATGGTACCAAAAGGAACTCTGACCAAGGATCTAGTATATTTGACCGATAGGAACTCTCACCAAGGGTCTAGTATATTTGACCAATAAGAACTCTGACTGGCAATAATATGATCATAGTTCTCATCGCTCATAGTTCCTATGGGTAAAATATACGAGACTCTCGATCGGAACTCCTATTGGACATTATTGTTTAGTTAGAGTTCCTCTATCAAATTTATTGTCAATAGAATTTCCTTTTTCAAATTTGTTATCAATCATTTGGTTATAATTCTTGTTGGTCATAGTTCCTGCTATTCATATTTTTTTTCAGTGATGGTTCTTGTCGATCAAAGATTCTAGTTCCTTAATCAGATTTCCTATGGTTATCGATCATAGTTCCTATCAATCATAACTCCTTGGTTAGAGTTCCTTCATCATATTCCTTGTCATCCATAGTTTTTATCTAGCATAGCTCCCACGGGTCGTAGTTTTTATTGATCAAAGATTCCAATTCCTTCTTCATACTTCTAAGTAACTCTAACTAAGGAACTAACAAGTTCCCCATCATAATTGATAACTGTAATTTTAACGTCTATATATTTCAAAAATAACTATGAATGCTAAAAATAGGGGCTGTCATTGAGGAACTGAGATCTTTTACTGATAGGGACTGTAGTTTATCAAATTTCCTATCAGTCAATTTCCTTTATCAGAGTCCCTATCAGTCATAGTTTCTATTTATCATAAGACCAACTAGTATCGATCATGCTTCCTATCGGTCATAGGACCAAATTGGAATAGTTTATATCAATAAAAGTTATTGAGAGGTATATCTCCTTTATTAGTAAAGAATTATGACCTCATGATGATATTTGACTAAAAAAGGGAATATGACCTTCATCCATCAGTCATTTTTCTATGAATAGTTCCTATCAGTCAAATTTCTATAGGCCATAGTTCCTTCATTAATTTGGAACTTTTCCAATGAGGAACTTTGACTAACGAGAATTGTAATGAAGGAAATTTGATCAACAAAGGAACTATGAATTTCATTTATCGATCGTAATCGCATGGAATATGTCCTTCCAGTAAATGTTTCTAATATCACACCATCCTTTCTTAGTCAGGAACTTTGACCGATAGGAACTTTGAGTAAGAAACTTTGACGAACATGGTAACTATGACCTTCGCTTTTTCGTCATATTTCCTACCATTCAAAGTTCTCAAGGTCATGAATCATTCTGCCAATTAGGAACTCTAATTGGCAAGAACTATGACCAATGAATTTTGGTGCAATTCGACCGACATTGATAACTTGAGTTGAACAATTTCCTTTGATTTCAACATTCTCGGTGCCTAAAAAAAACTATGTATAATTGTCGTTTAATAGCTTGCATTATTATTATTATTTTGTATGAGTGTTTTTTAATAACTTGGATATATATAATTGAATATTTTATATATGCCTCAGTTGAACATTTTCTTCCCGTTCATGACTTTGGGATTGAACCTAGTTTGGTTTTGGTTCCAATCCCGTTTCTTTATCTTCGGTCATGTTTTCCAACTCTAGTTATAAGGAGTTCATGATTTAAGGGTTGGATATTTTGATCATGAATCTGATTTGTGATTTTTGGCTTAATGTGTTTGATTCCAAATCCAGTGTCAATTTGATTAATTATTTTATTGTTAAACAATATTAGTTCAATTTCTAGTGCTAATAATATTCTTTTAAACATCATAAACAATATTGATTAACAAAAACGAATAAATTAGAGTACAACACGATAAGGCTTAATGGTTAAGAACATGTGATTCTTCCTAATAGGTCACACATTCAAATCCATAGTGAGATAAATAACTAATATGAGTCATATGGAGCATAGTTAATAAAATTAAGTACTCCCAAATCAATAGGCTGCTTGACCTGGTTGTCAAACTGAATTACCTTGCAACCAAGTTTGAATCTTTATGGTCGATTCAAATTATTGAGTGGTGAATCAAACACATTAGTAACAATGAGTTAGATCCTTAGATATGAGTAACTCATGGGGATTTTATTTCCAAGCCTATCCAACTTCCAGGTGAAGGGAAAAGTCACTACTGTAAAATGTAAGTGCCTAAAAGAAAAGAAAAAAAACTTCCATTTTGAATTATTTTTGTTGTTGAGATTTTTCAAATCTCAAATTGAACTCTTTCACTCGAGCCTCATTGAGTTCATGAGCCATGGTTTTAAAAACTGCTTTAAGGTGCCTTAATTTTAATGATATCCAATTTTTTAAAAATAAAGCAATTATGTCATCAGACTAGACAAAAATTGCTCAATGCTCAAAACCATCATAGTAAAAGGGACAAAGGAAATTAGGGTATCTTACCAAAGAAATTCTATATGAAAGGAACAATGTAATGTAGTCACATGAAGGACTCAGGATTTCAACGGGCGACATGAATTGGTAATGGCAAGACATAATCAAATTCATTCATATGTATGTCAAAATGTGATTGACGGGAATACCCGAGTGGATTTTACATGACAAAATGTAAACAATATTTCTAGAAGGATAATTTAAAAAGAATAAAAATAGCTCTAAAAAGAAAGATATGTGAAGACAATTGGCATAACCATTTTGGGAAAATTCCACCATCACTTATATGTGACATGAACTACGGAATGCAATTGTTAATAGTTTATTCCTCCATATAAAGTTATATTTTTCTCAATTGCTTAGATTCTTCTACCTATATCCTTTGATTACATGTCAATCATATTCATCCATGATGAGTATTCTTGTTAAGTACCCTGCACACTTCTCTTGTACAATGATTGGTGGCATTAGTGAGAGTGTTCACATAAATGCGATAAGTTGGCAATGCGTGTGCAGACTTAAAGGAGAATGTGGGTACCTAATAAACAAGGATTTGGTGCTTAATAAGCACGGAGTGAAGTTTTGAGCCCCTTGTCTAACCAAACCAAATTTGAGTCCATCTCATCTATTAGTCACCCTTTTTATAGTGACTCTGCAACCATAGACTAATAATGACCTATAATTTAATTAAATAGGAATACCCAAGTCAACAATTCACCCATTTTAAGTACTCATAATTCCTTACATTATCGAATCATAATTTTCATTAGGTCACCTTGAACTCTTTATCTTTAGGTAAAATCTATGGGAGAGAGACCGATGTGTATGCCCATGCCAAACCAAAATATTTGTTTATCAAGAAGTTGAATCTTGAGTTTCACCACCATGAGATTAAAGGAAAAAATAAGATCTTCTTTACAAATACAATATTCGGCAGTGCATAAATAAATTATGGGATGATAACATGAATGATTTCTCGAAAAATGGACCAAACCAAACTTCTTCGACATGCATTATAAATTAGACGAAATTTGCAATGTTAAAAGTGGCACTGACCCAACTAAGTGGAAAAAAGAATAATTGTAGCCAAATAAAAGATCATGTAGTTGTATAATCACATTATTTACATCATCACACATAAAATGTAAAATGACACGTATCCTATTGATATGCTAGCAGAGGACTCAATCGTGGTTAAAATTCAAGGGAAAAAGACGAAAGGATCTCTCATCTTTGAGAAATGTATAAAGTCATAATACAATGGATATTGGATCTAATACTCATTCATGAATGGAGCTATTTATTTTCTCATATGTTCGAAAGACTCAAATGCTCCACCCAAAACCATTAATACCAAGCTCCCATTCCTTGGAGGATACAATGGTATAACCATTGTAATTCAAGTCCGATTCAATTTGAGAATTTATTATTCCCATTGGAACATGTTTTATATTGATTCATATAAAAAAAAATCCTCA
The DNA here is from genome assembly GCA_034641835.2 of Pinus albicaulis. Lineage (NCBI taxonomy): Eukaryota > Viridiplantae > Streptophyta > Pinopsida > Pinales > Pinaceae > Pinus > Pinus albicaulis. Next base: position 790,987,120 of record CM076578.1, on the reverse strand, counting down.
TTTATTTGACTATTTTTATGCACAGATAGACCAATATTAAAGGCTGATCATTTTTATGCAGAGACAGAGCACTAGAAAAGGATAATGTTGCTAGCATGGGTTGAAGAACAAGCACTCCATTCATTCAAATGCTTGTTTTTTTCCCCACATAAATGATTGTCATTTTCTTATGCTTGTAATATGTCATTTATAGCCTTCTCATTCAAAATGGCTGAAGAGTCCTTGGTCCTAGAAAAAGGAGAAGAAAGACATTTTTTCTTCTCATGACATATCTGCATCCACAGGGATCATATGATCTGCAATGTGCTGAGATTCAAAAAAAAAAAAAATTATCTATATATTCCTTCTCTTATTGCATTGTTATTCATAGAAAATAAATCATCATTTGGAGAAGCTAAAATGGTCTAGGGACCATAAACTAGATGGCACACGGTCTCTAATAGAAATAAACCAAAGCACGTAGTTGTGACTCTCCCAATTCCTGACAAAATTGAAAACCCTCTTTTACAAAAACACAATGGAAACTTTTTTGAATCCTAACAATGTTTTTTAAACCGATCTGATTCTGTAACATGGGCATTTCAAGGCTTCCTCCTTGTATGGGTAGTGTCGTTATTTGTTTATCAAACTAGTTCTATCGAATATAGAAATATGTATCTCAAAATTTGATTGAAAACAATACCTAGGTGGATTTGACATGACACAGTGAAAAAATTCTTGTTGGAAGGAAGGATACTTTAGCCAAAGGACGAATATAGTTTTAAGGAGGAATCTATGAAGACAACTTGCGTAAACCTTTTGGTGAAATTCCACCATCGCTTATATGGAATAGGAAGTACATGATCCATTTGTTAATATTTTATTTCACCCTATAAAGTGATGTTTTCGTAGTTTGCATAGTCTTCTATGTCCTTTGCATTTACATGTCAATAATATATGTCTGTGATGAATATTTATGTTAACCCTGCAAACTTCTATCATACCATGATCATTGACACTGACAACAATGTACATATAAACATCATAAGTTGCCAGTGGATACTTAAAGGAGAATGCAAGTGCCTAATAACCATCAAGTGAGTGTCTAATAAGAATGAAGTAAATTTTTGAACCCTTAGCTTCACAAACTCATAATTGAGAACTTTTTGTTATCTATTGGTCAACCATTTTATAATGACTCTGCAAACACAAATTAATAATAAGCTATGATTAAATAGGAAAAAACCCGCCCATATTAAGTACTCACAATTCCTTACATTATCGAATAAATATTTTCATTAGGTTACTTCAACCTCTTTCTTTTTGGGTAACGACTAGGGAGAGAGACTAGTTTGTATGCCCATGTTAAAACCAAAATATTTGTTTAAAGGGAATTTGAATATTTAGTTTCACCAACGCAAGATTAAAAAAAATACATGAGATTCTTTACAAATGAAATATTAGTTAGTAGATACATAAATTTTTTCATGCTAACATGAATGTTTTTTTGGAATGCAGTGTAATTTATATGAACTTTTCAATGTTAAAAGTAGTCTTGACCCAACTCAGTCGTACTAAGAAGAATAAAAAACAAAGAAGTTCCATAGTATATAATTGTATAATTTTGTTATTTACATCATCATACATATATAGAATGGTTCCTATCATATTGGAATACTAGAAAAGAACTCGATCAAGGTTGAAACTTAAGGGGAAAAGAAGATAGTAAACCGATAAGGAGATAAGCCAAAAATACAATTAAAAAAATATTTTTCTTCTTTTCTCTCCATAATCATAGCTCTTATTTTATTATTTTAACTATTTTTTTATTTATTTTTCCTTAGGAGGACACTCCTAGGTTGATATTTCCTCCAATTGTTACTCATCAAAATCACCCCCCCCCCCTCCCTCACACCATAAGTTGTGAGGGCAACCCATCACAATCACATCCTACAATCTAGAAGGAAATTAATGTTTAATTGTATTTCCATTGCAAGGAAGAAATTTGCTAAGCATAAAAATCTAGATGGCTGAGGTAATATTCTTTAAGGTAGTGCAATCAACATTGTTTTGCATAAGTCATGTCGATTTGGAATAAGATTAATATTCTAGGTTAATGAGACAAAAGTAAGGGGAATTGAGGATGATTAAATTGGTACAATAGAGCACATTGAAACTCATTGATAGGTTGAGTTTGTAATGGTGACCCCTGCAAACCATAAATGAGAAATACTATTTTAGTGTGGTGAATGGTTATATGGACAATGTGATCATTAAGGATGAATCGATTGAAGAAATTCTTGATGTATGTATTTTAGTGGTGCATGCATATATTTTCCACCTTGTGAATAATATGTATGACCCCCATCGATGTACTAGCGCATATATATTTTGGTGTGCCTTTTCGATGCATTGTCGTAAGCTTTCATTCTTGTTCTCGTTGGTCATAACCAATCTTAATTATTTTTCTTATTGTGTGGAATTGTTCGTTGTAACGCAACGAATCTAATCCCATCTATTCGCCACATGATCCTGTGAACCTTGAACAATGTGAGAATAGTTTCTATTGTATGAATTATACATCAAATATATATTAAACTGCTATGATACATGTATTCCTTGTTTGGGGTTGAACTTTGTGTTAACTCAAATGCTCATGATTTTGAACACCCAATCAAAGTGTTTGATTGATCTAGTGGAAAATCATATTAAGATGTTTTATCATGGTGTGAGATTATTTCTTCAATCTTATTAAAGGGATGTCGAAAATTAAACAAATATCAAATTAAAGGAAACTTTCAAACCAATTTTATTGATATTGATCATATTGCACTAAAATTCACTAATTCAACCAAATTTTGGTCACTTCGAAACACCACTAGCCATTCAAACAAGTTTTCACTTTTCATGTTGTGCATTGATCAAAACTAGACAAAATAAGTTAAAATTGGCTATTATGATAATCATAGGCAAAACAATAAATTTAGTTGGTGCTGTTCCATCCCCAAAAAAATGGTTTACAAAAACCTAACACCTACCCAAAACTTGGCTTTGATCTATTTAATGATTCCACCAATCTTCGATAGACTTATCTTATTGGAATTGTAACGTGAAATGGAATTGGTTGTCACATGGTACAAACACTGGTATTGGACATTGAGTATATACCGATGTGCAAAGGGTAGAGGACCAAGATTTGGGTGAGGATTTGATTATAGACTATAGTATAAAAATTTTTGGACTATTGAGACAATCTAGAACCTCAATATTATGTAATTTGATACAAAAATGTATTGTATTGAGTGCCATTAGATTCCATTGGGTGCCATGTATTTACCCTTGTATTCACTATGCATTAATTTTTTCTATATCATTGGTGTCTAATAGCTTGGAGATATATATATGATTGAACATTTTGGACCATATACATACATTAATTGTAGATTATAGTATAATTATTTTTGTACGATTGAGACATTTTATTTAATCAATGTTATGTATATTGGTTCAAAGTTATATTTCAATTAAAGGACAATATATTCCATTGGTTTCCATGTATTTACCATTACATTCTCGGTGCATAAAAAAAACTTTGTATAATTGTTGTTTAATAGCTTGCATTATTATTATTATTTATGAGTGTTGTTTAATGACTTGGATATATATAATTGAATATTTTATATTGTCTCGGTTGAAAATTTTTCTCCCGTTCATGATTTTGGCATTGAACCTAGTTTGGTTTTGGTTTCAATCTTATTTGTTATTTTTGGTCATCTTGTCCAACTCCAGTTCTAAGGAGTTCATGATTTAAGGGTTGGTTATTTTGATTGTGAATCTGATTTGTGATTTTGGGTTTAATGTGTTTGATTTTAAATCCAGTTCCAATTTAATTAATGATTTTGTTGTCAAACAATATTAGTTCAAGTTCCAGCGTTGATAATATTCTTTTAAACGTTATAAACAATATATATTAAAAAAACGAATAACTTAGAGTACAAAACGATTAGGCTTAATGGTTAAGAACATGTGATTCTTCCTAAGAGGTCACATGTTCAAATTCAGAGTGAGATAAAAAACTAATATGGGTTATGTGAAGCATAGTTAATAAAATTGAGTACTCCCAAGTCGATAGGCTTCTTTGCCTGGTTGTCAAACTAAATTAAACACATTAGTAACAATGAGTTATATCCTTAGCTATGATTAACTCATGGGGATTTTATTTCCAAGTCTATCCAACATGTAGGCGAAGGAAAAAGTCACTACTATAAAATGTGAGTGCCTAAAAGAAAACAAAAAACTTCCATTTTGAATTATTTTTGTTGTTGAGATTTTGCAAAGTTTGAATTGAACTCTTTCACTCCAGTCTCACTGAGTTCATGAGCCATGGTTTTAAAAATTTCTTCAAGGAGGCTCAATTTTAATGATATCCAAATTTTAAAAAATAAAGTAATTATGTCATCAGAATAGACAAACAATGCTCAATGCTCAAAACCATCATGGTAAAAGGGACAATGGAAATTAGGTAATCTTACCAAAGAAATTCTATAGGATGGAAACAATGTAATTTAGTCACATGAAGGCCGTAGTATTTCAAGGGGCGACATGAATTGGTCTAGGCAAGGCTTAATCAAATTCATTCATATGTATGTCAAAATATGATTGAAGGAAATGCATAGGTGTATTTTACATCACACAATGTAAACAATCTTGCTAGAAGGCTACTCTACAAAGACAAAAAATAGCTCTAAAAAGAAAAATTTGTGAAGACAATTGGCATAACCATTTTGGGAAAATTCCACCATCACTTATATGTGCCATGAACTAAAAAATGCAATTGTTAATAGTTTATTCCACAATGTAAAGTTATTTTTTTCTCAGTGGCATAGATTATTCTACCTATCTCCTTTGCTTACATGTCAATCATATTCATCCATGATGAGTATTTTTGTTAACCCTGCACACTTCTCTTGTACAATGTTTGGTTGCATTAGCAAGAGTGTTCACATAAATTTCATAAGTTGGCAATGCATGTAAGACTTAAAGGAGAATGTGGGTGCCTAATAAACGACGAGTTGGTGATTAATAAACACGACGTGATGTTTTGAGCCCTGTGTTTCACCAAATCAAATTTGAGTAATTCATCTTATCTATTAGTCAACCTTTTTTTTAGTGACTCTACAACCATAGAATAATAATGAGATATAATTTAATTAAATAGGAATCCCCAAGTCAACAATCCACCCATTTGAAGTACTCATAATGCCTTTCGTTATCGAATCATAATTGTCATTGCGTCACCTTGACCTCCTTCTCTTTAGGTAAAATCTAGGGGCGAGAGACCTGTGTGTATGCCCATGCTAAACCAAAATATTTGTTTATCAAGAAGTTGAATCTTGAGTTTCACCAACACAGAGAATTTGAATCTTGAGTTTCACTGCCATGAGATTAATAGAAAAAATAAGATCTTCTTTACAAATACAATATTAGTCAGCGCATAAAAAAAATTATGGGATGATAACATGAATGTTTCTTGAAAAATGGACCAAACCAAACTTCTTAGGTATGAATTATAAATTATATGAACTTTGCAATGTTAAAAGTGGCATTGACCCAACTCAGTGGCAAAAAGAATAATTGAAGCCAAAGAATTTTGAGAGCATGTAGTTATATAATCACATTATTTACATCATCACACCTAAAATTTATAATGGTGCATATCTTATTGATATGATAGCAGAGGACTCGATCGAGGTTAAAATTCAAGGGAAAAAGACAAAAGGGTTTCTCATCTCCGATTCATATCTTGATTCATATAAAAAAAAAATTTCTTGATGCATTTGACTATTTTCATGCGCAGATAGAGCATTATTAAAGGCTGGCCATTTTTATGCAGAGACAAAGCACTAGAAAAGGCTAATGTTGTTGGCATGGGTTGAAGAACAAGTACTCCGTTCATTCACATGCTTCCTTTTTTTCCTATATAAATGATTGTCATTTTATTATGATTGTACTATGTCATTTGTATCCTTCTCAGTCAAAATGGTTGAAGAGTCCTTGGTCCTAGAAAAAGGAGAAGAAAATAATATTTTCTTCTCGTGACATATCTTGCAACCTCTATATTTTTTTTTATTTCTTCCTACTAGAACTACACTATTTTTTATCATATGCATATCTTGATCATTTTGTGTAGGAAACTTCGTGGAACACTCATTCGAAGTGAGGGAACTATATCCAGACTAGTTTGCAACCTAGAGCTATTTAATGGAAATTTTAGATTATGGAAATAGACCAAATATTTTAGTCAAAGTAGAGAAAGTCAAATTAGAAAATGTAGATTTTAAAACATTCACTTTTGAGTCTTGATGCCTTCTCAATTTTTTTTGAGCAAGTAACTTCCAATCCAATTGACCCCAAGTTGTAACTTGCGAGAGTTTCCCCACTTTCTCTAGAACTGGCTGCAAAAACTTTCTTTGTGCTTCCATACGAAATTGCAAGTGTCTTTCGACCTGCTCAAAAGAGAGGCACACAATCAATATGAAATTTTAAGTTCATACTCCTCTATAGCATAGTAGATTCATGTACAATGAATGGAAGCCAAGAAAGGAATTATAACTCTTAACTCTAACAGTTTTCACAACCTTCTCTATACCCTCCATTTGCATCCACAGGGACCATATGATCTGCAATGTGCTGAGATACAAAAAAAAAAAATTCGCTGGATATTCCTTCTCTTATTGCATCATTATTCATAGAAAATAAATCATCATTTGGAGAAGCTAAAATGGTTTAGGCACCATAAAACAGACGGATAGTTTCTAATAGAAATAAACCAAAGCACGTAGTTGTGACACTCCTGAGTCCTGATAGAATTGAAAACCATTTTTTACAAAAGCACCATGGAATTTTTTTTGAATCCTAATGGTGTTTTTTAAACCGAACTGCTTCTGTAACCTGGGTATTTCAGGGCCTCCTCGTTGTTTGGGCAGTGGCGATATTTGTTTCTCAAACTAGTTCTATCGAATATAGCAATATGTATCTCAAAATTTGATTGACGACAATACCTTGGTGGATTCGACATGACCTTTGCAAACATTCTTGTTGGAAGGAAGGATACTTTAGCCAAAGGGGAAATATAGTTTTAAGGGGGAATATATGAAGACAAATTGCATAAACCTTTTGGCGAAATTCCACCATCGCTTATATGGAATAGGAAGTACATGATCCATTTGTTAATAGTTTATTTAACCCTATAAAGTGATGTTTTCTTAGTTTGCATAGATTCTTCTATCTCCTTTGTGCTTACATGCCAATAATATACGTATCTGATGAATATTTATGTTAACCCTGCAAAATTCTATCCTACTATGATCATTGCACTGACAACAATGTACATATAAATGTCATAAGTTTACAGTGCAGAGTTCAAGGAGAATGTGTGTGCCTAGTAACCATTGAGTGAGTGTCTAATATGAATGAAGTAAATGTTTGAACCCTTAGCTTCACAATCTCAATTTTGAGAAATTTTTGTTATCTATTGGTCAACCATTTTATAATGAATGCAAACACAAATTAATAATAATCTATGATTAAATAGGAAACAACCCACCCATGTTAAGTAATCACAATGCCTTACATTATCGAATTAATATTTTCTTTAGGTTACTTCAACCTCTTTATTTTTGGGCCAATATTATGGAGAGAGACTTGTGTGTATGCCCATGCTAAAACCAAAATACATGTTTAAGGAGAATTTGAATATTGAGTTTCACCAAAATATTTGTTTAAGGGGAATTTGAATATTGAATTTCACCAACACAAGATTAAAAAAAAATACATGAGATTCTTTACAAATGAAATATTAATTAGTAGATACATAAAGTCTGTCATACTAACATGAATGTTTTTTTTGGAAGATGGAGCAAACCAAACGTCTCAGGCCTGCAGTGTAATTTATATGAACTTTTCAATGTTAAATGTAGTCTTGAACTAACTCAGTCATACTAAGAAGAATAAAAAACAAAGAATTTCCAGAGTATATAGTTGTATAATTTTTTTATTTACATCATCATACATATATAAAATGGTGCTTATCATATTGGCACACTATAAAATGACTAGATCAAGGTTGAAAATTAAGGGGAAAATAAGATAGTATCTCTCATCTCCCAGCAATGTATTAAGACGTAATGCAATGGCCATTGGCTCTGAATCTCATTCATGAATACATTATCGGCTTGCTCATATGTGCCAAATTCTAAGCCACATTGATATACAATGCTAATTTTCTCAACCACAAACCACTCACATGGACCCACCTTTCCATGGAGGATACATTGGTATAACCATTGGAATTTAAGTCCAATTCTGCTGCTATTTTGAGAATTTATTATTCCCGTTTGAGCATTTTTTAAACTTGATTCATATAAATTTCATTGCCTCATACATTTGACTATTTTCATGCAGTGATAAAGCACCAGAAAAGGTTTATTGTACTCATGCAGAGATAGAGCATTAGAGCAGGGTGATTATTTCTATGCAGATATAGAGCACTAGAAAATGCTGATTGTTTTTAGGGAGACAGAGATCATTAGAAAACACTAATGTCGTTTCCATGTGTTGAACAAAAAAACACATCATTCATTCACAAGCTTCCTTTTTCTTCAGATAAAGGATTGCCATTTTCTTCAGCGTGTACTATGTCACTAGTAGACTTCTCATCCAAAATAATCGAAGAGTCCTTCGTCCCACGGAAAGGAGAAGAAATATTTTCTTCTCCTGCCAATTCTTGCAGCCTTGTATATTTTCTTATTTATTGCTGCTAAAATTGCACCATTGTATCATATGCATACCTTGATTGTTTTCTAACACCAATCTGCAAATTTTCTATAGCAATTTTCTTTGAATTCTCATTCAAAGTGAGGATGGTGTATGCAGATCAGTCTGTAGCCTAGCCTAATTGATGGGAAATTTCAAATTATGGAAATATAAAAGTTATTTTAGGCATAGTAGAGAAATTCAAACAAAAAATAATAGACTTAAAACATTCACTTTTGATGCCAACTCAAAATATAATTAATAAGAAGCTCCCAATCCAATTGACCCCATGCTTTAACTTGCTAGAGTTTCAGTTGCCTTAACTCTTGAACTAAATAGAAGTATTGTTCTGTTACCTCTATACGAGTTTGCAAGTGCCTTTGGACCTGGTCAAAAGAGAGGCACACAACAATGTGATATTTTAAGTTCAAACTTGTTTATAGCATAACAAAGTGATTTGCAATGAATGTAAGCTAGAAAGGAACTATAGCCCTTAACTCTAGTGGTTCGTACAACCTTCTCTGTACCACCATTTGCATCCACAGAGTCCCTATGATCTGCAATGTGATGCGATACAAGAAAAAAAGGTTAGCCAGATCTTTCTTCTGTTATTGCATTATCATTATTGAAAAATAGACCATCATCTAGAAAGTATAAAATGGTCTATCGACCATAAACCATAGGCACAATGTTCATATAAATGTTATAAGTTTCCAGTGCAGACTTAAAGGTGAATGCAGGTGCCTAATAACCATTGACTAAGTATCTAATACACATGAAGTAAAATTTTGAAACCTGAGCGTCACAAACTAAAAATTGAGAACTTTTTGTTATCTGTTGGTCAACCATTTTATAATGACTTTGCAGAGACATATTAACAATAAGCCATGATTATATAGGAAAAAATGCACCCATGTTAAGTACTCACAATGCATTACATTATCGAATCAATATTTTAGATAGGTCACTTCAACTTCTTTCTAAAGACTAGGGAGAGAGACTAGTGTGTATGCCCATGATATACCAAAATTTTTGTTTAACGAGAATTTGAATATTGAGTTTAACCAACACATGTTCAAAAAAAAACACGAGATTCTTTAAAAAACAATATTAGTTAGTAGATACATAAATTATTTCATGCTAACATGAATGTTTTTTGGAATATGGATCAAACCAAACCTCTTAGGAATGCATTGTAATTTATATGAAAATTTCAATGTTAAAAGTATCTTGACCCAACTTATTCGTCCAAAGAACAATCGAAAACAGGAATTTCCAGAGTATCTAGTTGTATAATTATGTTATTTACACCATCTTACATTTAAAGAATGGTGCTCATCTTATTGGCACAATAGGAAAGGACTCGATCAGGGTTTAAAGTTAAGGGGGAAAGAAGGAAGGATCTCTCATCTACCAACAATGTATAAACAATGTATAAATCCATAATGCAATTGCTATTGGCTGTGAATCTCGTCCATGAATGCAGTTATCGCTTTCCCATGTGTGCCAAAGACTAAGCCACATTGAGATACAATTCTCATTTGCTCCACCGAAAACCATTCACATCAATCTCCCTTTACTTGGGGGATATAGTGGTATAACCATTGGAATTCAAGTCCAACTCTGCTGACATTTCAAAATTTCATTATTCCCATTGGAACATGCTTTATCTTGATTCATATTAAAATTTCCTTCCTCATAAATTTGACTATTTTCATGTAGAGATAGAGGACTAGAAAAAAGTTGAATATTTTCATGATGATATAGAGCATTAGAAAAGGTTGAATATTATTATGCAGAGGTTGAAAAACAATTGAATATTCTCCTTTCTCATGAAAAACAATTGAAGAGACCTTGGTCCTAGAGAAAGGAGAAGAAAACCCCTGCCAATTCTTGCAATATTTTTTTTTAATTTCATCTTGATAAAACTGAACCACCGTATCATATGCATGCATTGACTATTTTCTACCACCAACCTGCAAATTATGTAGGCTAGCTTTATTAATGGGAAATTTTAGATTCTGGAAATAGACCAGATGTTTTATGCATATTAGATCAAATCAAATAAAAAAATATAGAATTAAAACATTCACTTTTGAGGCCAACTCAGATAGTTTCGAATAAGTAGCCTCCAAACCAATTGACCCCAGTTTTTAACTTGCTAGATTTTCCCTTGCTTTCTCTTGAACTAACTGCAAGAACTTTCTCTGTTACTTCCATACGAAGTTGGAAGTGTCTTTGGAAATGCTCAAAAGAGAGGCACAAAATCAATGTGACATTCTAAGTTCAGATTTCTCTATTGCGTACCAGATTCATGTACAATGAATGGAGGCCAAGAAAGGAACTATAGCCCAAAACTCTAGCCGTTCGTACAACTCTCTTTGTACCACCGTCTGCATCCACAGGGACCCCATGATCTGCAATGTGCTTGGATACATGAGAAGAATGTTAGCTAGCTAGATCTTCCATATCTTAATGCATCATTAGTCTTGAAAAATAAACCATCATTTAGATTGGATAAAATGGTCCATGGACCATAAATAAGAGCCATACTTCCTAATAGAAATAAAAAAAAGGACATAGTCTCGACTCTCCTCAGTCCTACCAGATTGAAATCCATTTCTCACAAAAGCACCATCGAAACTTTGTCAAATTCTGATGGTGTTTTGTAAATGGATATGCTTTGTAAACTATGCATTTCAAAGTTTTGTCCTTTTCTGGGAAATGACATTATCTATTTATCAACGCAGTTCTATCCAACTTATGAGATCTCACTGGATCCTTACAGATAATATACTCACTATACTTATGATGGGACTCAAGTGTTCTGCTGTCTTTTGAAGTCTCATTTTTCCCAACTACACAATGGCCTCCAAAATCTAAAGGAAACAAATGAATAAGGATTAAGGAATTGCAACCCAAATTGACCTTGCTAAATCTAGGAACTTTATATGGCGAAAACCAAGTATTCTAACATCCGCCCAAGAGGTAGAGAAGAGCGCAGATCCCAATGTCTCCAAGGATCCATGATACACATTTCTTCTTGGTTTCTAACCAGTATAATTTAATAGGGCCAATATACTCCTACCCTACTCTTCCTTCCTGCAAAAACACCCAAATATTCAACATAAATACCTTAAAATAAATACCGATAAAAAGCTTCAGAAATTGGGAAATGGAAATTCGAGCTGGCCACAGTTCCTGGCCTAGGTTTTTAACTTGTTAGAATTTCCATTGCTTTAACCCTTGAACTGACTACAAGCACTCTTCTGCTACCTCCCTCCCTGGGAGTTTGCAACCAATGTGATATTTTAAGATGAAACTTGTCTATAGCATAGCAGATTCATGTGCAATGAAGGGAAACCGAGAAAGGAACTATAGCCCTTACCTCTAGCAATTCTTACAACCTTATCTATACCTCCATCTGCATACACAGGGACCCTTTGATCTGCAATGCGATGCCATACAAGAAAAAAAATGTTAGCTAAAAATTCCTTTTCTTATTTCATCCTTATTATCGAAAAATAAACCATCAATTGGAGAAGATAAAATGGTATATGGATTTATATTATAAATCATACGCACTGTTTCTAGCATGAATAAAAAAATTCATATAGTCTCGACTCTCGTCAGTCCCAACAGATTGAAATCCCTTTTTCACAAAAGCACCATTGAAACTTTGTCAAATCCTGATGGTGTTTTGTAAGCGGATATGCTCTGTAAACTATGCATTTCAAAGTTTCATCCTTGTTTGGGAAATGGCGTTATCATGGCTTATTGTTAATATGCTAAATTCTAATGGTATTTTTTAAACTGATCTGCTTTGTGACCTAGGCATTTCAAACCTTCGTCCTTGTCTCGGCAGTGAAATTACCCTTTGAATTTACAAGATCTCACTAGATCATGACATGGAGTATACCTACTCTGTTTAAAACCACCATGGGATTCAAATTTCCTACTGTCCTTTGAAGTCTCATTCTCCTCAGCTGCATGATGGGATTCTTAATCCAAGGAAACAACTGAAAGAAGACACGATAATAGTTAAAGAATTGCAACCCACAATGAACTTGCTCAATATATCAGATGGTGGAGGGTACCAAGTATTCTAAAATCCACCTCAGAGCGCAGGGCCCAATGACTCCCAAGATCCAAGTTACACGTTTATTCTTGGGTTTTAGTTGGTATAGTTGGTATAATTTAAGAGGGCCGCTATACTCTTTCCCATCTCTTCCTTCCTGAAAAAACATATTCAACATAAATACGAAGAAATAAGTACCCATAAAAACCTATTGATTCTTCAAAATGTTAGTCCACCCCTTCAATAGCTAAATATGTTATATCCTGGACAAGAAAACAATCAACCAATCTGGTACATTTAGGTGATCTAGTTAAAAATAACTGCAATGAAAACACTAAACACAACGAGATATGGAAATGAAATCTTTTATTTATATTATATCTAAAAATGAAATTAACACATATCCATCCAAAATATTGGAACCCCTACAAATGGCATGCACGACTGCCCAACAATGACAAAGCTAAGATATTGAAGCCCACTTGTGAATCATGGATGGATCCACCACACAAATATTACCATGGGGTTTTCGTCTGAGGATCAATGTTAGAACTTGCCACACCAAGTTCTCAACCAAAATACAATAAGATAGATAAGTTTAGGAATATTTCATTGTTGGGAAAAATACTGAGAGGGGGAGGAGGTGAATCATTATTTACAAGAATCACAATCTTTTACTTTTCTTTTACTGATTTCTATACGTGGCTTTGATTAGCCTACCTAGTGTATGTATGCAGATATCCTAACAGAAATTTGCGTATGCTCAAATAACTTTATTGTTCAGATAAATATTCATGTGCAGTAATAACAGAATAAATCGTCACACAAGAGCATCACACATGAACACCAAGATTTAAGGTGGAAACCCAATTCGGGAGAAAACCATTGTTGTTGTCATATCTGCTTTCAATATTTATTATATATAAAATTTCTTACAATATTGTACTGATGCAGACTCATATCAGTATGTAGGAATATATCTGCAGAAGGCTGCAACCTTCTCTCGTTCTCCAGCTACTATTGGAAGGGAGCTCCAACCCCCTGGTCTCGTTTATTAGCCACTACAAGAAGGGAGCTACAACCCTCTAAACAGAACACCGACTTCTACCAGAAGGAAGCTTCTACTTCCATACTGAAGGCTTTAAGCCTCAGACCCACTGCAAACCACATTTCATAAATTTTCACACTGGATCCAACAGCTTCAACACAACTCAATATATAGATCAACACCAATAGCCATAACCCAAAATTTAAACAAAACAGTGAGATCACTGTAACCAAAACATAGTAATAAACCCAGACTTCTCAATCAACATGCAGAATCAATTTCAACCTTGATCATTTATCACATTAAATGCATACACTACTTCACTTTACTGTAACCTGTGTGTATACACGCTTTATTGCACATCAACCTGCGTATAGATCTGTGAATACTGAATTTCCAGAATTTGATCAGAGTGAGAAACATATCTGAGGCTTTCAGTCATACATATTTTTAGATTTGCAGAAGCCTTATTCAGTCAACATCATCAATCATATTTAATCACACATTGATCATATTTTTACATAGTCAACTAACAACATATACAATATTCAAACAACTTAGATCTACATGAAGACTTCATTGAAAGACAACATAAATATAACAACAATAAATAGATAAATTCTTCATCAAGCTTCGGAAAACCCTGAATTCCATATGCGCTTTTGCTGAAAAAAACCACATGCATACGTGCTTTTACCGTGATGAACTATTGTATAGATCTGTATATATTCAAGACTGCAGAAAGTTTCAGATCAATAGACTTACCCAGATTTTACCCTTCATTTCAATAATCATGCGTTAGGTCACAGATCTAAAAATCTCACCAACAGATCAAGGAAATACATAGTCATTTCAGGTCTAGAGATCCTCATCCATCATTGTATTCATGGGTGTATCATAATTTTAGATCTACCAATAAACAGTAATCCATTCCATGCAGATATACTTCAGAGAGAAGTATTCAATTAAAACCCATGTACTTTCCCACTTACACCATGATCTTCTTCTCCTTATATAGGTTTAGCATTTTCCAATACCATGAGCGAAAACCACATAAGTGCCGATGGTATTTTTGGATGTAATCAAATATATGACACAACGCTCAATACTGTGGGCTGAAACCATGGTAATAACCCCCATTATCATAAATTTAGAGCACAAAAGGCATACGCTACCTTTCGCGTTCTTTTCCACGTGTATACACAAATTTTCTTGCACGAACTTGTGTATAGAACCTTAAATATGAATATTAACCATCTTCCGTTGGACCTTCTGCTAAACCATAACCATCTTTTGCTAGACCTTCTGCTAAACAATTGTGCTTCACCAGAAAACATATACTGCAGCTTTTGCAAGTGAGTTTCCATCAAGGACAACATATGCATTCATAAAAATCATATTGCCAACAATCTCCCCCTTTGGACTTGATGGAAACCATGTTGGAGTTTGATCACCATAACCTATAGATATATGAGATATAAACATTATCCTAACACCAAATACTCTCCCCCTTTGACATCAAGAGAAAAGGGTGGACAAATGCTCCCCTTGAGCACATGCTAAAAAATACATGATTCTATAACTCACTGAGTATGACTTTTCCTATCACCAAGGACTCATTCTTACATCAATGATCCAACCGAGTGGATTTACATATGCCCAACCAAGTGGGTTTACATTTTGAACAAGTCCATACGTGACTCAATATGATAGTTTTTACATCATAGGTCTCGACATGACCCTTACATCAAATTACAAATATGACTTTTTATAACCACAACCAAAGAATCTCAAAAGAGATATCATAATGAAGAAACCAACATAATGCCAACAATGCATTCTTCTCATCAAGGCTAATGCTCTGTTGTGAAACCAACTCCAAGAATAGAAGAAAAGAGAGATCAACGCCTTAGAAATCAACCACTTCAAGAGGGCAACCTCTAATACATTACATAAATGAACAACTCTTGGATGCTACAAATGACCAAAACCTCCTTATATATATAGGAGTCCATAGGGCCACAATATAATCCTAGCCGACCTAACAATAATAATTTAAGGGCACAATAATAACAATATTGGGGTTACAAGGGTACAACAATAACAATAAGGGGGTTATACTAATAATAATAAGGGTCTAAACTAGTAATATAGGGACCTAACATTCCTCTATCCTTCAAAAAAGTTTTTCCCTCAATGCTGAAGTAGCTCTGGGTGCTTCTGTATAAAATTCTCATCCTCCCATGTAGAATCTTCAGTGGGTAAGTTCTTCCACTTGATGAGATACTCTGAAATTGATCGATTTCGTAGTTGTCGAGTTCTTTTTTCCATGACTGCTTCAGGTTCCAATATGATTTCCCCTTCCCCATCAAGTTCTGGCAATACTGTTTGAACTGGAAGATTTTCACCTATAACCTTCTTTAAGCATGAAACATGGAAAACTGGATGTACTCGCGAAGAAGCAGGAAGCTCCAATTTGTATGCCATAGTACGAATCTTTTGCAACACCTTGTAAGGACCATAGTACTTTGGCGATAATTTATTATCCTTCTTTGCTTGCTTGAGGGACATTTGTTTGTATGGTTGTAGCCAGAAAAATACCCAATCTCCTACATCAAAACTTCTCTCAACTGCGATCGGGCGGCCCACCATTTGTTTCTCGATTTTGTGCCAAATTTAGGTTATCCTTTAAGAGTTGGAGAACTTCTTGTTGATGCTCGATGTGATCTTCCACTGCTTGAACCTTAGAATTTTCTCTTAAATATGATGTGATGGACGATGGATGATATCCATAAAGTGCCATAAATGTGGTAATTTTTGCTGCAGTATGGAAGGAAGTGTTATACCACCATTCATCGAGAGGTAACCACTTGACCTATTTCGTTTGTTTATCAGATACAAAACAACAAATATATCCTTCCAAACATTTATTCACTATCTCAGTTTGACCATCGGATTAAGGATGATAAGATGAGCTATGAGCTAGTTGAGTACCCAAACAAGAAAAGAACTCCGTGCAAAAATTTCTAGTAAAAATGGGATCTCTGTCACTCACAATAATATTTGGGTTTCCATGTAGCTTTTGAATTGTATCGATAAAAGTAGTAGCAACTATACTTTCTTTAAATGGATGAAATAATGCAAAAAGGTGTGCATACTTGGTAAGTATATCAACTACCACCATGATGACACTCTTTCCTTCGGACTTGGGTAAACTTGTGATAAAATCCATTGAAATCTCCTCCCAACATTGACTTGGAATGTATAAAGGTTGTAGAAGACCTCGGGTCTTAATTGTCTCAAATTTATTTTGCTGGAAAACCAAACATTCCGCTACAAAATTTTGAATATCAGATTTAAGGCCATCCCAAAAAAATTCTTTCTTCACCCTGTGGTAAGTTTTTAAAAATCCTGAGTGACCTCCTAAAGGAGAAGTGTGCAATTCCAAAAGAATCTTTTGTTTTATTTGGGAACTCTTACAAAGATATAAGCGATCCTTGTACCATAAGGAATCATTTTTCCAACTAAATGTATCAGATGTACTAGGATCTTGCTGCAACTTTTGAATGAGTGTCCACACTTCTTTGTCTTTCTTCCATTCATCCCTTGCTTCGGTTATCCAATCCAGTTGGATAATAGAAATGGCACAAAGCAATGCTTCCATGTCTTCATTATTTATTGAGAGTGCATATGCAACAACATTTAGCTTTCCTTTTTTGTAGATTAGTTCAAAGTCATAACCCAACATCTTTGTGACCCATTTTTGTTGCGCTTTTGAAGATATTCTTTGTTCCAAAAAGTGTTTAAGACTATCATGATCAGTTTTTACCTTGAAGTGTCTTCCCATTAGGTAAGGTCGCCATTTCTTTAGTGCATGTAGTATTGCTAACATTTCCTTCTCATAAATATCTTTATGTAAATACTTTCCTTTGATTGGACGACTTTCAAAAGCAATGGGTCTTCCTTCTTGCATTAAAACTACATCAATTCCATTTCCTGAGGCATTACATTCCACAATAAAGGTCTTTTTGAAATTTGGCGTAGCTAAGACCGGTGCTAGGAACATTGCCTCTTTAAGAAGTTCAAAGGCCTTAGTTGCTTCAGGAGTCCATGAAAATGCATCTTTCTTCAATAATGTTGTTATAGGTGCTCCTATTTTCCCATAATTCTTAACAAACTTGCGATAATACCCTGTTAACCCAAGAAATCCTCGCAACTACTTTATGGTTGTGGGAACTTTCCATTCCTTAATGGCTTTAATTTTGTTAGGGTCTACTTTAACACCCTCGTGAGATACAATATGACCCGGATATTCCACCTCTTGTACTCCAAAGAAACATTTGGATTTTTTTGCATATAATTGTTTCTCCTGCAATAGTTTGAGCACCCTGTCAACATGTTCAACATGATCCTTCCAAGACCTGCCGTAGATTAGTATATCATCAAAAAATACTAGCACAAATTTTCTAAGGAAGGGTTTGAAAATGGAATTCATCAACCCTTGAAATGTAGAAGGTGCATTGGTATGGCCAAAAGGCATGACCAAAAATTCATAATGACCCTCATGAGTTCGAAATGCTGTTTTTGGAATATCTTCAGTCTTCATTCTAATTTGATGATATCCTGAACGAAGATCCAACTTGGTAAAATAAATTGCTCGATGTAATTCATCCAATAATTCATCAATCACAGGAATGGGAAATTTGTCTTTAATGGTGAGCTTATTGAGCTCCCTATAATCCGGACACATTCACCATGATCCATCCTTCTTGTGTACCAATACTACAGGAGCAGAGAAAGAATTTTGACTAGGTTGAATTATACCCGCCTCTAACATTTCTGCAATCATATGTTCAATTTCGCTCTTTTGGAAGTAAGGATATCTATAAGGCCTGATGTTTGGAGGAACACTTCCCGGAATCAAATGAATAGCATGATCATGATCACGAATAGGTGGGAGTCCTTTGGGAGTTTCAAACACCTTGGAATGATTGTCCAAGACTTGTTGGAGATCTGCAGAAATAGATGATTTTAATGTTGGAACTTCTAGTGAGCATAATTGTGCAATTACACCTCGTTGTTCTTTCTTTAGAAGCTTTGTCATGACATTAGAGCTTATTATCTTTCCCGTCTTCCCTGCAATACCCCGTAATTCGACTTCCTTTCCTTCTGAAAAAAATTTCAAGAAAAGTTCTTGAAAATTAAAAGCTACCATCCCCAAAGATTGTAACCATTGTACTCCTAGTACAACATCAACACCTCCCATAGGAATGGAAATCATTGGAATATTCAATACATATTCCCCCATGGTTAGCTTGATATTATGGCATTTTCCAGAGAAATTTATAGTTCCTCCATTTGCAACCATCACTTGACATTCTGGTGCTGGGTATAGGAAACAATTCAATTCCTTGGCTACCTTACAATGAATAAAATTATGGGTACTACCTGAATCAATCAACACTATTACCTTTTTCTTCTTGATGTCCTTCTATCTTGACAGTTTGAGGAGTGGTAATTCTTGCCAATGCATTACACGATATGGCCAGACTCATTTCTTCCTCTTCTAGGGTTGGTTCCTGGTGTATATCCTCTTCTTTTAAAGATTCTTGTTAATTTCCTTCTTCCTCTTCACAATCTATGTAAAATAATTTATTCTCAGCACACTTATGACCTATAGTGTATTTTCTATCACAATTGTAGCAAAGCCCTTTTTCTCTTTTTTCTTCCAATTGTTGTGGTGTCAACCTTGTAGGTTGTGGAATTCTAGGAGCATGAACACTTCCATATTTATATATGTGAGTGGTAGGCTTCCTTGTCGACATAATTTTACATTCAATTTTTCTTGACAACCTAAATTCCTTCTTCAATGAATCATGTTCCCAAACGCGAACTTCATGTTGGATGTTATCCTTTAAAGTCCCTATGAAGACATCAATCCTATGTTCCTCTGGAATATCAGTTACCCTTATATTCAATTTTTGGAAGTCCTCAATGTGCTCCACCACTGAACCTTTTTGTTTGAGATTTATCAATTAGCTAAAGAAGGTGTTGCTCTTTGTATCCTCATAATGTGCTATAATTTCCTCCGTAAAAATTGACCAAGTGACAATTTTTTTAGGGGATCAAAGCCATCGATACCATACAAATGTGTTATGTTCTAAATGTAAAGTTGAAATGTGTACCTTTTGTGTGTTTTTCACATTATTGAGATAAAAATATTGCTCCATTTGTAGTATCCATGTTACAGGATCCTTGCCATCAAACTTCCTCATATCCATCTTTGGAATATGGTGGTTCTTCCATCCAACATTAGAGTTTATGAAATCACGATTAACATCTATTTTGTTCTCATCATGAGTTTCTTCTACTATCTTTCCGCCATTAGGAATCATTTCTTGTATCAACTTTGTCAAACCTTCCATGTCTACTTTTAGATCTTTCTTCATGTTTTCCATGTTGTCTTTCATTTTTTCTTCCATGTCCTCCATCTTGGCTTCCACGCCATCCATCTTATCTTCCACACCTTTCTTCAAACCATCCATATTATTCTTCAAACCATCCATATTCGCTTCCACACATTTCTTCAAAACTTCCATTTCATTTTTTTTTGCTCTTTACGAGAGCGAAATTTGGTGCACTTGCTCTTGTAATTTTGATAGATCATGTTGCAATTCTTCATCTTCATGAGTCATAGTAGAGTGTTCTGAGGGCTTAATGTGTGTTGAATTATTTTTAGGAGGAATTTTACAACCCAATACTAAAATATATGCTCAATAAGCCCTTGGAATCACTTCAAAATGATTTTTTACACAAGACTTATGTAATTCGGAAAAAAAATGCACATGTTTTTCTTTATTTTGAGGAGCTCGATATTGAAACTGAATTATCTCTGTGATTTTGGATCTTCAATATCTAAAATTTGGCCCTGATGTAGCCCTTTGAATCCTCTTTCGAATTCCACAGGTCTGACCCAATTTGGATTCTTCAAGGAAAAGTTTTGTCCAATCTCTCACAATGACCTAATTATGGACTGGTTCAGTAGAGCGAAATTGTACGACTTGCCACGTGTCACTGTTTCCTCCTCTGGCTCAGAAATTGATAGACAGGAAACTGCAGTCTATGTACTTTTAGCCACTCTTTATAGAATTCCAACCCGATGCTCAGAGAGAGAGTTATGAATATTTTCCCATGATCACCTCTTTGAGATGAAATTCGGGAGCCTGAAAAATCCCTAACTTCACAGATCCTACCTCCCAAAATAATGCGAATAAATCTCTAAAATTGTTCCATGACGTTTCTTAGGATTTAAGCTTCTCTCTAAAGGTTTCAGCTTCTGAAACCTTGTAGAAAAAAAGTTATAGCGAAAATTCCACGATGACCTGTTTAGGTTAAATTCAAAAGCTTGCAAAAAGTCCTAACTTCCACATATCAGATCTCCGAAAATATTGTGAACCAAGCTCTAAAATTTTGTGAAGATGTTCCTCAGGATTTCTGCTTCGCGCTCTAACAATTTTATCTTCTGAACCTTCATAGAAAAAATGTTATAGCAAAAATTCCATGATGACTTGTTTGGAGCAGCGAAACCCTAGAATCTAAAACTCTGATACCAAATGTTGTGAAACCAGCTCCAAAAATAGAAGAAAAGAGAGATCAACGCCTTAGAAATCAACCACTTTGAGGGGGAAACCTTCAATACATTACATAAATGAACAATTCTTGGATGCTACAAATGACCAAAACCACCTTATATATAATAGGATTCCATGGAGCCACAATATAATCCTAGCCGACCTAAAAATAATAATTTAAGGGCACAATAATAAAAATATTCGGGTTACAGGGGTACAACAATAACAATAAGGGGACTATACTAATAACAATAAGGGATTAAACTAGTAATATAGGGACCTAACATGCTCCCCCTCAACCTGTGCATCCTGAACACCTTCAACAACCAATTCATCAAAGCATCTTCATAAAAAGATCAAGGAAAAGAACTGTAAGAAAAATTACTAGAACATCATATTTACCCATCAACATTCGAGGAAAAAAGTATGACCCATATTGTTCTGAAAACTGACCCACGGATTTTATGTCAGCAAAAACCATACGTGGCTTTATACAGAGAACCTCACGTATATACGCGACTTGTCTTCATGAAACCTGCATACCGAATTTAATCTTCTGAAATCAAGCAGATTTGATAAGTGAGGCAGAGACAACTCCCATATTTCGTCTAAGATATTCAAATGCTTCCCTGGGAAGAGGTTTAGTAAATATATCAACAACTTGTTCTTTGGAGGGAACATACTCCAATTTAACCTTTTTCTCAAGCACTTGTTTTCGTAAGAAGTGATACTTGATAGGAATGTGCTTGGTTTTAGAATGCATAACAAGATTTTTTGAGATACTGATGGCAGTTGTATTATCACATAGGATGGAAATAGGAGGAGAACATTTGATTTGAATATCTTGTAATGTTTGCATCATCCAAATAATTTGTGTGCAACATGATGCGACAATCACATATTTTGCTTCTGTTGTAGATACGGCAATGGAACTTTGTTTCTTGTTGAACCAAGATACCAATCGCGGCCCCATATAGAATGCACCACCACTAGTGCTTTTCCGATCATCAACATTTCCAGCCCATTCCGCATATGTGTAAGCATGAAGAGTAAGACCAACATTCTTTAGATACCATAGACCAAAATATTGAGTTCTTTGTAGATATTTTAATATTATTTTTACATCCTGAAGATGTGACTCCTTTGGATTGGCTTGGAATCGTCAAACAATCCCAACTGCATGAATAATATCTGGTCTAGTCCTAGTTAGATAAAGCAGACTTCTAGTCATAGATCTATACTCTAGTTGGTTTACCATGGTAGAATCATCATGATAACTGAGCTTACATTCAGTCACCAATTGAGTGCTCACAGGTTTGCAGTCTTCCATCCCATAATTCTTCAGGATTTGCTTGAGATATTTTGCTTGTGATATAAATATGCCATCTTTTGCTTGTTGCACATTTAAGCCAAGAAAATATGTTAGTTCCCCAAGTAATGACATTTCAAACTCTTGTTGCATAACAGAAGAAAATTTCTGACTCATGGATTCTTCATTACTCCCAAAAATGATGTCATCAACATATACAACAATAATTAATAGTTTATCATCCTCAATTTTTTTATATAAGTTACTATCAGCAGATCCTTTTGTGAAACCTTATTGTTGAAGATATTTTTCAAGATGATAGTACCATGCCCGAGGATCCTGTTTTAGACCATATAGAGCCCTTTTGAGTTTGCAAACAAGTTTTTCATCATTCCCAGAATGAATCCTTCTAGTTGTTTTATATAAACTTCTTCTTCTAGATCACCATTGACGAAAGCAGATTTTACATCCATTTGATAAACTTTGAACTGTTGAAAACTTGAAAAAGAAATAAACATTCTTATGGCTTGAAGTCTGGCTACAGGTGCGATGTTTCTTCAAAGTCTATACCTTCTTGTTGAGCATACCCTTTACAAACAAGTCTAGCTTTGTTTCTAATAAAATCTCCATTTTCATTTAACTTTTTTTTTAATATCCATTTTGTTCCAATAACATTTTTATCATGAGGTCTTGGAACCAATTCCCAAGTATTATTATTTTCAATTTGATCAAGTTCTTCATTCATGTCATGAATCCAACATTCATCTTTACTAGCTTGATTTACATTTTGTGGTTCAATGGTGGATAAAAATGCCAGATAACTGGGAGATCCTACAAGAGTTCTTCTTCTTTGGACACCTGATCCATTTTCTCCCAATATTTGAGATTTAGGATGATTCTTTTGAACATACCTAGATGGAGCCTTTTCTGATATATCTTCTTATGGTGCTTCATTGGGTTCTCCTTCTATATTGTTGTTATTTGATGAGGGAAAATATACATCATCATCATCCTCATTTGTTGTTATTTCCCTTTTAGGATTTGGGAGAGGCTCATCAATTACAACATCAATACATTCAACAATATTTCGAAGTATTTTATAGTAGCATTTGTATGCTTTACTTCTAGAAGAGTAACCAAGAAATATTCCTTTATCTGCTCTAGGCTCAAACTTACCAAGTTTTTCATCATTATTATTGATAAAACATTTTCTTCCAAGAAAACTAAAATGATTTACCGTGGGAATAGTACCATACCAGAGTTCATAAGGAGTTTTATCATTGTTTACACAAACATGAGCCTTGTTGAGAATATTTACTGCAGTAAGTGATGCTTCTCCCCAAAAGGTATCAGGAGTTCCAGATTCATCAAGCATAGCACGAGCCATCTGCTGAACTGTTCTATTCATTCTTTTTTCCACGACATTTTGTTGTGGAGTTCCAACTACAAAAAATAGGATTTTTATGCCATATTGTTCACAGAAATCAAAGAATCCATTTGATATATATTCTCCTCCTCGGTCATATCTAATACATTTAATTTTTAGATCTAATTCATTTTCAACCAAAGCTTCGAAGATATTAAAATTTTCAAATGCTTCATTTATGTTTCAGTAAACTGATCCAACACATTCTAGAAAAGTCATCAATAAATAGAATATAGTATTGTTCTCCACGAGGTGACTTTTTCCTTAGAGGACCACATAAATCAGTATGTATAAGTTCAATAGGCTTACTTGTTGATCCTTCTTTTGCATTAAATTGCACCCTGGTCAAATGTCCCAACATTCTGTGCCATAACCAGATTTCTGTAGATTTACCTAGATAGCATTGCTCTTGGCCACCTTTCAATATATACAGATTGTTGGGTGTTTTTGTTCCTTTTATTAAAAATTTTCCTGTGTCAAGTTCATGAATTTCACTCTTTTGAACTAAATACAACTTCATTTCCTTGATCACACATTTGACTCACACTCAACAAGTTATGCTTTAATCCATCCACATACATAAAATTGTTATCTTTAACCTTTTCTTTTAGAAAAACAGATCCTTTACCCTTAATGATAGCAGGAGATTCATTTCCAAAAGTAAAATTCTTTTCCTTCTCTAATGCATTGTATGAAAAAAGTTTGTTTTTATCACTTGTCATGTGTTTTGAGCATCCGCTATCAATGTACAATTGATTTTCTTCTCCTTCTGCAAATAAATCTATGCCATAGCTTTAAAACTATAAGTCCTTATTTCTCCATACCTTGGAACTTGCGGGTATCTGATCTTTTGGCTAACGTTTTCTCCTGCATTCAGATTCTTCATGTCCAAAGTTATTGCAAAAAGAACATTCAATTTCGTCTTGAAGAGGAGAAAAGTTGTTATAAGTATTCTTCTTTATTCCTGTCTCATTTATTTGCTTTCTTGCTTCTCCGGTCATGATGGTAACTTTGTATGCAACACATTGAGCAACTTTATGACCAAAATTATGACATGAGAAACATTGTCCGTTAAAGAAGAAATTTCTGCGATCATGGAACGTTCTATTGATGTTTACCTTTTGATTGATATTTCCGTTATTGTTCATCCTTGAATTGAAGTGGTCATGCTTTACCTTGGCATTATCTTTTTTCTTTTTATGAGTGATGAAGTGTTGCTGGGTGGCTTTAGCTGCATTTAGATAGCTTGTTGTTGAAGATTGAGAATATTCACCAATATATCCAAGACCTGTCTTTACAAGAGGAGAGCGTTGCGCCTTGATAATTTCATCTAAGGTTTCAGATCCTTTAGCAAATCTAAGATTTAAAGTTTTCACTTTCTCAATTTCCTTTCTTAGACTTACTATTTCACATTCTAATTTCTCATTGTGCTTCTCATTTTCTATAAGTTGATTCTTTAGAGTATCTATGGCTATTTTTTTCTCTTCCAAACATATTTTGAGTTGATTTATTTCTTCAATAAAATCATTTTCCTCCAAATCATCCATAAAAGTATCTTTACCCTCATTAGTGTCCTTTTCTAATTCCATGAGTAGTCTAATATCTTGATCATATTCTCCTTCTTCACTATTTGATGGACCATCACTATCTTCATGAGTATAATAACTTTTTATACTGATAAAACATTTCTTCTTACCTTTTTCCAAATCCTTTCCCTTTTCATGATTATATTTATGAGGACATTTAGCAGTGTAATGACCAACTCTTCCACAAGTAAAACATTTGAAAGGAAGCTTACCTCTGAACCTTCCAATGCCAAGTTGAAGTTTATGTACAAAATTTATCTCATATTTTTCTTATACATACCCTGATCCTTCTTGTTCCTCCATTTCCTTGCCTTTTGCAACTGCTCTAAAAGAAGCTTCTTTGACTTCAGACGGACCTCCTTTCCTCATTTCACATGCATTCAGAATCCCACGAAGTTGAAAAATAGTAAGAGTTTGTAGATCCTTCTTCTCTTTAATAGCACACACTTTTGACTCGAATTTAGGAGTTAGAGATCTTAAAACTTTTTCTACTAGAGTGGTGTCACTTATAACTTCACTCAAATTTATCATACGATTTACAATCTCGTCTAGACATAAAAAGAAACTAGCAATGCTTTCATCTTTATGCATTCCGAGTTTTTCATATTGAATTCTGAGAGTTTGGAGTTTAACACTTTTTACCTTGGCATCACCTTCATAGCTCAGAATGATTTTGTCCCATATCTCCTTTGCTATATTTAACTGCATAACTTTGACAAATTCTGGTTCAGTCAAACTCCCCAATAATGCATTGACAACCTTTTCATTGGTTTCATAGTGTTTCCTTGTTGTTGGATCTGCTGGAACTGAGGCTAGATATTGATAACCACCTTCAACTATAGCCCATATATATGCTCCAAGATATTAAAGATAGGATCTTATCCTTGTGTTCCAGAAGATTAAATTGTTTCCATTGAAGAGTGGAGGTATGATAGATGCCATCCCATCTTGATTTCTCATCTTAGATGATATTCCTTCTAGTGATTAAGCTTCTTTAGAAGGACTTGCTCTGATACCAAATATTGGGAAAAATACTGAGGGGGGGGGGGGGGGGTGGTGAATCAGTATTTACAAGAATTACAATATTTTAATTTTCTTTTAGTGATTTCTATACGTGGTTTTGATTAGCCCAACTAGCATATGTACGCGGATATCCCAATAAAAACTTGTGTATACTCAAATAACTTTATTGTTTAGATAAATATTCAGAAACATTCTTTAGCCCAGATCATCAATTTAAGTAGTAAATATGTGCAGTAATAACATAATAAATCATCACACAAGGGCATCACACATGAACACCGAGATTTAAGGTGGAAACCCAATTTGGGAGAAAACCACCATTGTTGTCGTCTCTGTCTTCAATATTTAATATATAGAAAACTGCTTACAATGTTGTACTGATGCAGACTCATATTAGTACGCAGGCATCTACTTGCAGAAGGCTGCAACCTTCTCTCTTTCTCCAGATGCTACTGGAAGGGAGCTCCAACCCCCTGGTCTCATTTACCAATCACTACTGGAAGGGAGCTACACCCCCTGAACTGAACACTAGCTTCTACCGATAGGAAGCTTCTACTTTCATACTAAAGGCTTCAACCCTCAGACCCACTGCAGACCACGTTTCATAAATTTTCACACTAGATCCAACAATTCAACATATAGATCAACACAATAGCCATAACCCAAACTTTAAACATAACCGTGAGATCATTGTATCCAGAACACAGTAATAAAACCATACTTCCCAATCAACATGCAGAATCAATTTCAACCTTGATCATTTATCACATTAAATGCATACACTACTTCACTTTACTGTAGCCTGCGTATATATGCACTTTATTGCACACCAACATGCGTATTGATCTGTGAATACTGAATTACCAGAATTTGATGAGAATCAAAAATAGATATGAGGCTTTCAGTCATACATCTTTTCATATTTGCAGAACCCTTATTCAGTCAACACCATCAATCATATTTAATCACACATTGATTATATTTTTACATAGTCAACTAGCAGCATATACAATATTAAGAAAACCCAGATCTACATGAAGACTTCATTGAAAGACAACAGAATTAATATAGCAGCAATAAATAGATAACTTTTTCATCAAGCTTCAGAAAATCTTGACCTCCATACACGCTTTTGCTGAAACAAACCTGCGTGCATATGCGCTTTTACCGTGATGAACTAGTGTATAGATCCGTAAATATCCAAGACTGCATAAAAGTTTCAGATCAACAGACTTACCCAGATTTTACCCTTCACTTCAGCAATCATGTGCCAGGTCACAGATCTAAACATCTCACCAACAGATCAAGCAAATACTTAGTCATTTTAGGTCTAGAGATCCTGATCCATCATTGTATTCATGGGTGTATCATAATTTCAGATCTATCAATAAACAGTAACCCATTCCATGTAGATATACTTCAGAGAGAAGTATTCAATTCAAACCCATATACTTGCCCACTTACACTATGATCTTCTTCTCCTTATATAGGTTTAGCCTTTCCCAATACCATGAGCCAAAACCACACAAATGGTGATGGTATTCTTGGAAATAATCAAATAGACAATACAACGCTCAATACTGTGGGCTAAAACCATGGTAATAACCCATGGTATCATAAATTTAGAGCACAAAAGACATACACTACTTTGCATGTTCTTTTCTGCGTGTATACGCGACTTTTCTTGCATGAACTTGAGTATAGAACCTTACATATGAATATTAACCATTTCTGCTGGACCTTCTGCTAAACCATAACCATATTTTGCTAGACCTTCTGTTAAACCATTGTGCTTCACCAGAAACCATATACTGCAAATTTTGCAAGTGAATTTCCATCAAGGAAAACATATGCATTCATAAGAATCATATTTCCAACATTTGTCTATCTAGCCCTTATCCCATTTTATAGGTTAGATGGATGTTGGCTTGAGGGGTCCTGACCCAGGTTCAAAGTGTTCTGCGCAACCAAAAAAACCCTCCAACTACTGGCCCTTTCGGCAATGATCTTCTTGTAGACCAAAGTATCACCCAAAGCAGTATGGGGGGGTGTTGGAACCATCTTTTCCGCACCCTGAGGGAGCGTTTGATGTGTGTTTTACCCTTAATTATCATATTTAGTGCTTAGTTGGCTGCGTGGCACTTGCACAAGAAACCATATCTAAGCACAGATAGAAACCCTTAACAGATAGGGCATAAACAGATTATACTTCAGTCAGGTCTAACTTATCAGAGTAGAAAGCACACTTGCATGATCATACAGATAGTTTTCCAGTAAAAACCCTTAACACAAAAGTAATCCTAGCATGAATACATATATTTTCCATAGATAATTAACTCAGATAAATACACATTTAACAGACACAAATTAGTACATAAGCAATGTAATCAAGAATCACACATAGAAATTGCATCAGAATTCACCAAAACTTATTATTTATTAATGTATCTCCAACTTTGTACAATCCCTTTTCGCCTGTGCACACATCAACAGAGTCCGTGCACATAGCTCAGGAATAGGTCTCCGCGCACACAACCAGTAGGAGCCTTTCTACCCAGACCGATCAGAGACTTACCCAAAAATTATAACAACACATTCATTAACATAAACATTTATCGATTTATTGATTGATTTCTTACTCGACTCGACTCTTACATATTTATAAGTCTTTGAAGCACACATACCATGGTCTCAAACAATGGTTTGAGACCCATGGTTTCCCTTTTTACCCATTACAATGATAAAGGAGCTTTGAACCACCCCAAATCCCCTTAACTTCTGTGCGTAGCGCATTTCAACAAAATTTAGCCCAAAATTATACAAAAAAATTCCGTTAGGGGACCCCATCCCAATAGGCCACCAAAAAAATCTAGTGACTCATCCCGAGTCACTTTGGTCCCGATTCATGCATCTTTTTCTTCACCACATGAATGGAAGTATTTAGTGGCTCAATAACTTTTGTGCTTTGTGCTGCGATGTGATGTGCTTCCGTGACCAATTTTTCTATAGTTTTCCCCTCAGTTGCTAGGCTGATACTCCTTTGGGTTTGTTGCAGGCTTCAGAGGGCACATATATGCTTTGGGACAGCTACAAGGCTTTTTTAGCCCAAGGATGCATCCGGGTGTCAAGAAAATACTCCCTTTGATGCAATGTGTTGATATATTTTTGAATAGCTCGACTTTCCTGTAAGCGTGCCAACCGTTGGGCAAGCACCAAGGTCGACACAACAACCCCGATCTAATTAAATTGTTGTTATTTTGCTCGCAAGTCCACCTTCAACTATTGTGCGACATTGTCATCCTGAACAGAGGTCCAAATTCCCATGGCCTCTTCTAACAATTTCCTGTAAGCATCCACAACAGTGTTGATGTTATAATTTGACTCCTGAACGACCTTGGTGCACTGTGTGCGAACCTCTGGAGGCGTCTCAGGCTGCATCTTCATCTGCAAGTCAGTGATCTTCTGTTCAAGTTCTGCTCGAACTGTGGCGATTTCTGATCGCGAGGCCTTGAGCACAGGGACCAAGTTTTCTAGATTGATAGTGGTTGTTGTAGTGATGGGTACTGTGATTTCGAGGAGACTCGAACACAACTGATAGTGACTATTGTAGTGATGGGTACTGTGATTTCGAGGAGACTCGAACACAACTGATCAATAAAGGTTTCCAATTGGGTGTGTTTTCTTTCAGCGACGCACTCCACATCCTCTATGAGCTTTTGTCCTTTAAGTGTTGAGGCGACTTGGTGATGCGCTGTCACGGTGTCCTGGAAGGCCTTATATTCTTGGTACTACAACTCTTATGTGATCATCATGTGCATAAGATGCATCTTGCTGCTGAGGAACACAAATAAATCAATCCTAACCTTAGAGCTTTCGAGAATGACCCCGCGCAACTCGGAACTAGAAATTTGAAGTGTGACACCTAAAACTTGAAATATTCTACTTTCAGATCTTGATGAGTGCCTAATTCTTATCTCGCTCGCTTTTCCCGCACTCACTTGACCAAAACTCACTTGTATGGTGCTCGCTTGCATTTTGAGCTATTGAAGCCCCTGCTGCACATCATCAAGGACAAATTTATATTGAGCTTCGACCTTGTTCCATACATCTTAAATGACCATCTAGATTATATCTCCAATCTTGTAAAAATCCTCCTTTGTAAGTGTCAATGGATCCATCTCGGTTTTCTTAGAAGCTTTTCATTTTTTGCACGACCCCAGGGTGGTTTGAGGCCCTCTTTTGGTTCCTCGCCACGTGTCTACCAATGCATCAACAATGTCTCCATCCTTCTCTTCCATATCCTCATCACTGCGCAGGTCCACTGTTTATTTTATATTGGTCAGCTCTTGGTCCTTCTATGCATCCTTTGGGTGATATGTGGGCATGCTCGGCTTCGTTGGGGTCTTCAATGGTACAGAGGATGATGCACCTCTAGTTGTGCTTGCTTTGAGCCAGAGTGGGGGCCACTTGGTCATGGTGCGTGCAAGGTCATCCTTCGTGACCATGTATGGTAGCTCATACCATACCCTTTCCATGTCCCTCTTCGCGTGGACGTGCACATCATGGAAGGTAGCCTTGAAGTCCGTGATTTTCTTGTACTTCTCGTACAACGTAGGTGACAGTCTTGGCTTGGACTGCACCGCTTGAAATATTTCTGCGTCAAACAACCCCCAAAAGATTTTGTTTTCTGTGATTTTGGATGGAAACTTTGAGTTCCATAGGGATGTATACTTGGAAGCTTCGCACATATCGGGTTCAATTTCTGGAAATTGCGACTGCAATGACAACCTCCAACCGATCAGTGTGACCAAAAACAATATCCAAGGATGATATAAATTCTTTTCCTCCTCTTGCTCCTCCTGAATTTTTTCGAAAAATTCATTGCAGAGGTACTTTTCCCAATTATATTATACCCCTTTTACACACTGCGAAAATATCTTAATTACATACGCCGACACCTCCGTTGTGCGAAACTTACTTATAATTTTACAGGCAAGGATTAGGGTGAAAAATTTAAATTCTATGGAAATGATGTCTGCTACAACAAAGCCATGGGTGTTCCTGTTAACCCCATAATATTTCTTCACGTCATTGAAGACCTTTTTCTCCAATCCCTTTCCTTCGAAGGTTGCCCCTAGATCCTCCCTTAGGTATGGCAACATGATGATCTAATAAATTAACATATCATCGATCAGAATGGGCTCTCCTAGCCATAGATAATTGACGTGCACCAAGGAAAGCAACTGGTGCAAACATATGTCATTTATGATGTTGCGCCAAAAATGTAAGATGTTGAGAAGGTTCAGTAGCCATGACTGCCGCAACCCCAACTCCCATGTGTTCGGCTCGACTTTGATGACTCCCCTGTCATAGGGTACCTACTCCAAATACTCTTAGGGCGCAAGTTTGGGGAACTTCATGCAGTCAGACAGGTCCCAGTCTTCCAATTTGAGAAACAATACCTTTGCAAACATGTCTCCTTCAAATGGAACATTTTCTGGGTGAAATGACATATTGATATGATATTTGACCTTATCGAGGTCCTTCATGATTTTCACAAATGGCTTGCGCGTCTCCATATACTTTGGCAGCCCAAACATTGGATTGATCTCTTAGAAAAAATCCTCTACGATGATTAATTCTATCTATTTAGCCATTTTTATCTTCTATCGCTCAGTCGGGGTCGACTTAGGTTTCAAAGTCTTCTTGCGTTAAGACTTCCTAGTTTC
This sequence comes from Pinus albicaulis, assembly GCA_034641835.2. Lineage (NCBI taxonomy): Eukaryota > Viridiplantae > Streptophyta > Pinopsida > Pinales > Pinaceae > Pinus > Pinus albicaulis. Next base: position 790,954,497 of record CM076578.1, on the reverse strand, counting down.
TGAGGTCTACCCTTTCTTTGTTTTCTGCGGTTGAGGTTCTGGCGCAAGTGTGTCTTCAGCGGACGTCACAGAGGGAGTAGGATCTATAGCAATCATACTTGGAGGGATTAAATTTCCTAACCCTTTTTGGCATAGTGTCTCGAGGAAGGATTCCGGGTGCTCAGACATACACTCAGGAAAACACAATGAGAGAAATAAACACAAATCTCTTGGAAAGCAAAGGGAACTAATGTGACCCTTCGTGCCATATTTATAGCTATGGCATGGCCTAAAATACTTTATGTCCATTGATGTAGCCTCATAAATGCTAAAACGGCTCCAAATATGGCATAATCTCCTCCATAAATGCAAGTTAGTCGCTCCTCCAAACGGTAATAAAGTTGTCTTATCTAGATTAATTGTACCAATGACTAGTTTTTGGTCCACTTGTGATAGTGTCAACCTCCTGGTGCAGCCCCTACACTTCCTCAATCTTCGTCGCACCGGTATCCTTCACCAACTTCTAACAAAATTCTTTATGGTCCTGTTCCCTCTTACAACTGGTTGGGGTACTAAGACACTTCTCCAGACATACAATCATTTGGCGCACGTAGGGATAGGATCATCCCTGTAAGGTTTCAACCAACTTCCATTCACATATCTAGGAATAACCTCACCCCTTAAGGTAACCAATCGTACCGCACCTCCCTCTGTAATATCCTTGAAAACGTAAGGTCCAAGCGAATGCATTTTTAACTTTACTGTGTGGCTCAAAAACTTGTTGTCATATAGAAAAAATAATTCATATTCCTTGAAAATATTTAGTTTTATGTGCCTGTCATGCCAATCATTTCCACACGCCTTTTGCACCTACTGATGGAAACCAACAATGAATCTGTCTTCCTCTAGCACAACTAGTTGTGACAGTCACTCTTCCATACTATCTTGATCAACCATGTTAGTTACCGCTGCGATGCGTAGAATAGGGACTATGTGATCCATTGGCATAATAGCTTCATGTGCATACACTACCCTGAAAGGGGTTTGTTTGGTCAATTTCATTCATGTAGTTCTATATTCCCACAAAACCGCAGGTACGCGCACATCCCAATCATTCTGATTAGCAATGCATACCTTTGTGAGTTCATTCTACAAAATCTTATTAAAGGCTTCTATCGTGCCATTTTCTTGTGGATTATATGGTGTACTCTTCTGATGGTGCATATTAAAATCCATTATGAAGGCTTGAATGGTATCATTCAAAAAAAGTGTACCCTGGTCACTCATCAAGATTTTAGGCACCCAAACCTTGTCAATATATTCTAAAAAATGAAATGTGCAGCTATCTTTGCATTGCAATATTTCATAGGCTTAGCTTCTCTCCACCTAGTCAAATAATTCATCTTAGTAATGATATAGCGCACACCAGTCTTCTTCCCAGGAGGGTTGATCGGTCCTACAAAGTCAATAGCTTATTTATCAAAAGCCTACAAAGTCACTTGTGGTTGTAGTGGCATTTCATCTATGCGCAACGGTTTCTCCAGTCACTGACACACATCATAAGCACGATAATACTCTTTTGCATCACTATGCACTGTAGGCCACCAAAAAACAGGCCTAAAAATTTTCTGCGCAGTTGGTTTTCGTGCATAGTGACCTCCTACAACCCCTGCATGTGCTTCTACTAGGATGATTTGTCTTTCAAATTCTGGCACATAGTGTCTCAATACCTCTTCAGCTCCCATCTTATACAATTAGACATAAATCAGAGTAAATTCTATTGCACGTAAGACCAGTTCTTTCTTCAACTTAACTTTATACTTCGTAGGCGCACTACTAGTTGTCATAAAGTGGATAATATCTGCGGAGTGGTCATAAACTACTTTAATGGTAAATAACAACGTGTTTGGTAATTCATCCTCCAAACTAGTTGGTTCCTCTCCACTTTCAATGCGTGATAGATGGCCTAGACCTGCATTCAATCTCCTTGGCTTTATAATCAACTCAAAATCATACTCCTGAAATAATATGAGCCATTGACAAATCCCCCCACCCCACCCAACACAGGCTTGTTGACTAGGTAATTCAAAGCAGAGTGATTAATAAACATATTAAAATGTCATCCCAGCAAATGGTGACGAAAATTTTGTAGTGCATAGACCATAGCTGATCCTTCTCTCTCTGTTGTCGAGTAGTTGTGCTCAACACTTGACAATTTCCTGCTCACAAATGCAATTGGGTGATTAATATCTCCAACTCCTGGCTAAGTGAGTACAATTCCTATTGCGATACACAAAGCAACCACGTTTACATGGAATTCCTTTGTCCAGTTTGGAAATACCAATATAGGCACAGACGCCATTTTCTAAACTCTTCTGGTAGTCCTCATCCCAACAAAAAGATGTCTCTTTCTTCGGCAAAATTTCCATCGGCGTAGTAATCAACGCATAGCCTTGAATAATTTTTTTGTAATAGCCAGTATGCCCCAAAATTGAGCGCAACTGCTTCATATTTGCGGGTGCCTCCAGGTTGAAAATAATGGAAATATTAGCTAGATCGACCATCAAGCCCTGTTGACAGATAATATGACCCAAAAAAATCCTAAAAGGGACACAAAATATGCACTTCTTTAGATTCAGCAAGATCTAATGCTTCCGACAAGTATCCAACATTAAGCGCATACTTGAAACATGCTTCTTTAATAAGCCAAATACAGTCTAGTCATGAAAATATACTTCTAAGAACTTATGTATATACTCCTTAAACTCAACTACCACCACGCGTGATAATATCGTTGGTGCATTCTTCAGACCGAATGAAATTACTGTGTATTGGAATGATCCCCATTCCATCGCAAAGGTTGTCTTACTTCTATATTCAGGCGCGATTCGTGTTTGGTGATATCCAGAAAATCTATCAGTGTATGAGTAGGCCTCCTTCCCTCCCACATTTTCCAATACTTCATCAGAAAATGGAGTTGGAAAAGGTTCATGCACATAGGCATCATTCAACTTGTGCAAATCCAAACAAATCTGTATTTCTCCTTTGGTCTTCTTTTCTTGGGCCACCATGGGGCTTACCCAATCTGATTCTTCTACTAGGTCAATGATCCCTACAACAACAATTTTCTCCAGTTCCTCCTTGACCTTATGTTTGTACTTAGGATTCAATCTATAAGGACACTGCTTGACAGGCCTAACATCTGGCTTCAGAGTGTTTTTCATCACACCAAGTGTTATGCGAAATTATGGATTACAGATAAAACATTCTTCCCTAGATGTAGTGCTCATCTAGAACAATAGGTTAAATACTTTGCAACTACTTTTTATAACTATAAATAAACACACAGAATAGATCAAAGAACTTACTTAGAGTCCAAGCACTTCTTATTCTCCTTCTTTTTCTCTTGCTGTAGCTTCAAATCTGAGCTAAGTCGCCAAAATATTCTCTGCAAAGATGAACACTAAACAACAAAAGATAGCAATAATACAAATGTCTATTCAAGTTATTCAGTTAAATCAATAAAACATGAACCATATTTGTCAAATAAGAATTCATAATATGAAACACATGATCTTATATAGATACATATGTGGGAAAGTAAGCAACAATATTTATTAATGGATAGAAGGGGAGGTTACAACCCAGTGATTTATTTAGTGTCACCATCTCCAGCAGCATCCCAACCTCATCACAATGCACATCTCTCCAGCAGCATGTCACTCAAATAAATTCCTCAATTGAAATTCCACCAGCATTTATGTACTCAAATTCTTCCTTTCAAACACTAAGATATGTGCTCAATTTATAGAGGATATGAAGGTAGTTTTACAATCAATGACTTTCCAATAATGGGCCAGACATGTTCCCAGTCTCAGAGACACTTAGTCCATTTCAAGGCAACGTTGGTGAGCTCTCATATGATATATTATAAACTTCAAATCTTGGAAACCTTTGCAGATGAAAGTCATGGATGATTTGTCTTGTTCTTTGTCTTAGGGCATATAACAAATGAAATGATAGGGGATGATATACCCTATTCATTGGTCCTGGAGATGATGTCCAGTTAACTAGGTCATTGGGAATGGTGCCCAAATTTACCTATAAAACCAAGATCCCCAAAAATACCTTTTAACTCTGAAAACTTCGTGGGAAATAAGTCATGGTATTCAATGAGCAACTTTGTAACCTTAGCTACTGTATCTCCATCCAAGTAGTCCCCTATTTTCGCAATCTTACTTTTATTTTCTGTTCCAATGTTGACTTGCCTAATATTCATGGGTTCATTCACATCTGGCACTTCAACCATAGGCCCAACAACTGGCAATGACCTTTAGACTCAGGCATATTAATGTTTCTTGGGTCTTCCTCATTATCTTCAATAGTCACATTCCAAAATTCAACTATATCTTTCATTTGCTCATCCCATGCTGGTAGGGCTCGTTCTTCAAGTTTCTCTAGCATGTAAAAGAACACATCTTGAATCATGTGTAAGGCAATATTGATGCATGGGAATCCACTCTCAAAACCAAAAGTTAAAAAAAAGCTTTCTCTTAGCGCATCCCATTCCATCATACCTCATCGCAACTCAACCTCTAAATACCAGTTCATGGGTATCCAAATTAAAGTATGGATAGATGTATGCACCCATCCTGGCTATGGCTCTTCTTCCCAAGCTACAGTCCACCTGGCTAAATGCAGGTAGGGGTCTTCTTTGCATGCATAGGTTCCTTCCAAATAGGCATTGGGTTGTTTGAATCAAATTTTCATCATGTGGGTACATTCTTCCCAATCCACCAAGTTTTCCTTGTGTGTTTCCCACTAGCGTGATATGGTTGAGTGCAGAGCTAAGTAAAGCACATGGAACCATTGTCTCTCTGGAATATCATTTTAAAATTCATCTAAAAAGAAAATGACACTACCTACACCATCATAATAAGGTAATTACCACACCTAAGAGGATATGCATCGTAGAGATCTGGTGACTCGGTTGCAGCGTAGTATAGAGACTTCATGCAAACAGTTCTTCCAATTCTTCAATTCCTCATTTGAGTCTGGTGGCATGAAATATCCACATCCCAGGTAAGCCTACCATCTGTTGTGGGATTGATCCAATCTTCATCTCTCGCATTTAGCTTGTAGATATGATCAACATCCTCTTCTGCACGCACTCGTTCTGTGTATCTTTCTCCTTCTACAAGGTCCAGTGGGACCACAACCCTAGTTCCATTGTTTTCAAACACCATAATTCTGAACTTGAGGTTGATGATAGCATCCATGTCAATAGTCTAATCGAGTCCCAACAATGTAGGGTACATATCTAAATCATCAACAATTTGAATAACTTCAAAATCAGCCAGTGCTTTAACTCCTTCGATAACAACTATGACCCCAGAATGTCTACCCATTGGGATAATATTCTACTGATTTTCCATTCACAATTGTATTGCAGACCATCCCAGCTTAGGCTCTCCATTTTTTCCCAAGTCTTCTTTGGTATGAAATTTTCATCAGATCCCAGATCCAAAATGTCCTGGCCCATTTAAAACTCACCTATCTGAGAAGTCAGGCGCATCTCTCGGACAGTTCTTCTCTTGTTCTTGTAGATCTTATTAACAATATTTTGCTCCATTTGGGGTTTTTCTTTTCAGCGTAGTTATTAATCAGAGCTTGAATATTTTCAAATTCCTTATTATTGCGCAGAAGCTTGATAAAGGCCTACAAAAATGGCTTCATCTTTATAGGCTTGGCCCCTTCGACGGTATTTGTGGTAGGTTTTCTTGGTACTTTAGATGTGCCAAGATCCGTGAAGGCCTTCTTCACTGTGAAAAAGGTTTCCTTCTCCCTTTTTAGATCAAACCATTCCTTTTTATCTGGAGCTCTCCGGACCCAAACATTAGTGGAAGGTCTGTTACATTCTACTTTATCTTCTCCAATTGCTACAACACTTTTGGTCACAATATTTATGCTAGGGTATATAGTGCGCAGTTCCACTCTCACTATTTGAACATTCCGCGTAGGTGTCTCTGGTGTCTTTTCCTGCATTTTTGCAAATATTATAGGGAAATATTCAAGAACATGATCAAAATGTCTACAATACCTGCAAGATTGTTGTGTTGGGTTCGGGAAATCACACGCATAATGACAAACCTTAAAGTTATAACAAATTAGTTGTCCCCTTCCATGACCAGCTCCTCCTCCTCTTCCTCGTCCTCTGCCTAGAAACTCACCACGCCGAGACGACGATGCATGTGAATCCGGTCCTCTACCCTTGTCCTGCAATCTATACGAAGTAGGATGCTCAATCATCAAATCAAAGATGCAACAATTCTTCTCATCGTGTCCCATAGATCGAAAATTTGTGCAGTATGGTTGCTATATCTCCAGAATATATTTACCAACCCTAGGGAAGAAGTATGTCGTGTGTAGTCCATTTGCTTGAAAAATCACGCACCATAGTTTGGGAACCTCACTAGGCACTTCCCCATTCTTAATTAGACTTGGTACTCCAACTGCCAGATAGTTATTATATACAAGGCACTGATCCCTATGACACCCTTTAACTTTACAACATGTGCACCATACTCCTGTGCACACATCCTTTTCTTCTCTTTTGTCAGAGTTTGTATTTCTAAGTGTAATTTAGCTAACTGGCTTTAGATTTTCTGAGCCCCAACTTGAGTGGTTGGTACAGGCAAGTCCTCTAGCTTCATGGTGATCTCCACAGCTTCGGCCTGTGTCACAATCTTTTTCTGGTTTAAGGACTCGCACAGATGTGGCAACAACATAGCAATAAACCATTCTTTGTGATGTGTTTCATCGATAGTAAATCCTCCATCCCTGATGGTGCATGGAAAAAAGATAGCAATACACCATTCTTTGTGATGTGTTTCATCGATAGTAAATCCTTCATCCCTGATGGTGCACTTCAATCATTGATCATCCTCCCATACAGATTCATTCACTTCTTTGTGGATCTCCTTTAATTTGGTCATGCATTGAGAGTATTATTTTAGATTTTTGAATTGCTCCTTCAATGCACTTTTAATCTCATCAATCGTTGAATTAGGGTTGGTTTCCATATACCTCATGTACCAATCCAGTGAAAATTCTTGAAATGAAGTAGCCAACTCCACTTTCTTAACATTATCATTATTGATCTGCTTCATTGTCCACACAACATCTGCGATGAACCAAAATTGGTCAACATTTTCATTTCCAACGACTTTGAAATTCTATAGCTTTATGGAAGTATCCATATCTAATTCCGGTGGTGGAGGTTGAGGTGGAGTGGATGGGTTCTAAACTATAACTAATTACCCAAAAATACTTTGATCTTTCCATCCCTCTTCTTCCCAATGTGAAAATTTACCAAAGCTAATTTTTTTAGACTCCTCGTCGCTGTCAGATTTACCTTTGAGAGGGCTATAAACAAATCCTTTTTCTAGATCTACTCTATAATTTTTATCGCTATGCGTAGTTGGGCCTCTTCGGGACATTCACTCAATGTGGCTACACAGAGTACCCTTTTCACATAAAATAATTTTAATACACAGTTTCGATGAGTGCAAAAAATTACCTCTAGGGCCCTTGAAAAATATCCTTTCAGCTTCAGAATACGATACAAAAGTATCAATAGAAAATTCAGTCACAAACCCACTCAAAACACTATCAATCCAATAATCTACTGTGCGGGTAATTTTATTGCTAGATTTCTCCAACTGCTAAACCAGATCAGGAGTCCACTTGGTGATCATGTCATCCTTTGCGTAGGTCTGAAATTCAGTCAGCCGAGATAACCACTCATGTAACATAGTCACAAAGGAAGCAAAGAAAATTTTGTGGACCTATATATAGATATACCTTTTTCTCCCAATCCTCAGCATATAATTTATGGTTTCAATTTTCTTGGATTGAAAATTCATGAACCTTGTTATCAAGCCAATATTGCAGTTCGTTCTTTATTGGATGCCAAAACATCAAATATTTCTCAAAGAGATCCTGGTCCCGGCAATGGAACCATTTTTTATCTCAAGGAGTCCTGACCTAGGTTCAAATTGTTTTTCGCAACCAACAAAACCCTCCAACTACTAGCCCTTTCGACATTGATCTACTTGCGCAGATCAAAGTCTCACCTAAAGCAGTATGGGGGGGTGCTGGAACTAGGTTTCTGCACCCTGAGGGAGTGTTTGATGTGTGTTTTACCCTTGCTTATCAGATTTAGTGCTTATCTGTTTGCGCGGGATTTCCACAAGAAACCAGATCTAAGCACATATAGAAACCCTTAACATATAGGCATATACAGATTATAATTCAGTCAAGTGTAAATTATCAGAGCAGAAACCACACTTTCACGACCATACAAATAGTTTTCCAGTAAAAAACCTTAACACAAAAGTAATCCTGGCGCGAATACAGATATAATCCATAGATAATTAACTTAGATAAATATGCATTCAACATAAACAGATTAGTAGATAAGCAACATAATCATGCATAACACATAGAAATTGTATCAGAATTCACCAAAACTTCTTCTTTATTAATGGATCTTTAACTCAGTACAATTCCTTTTCGTCTGCACACACAGTAGAAGAGTCCATGCACACAACTTAGGACTAGGTCTTCACGCACACAGCCAGTAGGATCATTTATACCTAGAGCAATCACGGACTTACCCAAAAATCATATCAAAGCATTCATTAACATAAACATATATCAATCTATTGATTGATTTCTTACTCAACTTGACTCTTACATACTTATAAGTATTTGACGTGCAAATACCATGGTCTCAAACCATGGTTTGAGACTCATGGTTTCCCTTTTTACCCATTACAATGATAAAGGAACTTTGACCCACCCTAAATCCCCTTGACTTATGCGCACAGCTCATTTCAACAAAATTTAGCCCAAAATTATACAAAAGTTTTCCCTTAGGGGACCCCATCCCAACAATGGATCTTATTTGATTGTCTTTCTTTGAAAAATGAAGGCAGATACCATGGTCGAATACCACGGTAAATACCATAAGTTGATTCTATCTACTTTGACCTTAAAAAAAAAGGGAATATTACAAATCCTCCTGTCTAAAGATTTATTTTCCTCAAGCAATCCGCTTCTATCCACAACATAAGCATTTGTACATTGATACCAGGATCCCATACAACTCAGTGTACTGTTCCATCCCTCCATATTGAATGGTCCTAAATGGATCCTTTAATACCTTGATCCCAAATAATACTTCGACCAATCTTTCCCTCTATATTACCTAGATCACAAAAAATCCTTTGGCCAATCTTTCCCCCAATGGATTCTCATGGATCCCAATGCCACTTAAATCATGGGACCTATGGGTTATGGTACCATTTCATCCCTCCATCACTATCTGTGCCAAAGGTCCCAAGTTGAAATATTCCCTTGGTTGTTAGTATCCTCCAAAGAATCAACCCATCAATAGAATACCAACTCATAATCTCTCGCCAATCCATACTTGGGGAAGGATGAATATCTTCAAATATACTATGTTGATATTGTTTGATGTGTACTTCATGCTGCTCTTCTTTGTTACCCAACATGATGCAATTGGAGAACTCTACCCTACTCTTCCCAGTATATATAGGTAAGTTGTTGGTGTTGCAAGCCTTATCTATGTATTATTATAGAGGGTTGCTCTGGAACTCCCAATTATACTCCTCTTGCTGCCTTCTGAGGGAATCTAGTCGCTCCTCAACACTAGATAACTTGGTTGTTGATTAGGTGCATACCCCTATGAGTTCCTCAAATTTTTTTCTCTCTTGTAAGACAACGTCTCAGACTATCTAGAATCTATACTTTAACAACATAAGATCTGTCTTGAAATGCATGATCCTTTCTCGAAATCCTTCTACTAGAAATTCTAGTGCCCTGCTGACTATCTCTGTATTTGTATGCATCAGGTGCCCCACGACCATTGCTTCAACTTGAACCTTTAACTGTCGCTCCAGAAATGACTCATCCTTCATAATATATTTATCATTCTGGCCTACACGATCATGCTCATCATATCGATTTATTACTACTGGTTCCTAATTTGATTCTCCTTGAATGTATTCTTCCTCGCCCTCTCTACATGTGACGATAAGTTGTCCATCCTCTCTGGTTGTCAAACATGGATGTACTCATGGAATCTTGTCTATAATTTATTTCCCATACTCTTTATAGATGTCCTATGGGGTATCTATAGACTCAACTACCACATCATCAGGAGGAATTTCCTCCTTCCTTTCGCTATGTACTTTTCCAAGTTGACTGATCAGCTTGTCCTACAAGTTTCTCTGAAGATCATGGTGTTGTTTCCCACCATTTGTACTTGACTGCTCAGATCCTTCATAGGACCTCTCCTAAAAAATGGTGAACCCAACTATGGATGAATCCCCATGATATGAAGAAGTCTCCAATTTTTTTTCCCTTGTCGCCTCCTTATCATCCGGACATGAATGGTCAAGTGCCGAAACTCCCTTGCATACAGAGGTATAAGCCTTTCCTCCTTAGTTCATTCTTGTTGTCTCCAAAAATATTTTTTAGTTCCTCCTTGGTTAAATTATTTCTAATTAGTTTGATTCTCTGTTTTATCAACCCTTCAGCTAGTTCATAAGCAGTAGGTGATACAATTAGCTCCTCCCTCCAAATGGCCAACAATTTGGATATCAATTGTTCGCAGATGGCCCTATCTTCTCCTAAGATTGAAGACATGATATTTTTCATGGCTATTTTGATAAATTTTGGATGAGATGTTGAAATTCCAGTGTAGAAGTATTGGAGCATCTGAATGATTAATTCATCACACTCTAGATCCAGCATAAGTATACCAAATTTGAATTTCTCCATGTGTTCCAAAATTGTGCGCTTCTGAAAAAAAGTAAGAAGGGTGGTGTTTTCCAACCCTTGGAGTGATTCTACCATTACCCAAAAATTCCTCTTCATGGTTTCATCATTGTATTGCATCAATGGTGTTGTTAAGGAAATTATTTTACTTAGACAAGAGGCGATTGTGAGTCTAACCTTTTTACAAGAATGCTCCAAGAACTTAGGCTGTATCAAAGCAAGCATGGATGGATTCAAGGTCCAACTTGACCCTTTCCATTTTCATTTCTCTATCAAGCTCCAAGCCATATCTAATGTGTCCAACCGTAGGAGGACATATTTTAACTTTGTACCCCACAATTTGGATCCAAGTTCAAAGAGGCACTTTCTTTTTACATCTTTCTTTCGGATATATTTTTACTACTGAAGGATAACGTGGGCCTTTTGAGAGAAAGGTATGTTGTTCTGCTTTTGCTTCTTATTTTTATGTTTTTTCCCTCTGTGATCCACATAAGTATTGTAGCCCAGAGAATCTACCGATGTATGATTACGTTGATTCCTATGGCATTTCCAAAAGTAAAATGATGACTTTGTGGTTTGGAATCAATGGATCTCAATACTTACTCTCTCTTCTCTCTCCTCTACTTTCTTCAATAAAGATAATTTACCTCCTTTGAGCAGAGAAAAAACGATAAATATTTAGCTTCTATAAGGGAACTGAACACCTTCAAATAGCGGAGAACCTAATGCAAAAATAATCAATACTGACTATATTCCCCTACAAATAATGGTGTTCTCAAATGACCTCCTGCCATAAAGGTTGGGGATAAATAATATTTTGGTAGATATTTCTTTAACAAATAATAAACCCGTGAATCGTCCTCCCAGATCTGCCTTGAATTAAGGGCATTGGATGGTTCAGATAAAATGCAGGAGAGATTTCTGTATCCACCATGGAACCCCACCATAATATAATAATTTATGCCCGCTATTATGTAAGAGGTTCAAGCCTATGATACTTATTGCAATTATACTTACTAAAATAATGGCAATGAAAACTTCTTAATATATACAAGGCAGACCATAAGAAAATGTGATCACAAACCCCATTAAAATATCCATCTCCATATATGTGCATACCCCATTAAAATATCCATATCCATAATCGTATATATGCATATGATGTTTCATGTGATCTCCATTTAAATACAAATGGAATCCAAAATGGAATGCTTTATTATAATCAAGGCATTTTGACCAACAACGTATTGAAGAGGTTCGATGCTTGCGGAAAATATTTAAATATAATTCCAAGATTAATGAGACTACGGAAATCATAGAGCAGTATATCAGTGAAGATAGAATGTACAAGCCTTTCCCTGGTGGCCTATGAATGATGAGAGAAACCCTTCCTTTTTGCGCACAAAGGTCGTGTTCGACCCTTCACACGATCAATATTGTGTGATGTCAACCCAGTCCTCATGCTGGTGTTTAGTTAACATACATCATGATTTCTCCTTGTTGTAATTCTGCGTCAACCCAATCCACCAGAAACTGGTCAACGCAACTGATCAACGCGAAACAATTCTTCTGCAAGTACAGATCTGATGATGTATATCTAGTTTTCCAACTGAAAAATGAGAGACCAACTAGGGTGATATCAAATACCACCAAAGTTGGAGATGTTGGTTAGGGTGAGGATAAACCTCACTGAAATCTCTGCATTAAACCCTCATGCTGGTAGGATGCACAACTATGATACCACTGTAATATCCCGAACAACAAAATAATCAACCAATCTGGTACATATAGGTGTTCTAATTAAAAATCACTGTAATGAAAACACTTAACACAATAGGATATGGAAATACAAACTTTTATTTATATTATTAGCTAAAAATGAAACTAACACATGCCCATACAAAAGATTGGAACCCCTGCAAATGGCATGCACGACTGCCCAATAATGACAAAGCTAAGATATTGAAGCCCACTTGTGAATCCTGGATGGATCCACCACACAAATGTCACCGTGGGGTTTTCTTCCTGGGATCAATGCTAGAAATTGCCACGCCAATTTCTCAACTAAAACAAAATAATATAGATATGTTGAGGATGATTCCCTCTGTCCGGCCCTTACCCCTTTTTGTAGGTTAGATGGACCTTATTTTATTATTTTCATTCGAAAAATGAAGGCAGATACCATGGGTTGATACCATGGGAGAATACCATGGTAAATACCATGGGTTGATTCCATCTACTTTGACCTTATAAAAAAATGGAATATTACAAAATATTTTGGGATTATCCTGTTAATGTAAAATCAGGGATATAAAGACCAATCAATAAAGATATAAACTCTAGTCTCTTCAAATAAAAATGGCATCAAGCTACACAATGAGTTCTAAAAAGCAGTATTCACCCAAACAACCTTTGGTATACAAAGCTTTATATATTGAGTCGAACCCGAAACATCATGCTACATAATAGAACAAACCTTGCAATTTTCCAAACGATAAATCCATAACCATCACAAAATTATAAAATAGAAGTACACGTATTAAAGAGAGAGCATATACAAAAATGAGCTCATTTGTGTGTATATATCTAGATACCCACAAGACACATATTAAATACTCACACCTAACAATATTACTATCCGTTACGTCGAGTCTTGTCACCAAATATCTCAGAGGGCCAAATATTCCATCAGAGTCCTCTCTTTGGCTTAAGCTCACAGAGTTTGAAATTCATAACAAAACACCATGTTAAAAATGGTTTTTCTTAATAAATTTATATAGAACTATAGTACACCATTGATCAAATTTAAAAATGGACATTTGATCTAGCCACAGTTCCTGACACCACTTGAGATACTGCAGAAACCATGGTGTACATCTCAGTGTGTTGAGGTAAGCTACTAGCACTAACAAACAAGTTTTTCTCAACGAATTATTCTTATTCCTTAACTCTGTCATTCCATCGTGTTGCAAGCACCAGATCATCTGTTTCAAAAATCCACTTTTCAATTTTCACATTAGTTCGAGTTGTAGTTGCGGGATAGCGACCATCAGTGAAGAGGAATGAGACAACAACTATGGAACTCGGGAGGTAAAATGAATTTTTGAAATCGGTGCCCACGAGGTAAAAACAAGTTTTTGAAATGGGTGTGAGGGAACTAGGCACATGCAGGTGACTTGTACCAATGTCCATGTCAAACTCATCACTCTAGAGGAGGTGGAAATGGGTTGGGTAGAGGTATTCAGACCCTATATTGCTTATGGCAGAAGATGCTCGAAAAGGGCCAATGAAAAATGGTGAAATCACTCCTCCTTATTCATTTAGGTTAAAAATGGACCTATATATATATATATATATATATATATATATATAGATATATTTCAAAATAATGTCAATGTTACTTTTTCCTTTTGGCACTTTTTTTCCATTTTCGTGTAGGATAAAAATGATCTAAAGCCATCCATTTTTTAGTCAAGTTTCGAGTAAAAAGTGAGATACTTGGACATGGTTTCTCCATGCACCTAAGGATCTATAAACTGACATAAAACCTTCAAATTTTCTTAAATCCTTTGAACTATTCCCTTTGTGTATTTTTTCTTCTCTAGATTTAGGTGACAGTGAGATTCTCCATCTCATTTTGGATAACCTATATAATATGCCCGTCCTCTCTGATTTGCACTTTTTATTATTGATATTTCTATCGAGGATTATTTTTATTGTTCCTTGAGTTCCCTTGCTCAGAGAGAATCATTTTATTTCTATCCTAGATGTTCTCATGTCATCGAATCTCTCACGGTAATTATTATTTTTATTTGGCATTTCTTCTATGCCTGGCTCTTTTTCTCATTCTTCTTACTCACGAGGCTTCCCTCAATGGTTCATAGAGTTCCCTTATTGGGTGAGGCTCATTTTCTTCTCCAAACTCCTTAATGCCCAATGGGCTTGGTTTTGAAACACTGCTAACGACAATCCTTCAACTAATTTGATGGGGATTTTCATGATGTCAAAATCACACAATACTTGCACCTCGACTCATTTACAACTGTTCAGGGAACATTGAACAAAGTCCAATCACCTTCCACTTGTCACTAAACCACTCATGCCAGCAGCCTCCTATAATGGTTCTTGAGATTCTTTCTTGTTATTAAATCACACACCTGTGGCATACTTATTTTTGTAGGCTAGCATCATTTTGGCCTACTGGTTTGTTGAGGCTATCACCTTTTATTCTACTTATTTCCAATTGGTTTTGAAACCCTAATGGATCCATTTTTAAATTAGTTTTATTAACCGCTTAATGACAACTTACTTCAAAATGCATAGAGGATGAATCACAATCTAATGATATCACCATGCTTGAATCACTAAACGAAAGTGTCTAGGAAGTTCTAGGTCATTTGACCAATCTCATTAAGAACGTCCACCAAGATAGCAAGGGGTTGACCAAAAATAGAGAGGACTAAAGGAAGAGCACAAATTTGATCAAGGCTAACCACTAGATGTCATCACCATATGCCTCTAGGAAGATGCTTGGGTTTGCTTTCATTATCAGAGAAACCATCAAGGAAGATACCCCCTAGAGTGAGGGCATCATATGTTATTCTTGACACATGCTCTCAACTAGAGACTTCATGATTTTAACCTCCAAAAATATTCTTTGGCATTTTTGGCTTTGAATATGTAACAACCCTAGTAAAAATCCATGTAAAAATGTATATAATACCACGGTGGATGGGACACGTATTCCAAGCTAAATGGCAGGAAAAAACATCATAGTGGGTTTTCATTCGGTTTATTATAGCTAAGGAATTTGGAAAAGGCAAAGGCTTGAGGCATTAATTGGAATTTTATTTATGAAAATAAAGTAAAATAGGAGAAAAGGAAGGTGAAATGTCACAGATTGCACGTGAGGAGAAAAATGAAGAAAATAGAGGCCTCATTAATAAAAATGCTTTTAAGGATTAGTGGGAAAGGCTTGATTAGTTTAGTTTTGGAGCTCTCATTATTCTCTCTCTCTCTCTCTCACTCTTTAGAACATAGGATATTATTGGAGCACTCTTGGAGAGTGTGGCACAGTTGGAGATTTAGATCAAGAAA
Organism: Pinus albicaulis; assembly: GCA_034641835.2. Classification (NCBI taxonomy): domain Eukaryota; kingdom Viridiplantae; phylum Streptophyta; class Pinopsida; order Pinales; family Pinaceae; genus Pinus; species Pinus albicaulis. The sequence goes on along the minus strand of CM076578.1, from coordinate 790,938,555 downwards.
GTGAAGGAAGAGTAGGAAAGTGAAAACTACATTGTGATCAACATCTACAATAGGTTCTGAGTGCAGCTACCGAGTTGCATGTATTATTTCCTCACTATTTTTGGCATGCATGTTATTGCATGTGGTTTATTGATTATGATATGTCATGGGCATGGAGGATGGTCAGGATTGACAGTGGATTTTCCTAGCCTTGCCATTTCCTGAATAGCCATGCTAATTTTAGGTTTATTTTCGTTGTTTCTTTTTTGGTTGGTTCCCATGATTTCTTTAGTTATTGGGTTGAGTTATTAGTTCATGCAGCCCTGGTTGGACAAATACTCTAGAGCTCGATGGACAACTATTGGGTTGAGTTACTAGTTTGGGAGCCTTGGCTGGAAAAACGCTTAGGAGCCCGAGGTGGGCTGAGTTACTAGTCTTGGAGCCTTGGTTGGAAAAATGCTATGGAGCCCGGGAACAACTAGGGTTGAGTTACTAGTCTTGGAGCCTTGGTTGGAACAAACACTCTGAAGCCCTAGAGGAGATTGGATGGAGACCAATCCATGACGATTAGTGATGTACGACATTGAAGTGGAATCACTGGTTTGGGGTTGAGACGGTTTGGTCTCCAAAGCCCTGGTTTTGTGTTGATTGACATGTTTGATAAGTCCCACATTCATGCTAGGAATATGGCATGGGGGTGACTGGCTGAAGTGAGATTTGGCTCAGCCATGTCTTTGGTCAGGTGGAATGTGGAAGTCCCATTTCGAGTTGGTTTTTACATTCATTACTGAAAGGTTCAATGCCTTTGTATTTGATATGCATATGATGTTATCACTCATAAAATGTGAAACATTATTTGACATGGTCATAGAGTTCATTTGTCACAAGTTGGTATAGGAAAATTTAAATTTTTACATGTTTAACCTATCCAAAGTTTCAAACCCACCTCCATTTAGGTCATTTCATGTCCCATCAATTATCATTAGGTGTCAGATTTCATTTCCCAAGCACTTCATTTCAAAAAGTACACTTGAGCTACTTTTACCTCTTTTTGTAGCGTTTTACACTGTAAAATAGCAGTTTTTGCTATGAAACTACCTAATAGTTTCGTAGCGAAACTGTCAGAAAATGAACTAGCTACGCTAAGAAAAACAGTTTTCCTATTTGTATTGTCAAACCTGAGGTAAAGTGTCAGTTCATCATTAGAGGAGTTAGGGTGGATGTCATTAGAGTCTGTTAGGGTTAAATCAAGATACAAAGGTCATGTCTGAGTTCACCATTACCGTTTTTAGCATGCATATGTCATGATGAAGGCATGAGTTGTCATCGAAACCATAAAACATTACCCAATTGAGTATTTTTGTCATTCTCTACTTCATATTTGCATGTTATTGAGTTCTGGAGAGCTATTTCATCAGGCCAAGTAGGTTGCTGGAATTTTCGAAGGTTGCAAGGTGTCATTAATCAAGCAAGCCTGAGGAGATATAAAAACACCATGGATGCAAGGAAGAAGACTAACAAAGGTGGTCACTGCCATAGATATGAGCCAATGGACATGAATTTGTTAAATGAAGACCCAAATACCTTGGAGGTATTCAGAAGAAGAGGTTGTTTACAATTCTGCTAAAGGCTGCAAGGTTGTCATCTACAGGTTTCCAAGGAGTTTGCTAATAGTTTTACTGGGACATTTTCAAAGGTGGGAATGCTAAACCTCACAGTAACACCAGAGCCCAATTATTTAGCGGCTTAACTAGAATCCCAGGGGAGGAGCAGTGGTTCAAAGGCATCGAAGTTCACCATGCGGGAATGCAAGGAATTCATCAAGACGAGCATAGTGAAATTGATCTCACAAGTGTCCTATCCTGAGAGCTACATGAAAGACAACTTCTCAAAGTTGTTGCTAATCATTGAAGTACTTCACTTATGAAGGGAGGTTTCTATTTACTCCTACCACCTTAGGATTCACTGTTTATTGGGTAAGAGGTCTCTTGACTTGCCCTTTTACTTATACAGAAGTCTAACTAAAATTTTAGATAAGGTCCAAGTTAAAGAAGAAGGAAATGAAACTTCTCTCTTTCACCATGATGCCAACCTTTTGCTATAAAATAGATCCAAGCATATAATAGCGTGTGTGCTTCCTTCATCACGAAAAATCCTCAAGAAAACCCTTCATTAAAAATAACATTTTGCAGCTTAAAATATACATGAAGAAAAGAGAGCCATACAACCAAAAATACTAATATATAATAACACAAGAAATTCCTTGGCCGAATATTACAATGGATGCCCTCTCGGCTCTCGACCCTTTTAAAAAATCTCTCAAACCATCTCTCTCTCTCGCTCTGTATTCCTCACTGTTTCCATCATCACACACTCCTCATATTTATACATAATAATGAATTTATTCCAATCCATAATTTCCTCCACACAAATCTCAACTAAAATTTAAATTAGATTTATCCTTTTTTTGGACTCAACTAAGTCCCGTTTAAGGAATTCCTAATCCCTAGATTATCTACCTAATTCAGCTCCACTCATATCCTTAATTTATTAAAAGAATATTTACAATAATCCTCACTTACAATTTTCTCTTTTAATTTATTAAAATGAGCACAATAATTTATAAAATAATTAAAAAATCATCACCCCCCTAATTTGTAATATCCCAAAAGGGAGAATGCAGTAATACTTCACATAATATAAGAACTTACAGCAAGATAAACAGTAAATCTTAAGTACACATAAGAATATGTAGAAAGAGCTGAGCCATTTTATTATATTGGAGATGATTCAATTACACAGGTACATAATATAGGTGGATGTAGCCAAAAAGATGAGCTAGGATCACCCTGCAAACATGTATGCAACAGGTACAATGTAACTGGAGAGGCTCTGCAGCAAAAACTGCGCTATCTCTTCAGAAAAATATGAACATAGAGTTGTAGGCAGAAAAGAGAAATGCATATATACTCAAATCCGGAGCTCTGATGGTGCCAAGATTCAAGATTTGTCCAATGTGATGGATTCCCAAGATAATCCAGAAAGGATTTTCTAGATCTACAACTTTGGAAAATCATCTCCCTAGGATTTGATCCTTGATCTGCCGGGAAATATAGATCTGAAGCTAGATCTGACAAATAGATGGTTGAAATATGATATCATATCAGATATATGCTTGAAGGACTGATCCCTTCTTCAGATCTATAAGCTATAAGCTCTAGATCTAGCTTCTCAATCCTCCAGTGATGATTACAACTACTGCAACACAAATGCCTCTAAAAACTGTGTTGTGAGGGAAAGAGAGGCCTTTTTCTTGCTGAAAAATGTTGCAATAAACTCTAGGCTGATGGTAATATTGATGGCAATGTGAGGGGATGATCCCTCACAGGATTTCTAGCTGAGGCACTAGCAACTTCCTTCCTCCTTTCAGATCTGCAATATGGACAACGTTATTCCTGAGGAGAATACTGCTGCTAGGAGGTCAATAAATTTTGGCCTGATGCTAGATCTGCAATGTGGCTCTAGGAGTGCTGATCTATAAGCCCAAGTGATGGGAATAATCCCTCACCTTGTTCTCCAGCTGAAGTACTGAAGACAACTTCCACCTTCCAAACTGATCTTTAGAAATCTGCAAATTTCTGAATATGAATGTTCTGTAGAAAGTAGAAAAAGGAAATGGCACTTAAAGCCTAATGTATAATTAAGTACAATCCAATTTCTAGAGCTACTATAAGAAAGAGGTGGGATTCTCGCCCGAGAACACCCTTTGCTAAACAACACCTGCAATCTCTGCTAAACAGCCCAAGAATGCAGTGGAATGTCACTTGACAATTCCAGATCTAAAAGATCATACATCAAATAATCCAAGATGCCTTTCACCCTTGCCTTCATCTCCTTTATAATGTTTGAGCCTTCCCAAGCCTTGGCCCTAATCTCAACTATGCAGTCACATGTGGACAAGATCCTCCAAGTGGGACTGCGTTGTTTGACCAATTCAACCAACAAGTCTAGGTGTAATGTACACCTCCTCCATCATGTGTGCTTCATTTTCACATGATCTTCCATCAATTGATCATGAATTCTCAATGATCCTTTGTTTGACATCTTCAAGATCTTAGTTGAATGAATCAACCCTCCATGATCTTTCTCATTAAACGAGACATGATCTCCAATCTCATCCACATTAGTAGTTGCTCAACTACCTCTTTTGTAGATCTAGACTAAATTAATCCACATTCACACACACAAGGTGGATATTTATTCTTATTGAGGATTGTGGGTCCCTCCACCCTTTTATTTACTTAATTCATTAAGAAAATCAAGGACTCTAATATTCCAAATATGATGTGAAAATTTGGGAATATTACAGTGCCCCCCGACAAAATGTTGCTTGTCCTCAAGAAACTCCAAAATTAGATGCAAGGCCATCTATTCCCTCCCAAATGGCATCCACATAAGGAAGGCTTCTCCCATTTGCTGCAATGTATTATGTATGTTTGGTTCCAGAGTTGTCTTTTAAAAACATAAAGAATGACCTCCAATTGTTTGGTTAGATGTCCTCCTTCCATCATGAAGTACCAAGTGACAACCATATGATGTCCAACATCATCATCAATACATGAGGTGCATAAGATAAAGTGGTTCTCTTCACAAAGGAAAAGCTCCATCACACAATACAAGTCTTCATCCCATGTTTTATGAATTAGATTGAGCATTGATATGCTCTCATACTTAGCCCTGTTGGCCTTGTTGGATCCAAGCATCATTTCAATGTTATGCAAAAGAAGAAGGGAAGGAGCAATATGGGTAGACAAATATTTCAAACCATATTCTCCTAAGAGTAACCACCGGAGTAAGGCCATTTGCTGTCATCCTCCATCTCCTCCATGTAAGATGGACAAGCCAAACTCCCCCCCAAGCAACCAAAGCAACAAGAGATCTTGCTGCTTCTTCTCCTCCTCATGTGAATTATGAAGTAGAACCATAATAATGGACATATGAGATGTCACATCAATCCAATGCAAAGAGTCATCATCAATGCACATCATGAGATCATTATACCAAATTTTACACAATACAAAGCACATAGACATAGGAGATGTCATGTGGTGGCCAAACTCTCTCAAGTGAAACCAAAATGAACATGCCTTCTCTTGCTGCATTTTATCATTGATACACAAGGCATGAATCAGAAAATGAAGAGCTATTGGGTGGTAACCATACTCACACAAGAGAAGCCAACATAGCCATGCCTCCTTCCTCATTTCATATGTGTTTTTCAAGGCATGGATCAGAAAAATAGGAGCCTTTGGAGAGTGACAAAAATCTCCCAATGGAAACCAATGTAACCAAGCATGCTGGTCCATACAAATCTGCAAGTGGTCATGAAACCCCTTGCTTATCATCCTTACCCATTCACTCCCATGTGGATGATGAATGAGGTACTGCATAATCATGGCATCCTCCCTTTGTAGAATACCATCCTCCCCAAACTGTTGAAGAACTTTGCACTTCATGAAATGTTGAAATGCATCTCTAATGAGATCTCTTAATGAGATTATGTCTCCACCAAAGGCCCTCCAAAACCAAAGAAGTTTTGGATTTGCTGCAAGTAGAAGTTTCTCTTTGAGCAGTGAAATTCTCATTGAGAAAGTGTCATCTAGAAAGGAGAAAATGTTTCTCATCTTGAGATGTCTACCATTTGTCATATTCATCTCCATTGCTTCATGATTGAAGCTACCTTCAGAATTCTCCAAGAATGATGGGGCCTCATCATTATCACTGCTTCTAAGTGACAGTGTTGTAGATCTGCAAGGTGATACATAAACTGTCTCAAAGAGGGATACAATACTGATCTCATAACCAGTCATTGTACAAGGGATTATGCTCATCCTTTCTCCTGAAAATATATACTTCAACTCAAGAGGTTGAATGTAGTCCATCCATGACAATCTGGGATAGCTTTTCATCTCCTCCTTGATTAGATCAAGGGTCCTCTGCACTGTGATATGTTGCTGCTTCAAATCAGCACTATGTTCTAACCCTTGGTCATGCATTGTTCTTGAAACAATATGTGCTGAAATTTTATGCATTCCTCGGATCAACTGATATGTGGGAACCTCTTGGCAGAACACAAGAGTTCCTCCAACCGGGACAATAGTGTCTCCAACTGTTGGTAAGAGTGATGGCCTCTTTTCTTCAAGTGTACCAGCACTGGTATCTTCCTCCTCCTCCTCATGCATCTCCTGAATCATGCATGGGACTCTATGTGTCAAGAGCTCAAGACTACCTCGCAAAGATGAAAGTGTCTCTTCTCTAGATACAAGTACTTCTGCAGCATGTGGTGAAAGTAGTGACCTCTTGTCTAGAGTGACAATATTGAAATTCTCCTTGGTTTCCTTGGGAGATGTCTCTTTGTATCACATCTTTGTCTTCTCCACATCAAACTTGTTCCTCAACTTGTGAAAGAAATATGAATACTTGGTCACCTTTGCATGCTTTAGGTGCTCAAACCACCAATCTTCTGCTTCATCTAAGAGATGAAGTGCTGCAATTTGAACAACCTCTTCTTCAACCACAAGATGTAGCTTGAAAAATGAATCTAATTCCCTCCTCCAAGCCTTGACATTGCTTGAGGAAGATCCATCAAATGTAGGAAAATAGAATCTATTATGCCTCTTCCTTCTATTGTTGCTATAGGATCCTCTTTCTTCTTTAATCTGGAAGAATTGTTGGAGAGTTGGCTTCTCCTTGAAAGCTCTAGAATGTGCTTTGTACTCTTCAAGATATATACTGAGAGTCTCATGAGTCTCAGGTTCATTCCTTTCTTCACTTCTATACCCCTAACCTTCTTCAGAGAAAGTGGGCATAGTGGATCTATGAGGAGATCTAGGATTCTCCGGTCTTCTTTTCTGCTGATAGGAAGTACTTTCCTCATCACATATTTTTCTTGGATCTTCCCTTTGTCCTTCCTCGTTCATTTGATTGAACTCCTTGGAGAGATATTGCATGGATCTAAAGAAAGGAGTGATAGAGTTTTCATCCTCCATGATAGATCTCATCTATCTATTCTTCTTTCAATGCAAAAGATGAAGTGTCCACAAGTTGAGCCAAAGATCATGCTTTGATACCACTGTAATATCCCAAAAGGGAGAATGCAGTAATACTTCACACAATATAAGAACTTACAACAAGATAAACAGTAAATATTAAGTACACATCAGAATATGCAGAAAGAGCTGAGCCATTTTATTATATTTGAGATGATTCAGTTACACAGGTACATAATATAGGTGGATCTAGCCAAAAAGATGAGCTAGGATCACCCTGCAAACATGTATGCAACAGGTACAACATAACTGGAGAGGCTCTGCAGCAAATAATGCGTTGTCTCTTCAGCAGAATATGAACATATAGTTGCAAGCTGAAAATAGAAATGAAAATATACTCAAATCCGAAGCTCTGATGATGCCAAGACTCAAGATCTGGCCAATGTGATGGAATCCCAAGATAACCCAGAAAGGATTTTCCAGATCTGCAACTTTGGAAAATCACCTCCCAAGGATTTGATCCTTGATCTGTCGGGAAAAACAGATCTGAAGCTAGATCTGAAAAATAGATGGCTGAAATATGATATCAGATTAGATCTATGCTTGAAGGGCTGATCCCTTCTTTAGATCTATGAGCTAAAATCTCTAGATATAGCTTCTCAATCCTCCAGTGATGATTACAGCTGCTGCAACACAACTGTCTCTAGAAACTATGCTGTGAGGGAAAGAGAGGCCTTCTGCCTGCTGAAAAATGCTGCAATAAACTCCAGGCTGATGGTAAGACTGATGGCAATGTGAGGGGATAATCCCTCACAGGATTGGTAGCTAAGGCACTAGCAACTTCCTTCCTCCTTTCAGACCTGCAATATGGATAGCGTTATTCCTGAGGAGAATACTACTGCTAGGAGGTCAATAAATTTTGGCCTGATTCCAGATATGCAATGTGGCTCTGGGAGTGCTGATCTATAAGCCAAAGTGATGGGAATAATCCCTCACCTTGTTCTCCAGCTGAAGTACTGAAGACAACTTCCACCTTCCAAACTAATATTCAGAAATCTGCAGATTTCTGAAAATGAATGTTCTATAAAAGGTAGAAAAATTAAATGGCAGTTAAAGCCTGATCTATAATGAAGTACAATCCTCTTTCTAGAGATGCTCTAAGAAAGAGGTGGGATTCCTGCCCGGGAACACCCTATGCTAAACAGAACCTGCAATCTCTGCTAAACAACCCAAGAATGCAGTGGAATGTCACTTGACAATTCCAGATCTAAAATATCATACATCAAATAATCCAAGATGCCTTTCACCCTTGCCTTCATCTCCTTTATAATTTTTGAGCCTTCCCAAGCCTTGTCCCTAATCTCAACTACGCAGTCACATGTGGAAAATATCCTCCAAGTGGGACTGCGTTGTTTGACCAAATCAACCAATGATTCTAGGTGCAATGTACAACTCCTCCATCATGTGTGCTTCATTTGCACATGATCTTCCATCACTTGATCATGAATGCTCAATGATCCTTTGTTTGACATATTCAATATCTTAGTTGACTGAATCAACCCTCCATGATCTTTCTCATTAAATGAGACATGATCTCCAATCTCATCCACATTAGTAGTTTCTCAACTACCTCTTTTTGCAGATCTAGACTAAATTAATCCACATTCACACACACAAGGTGGATATTTATTCTTATTAAGGATTGTGGGTCCCTCCACCCTTTTATTTACTTAATTCATTAAGAAAATAAAGGACTCTAATATTCCAAATATGATGTGAAAATTTGGGAATATTACATAATTACACAATATTTTGAATAAAAATCAAGCAGGATGCTCCTGCATCAGACTCCCCATGTAGAGAAGTTTCCATAGACTCCTGTCTATGAGGTTTGTCACTTTTTTGTAATAATGCGACAGCCACAAGTCTTGATGACTTGCTCCCTCCAGGATTCCAAACTTTGTTCTATCGTTGGTCCTTTAAAGTATCAACTCTGTTTGGTAACTCATCACTCACTCTGTCAATCAGATTCCATCGGCCTTTACAACAATTTCTTTCGCCAATTCCTCGAAGTAACTCCTCTTTGTTTGATTCTTTCGTCTTCAATTTTGCTGAACACTCAAATTTTTGCAATGAATAATAATCAAGAACTCCTTCTTGATTACAACTATAGTCATTGATTTCTCTTATAGTAACAAATTTCTCATCTGGTGTTGTACCTGCATTCATCAAAAAATTGTTAGTTTTAAAATGATAAGACCTTTCAACCTCTTTTGATGCTTCAAGCACCAATTTCCCATCATCGACTTTCTGGATTTCAGTAGATCCTGTTTTGAACTGTTGGCTACTTTCATCTTTATCCTGCTGGTTCAATACTTTTGTTTCCTTTATGTCTCTAAAGACATAACTTCCTTGCTGTCCCTGATCTTTCACCTCAACTCCAAATAATTTCTGCTCAATTTCTCTAATTTCGACATCATATTTATTAATGTCTCCTTCTGTACCTATAGCCACATTATTATTTGAAAAGTTATAACATTCACTCAACTCTATAAATTTTAAAAACATTTTATCCCTATCATGCACAGTAACTGCAATCTCTTATGGATCAGGTTTTGCAAGTTTCATCTCCCCTTCAGGTTCCTTAAGCCATCATTCCAAGAAATCTATTTCCATGTGAAATCTTTCCAGCATTTTATCACAACCTTCATTCCCAGATTCATTATTCTTTTGGAAATCTTCCTGAGTTATCCTTTTTTCTGTTTCATCAAATTGCAAAATTCTGTCAGTAATTTCATTAAAAAAATCCATTTGTTTACCTCCTTGGAATATCACTTTGGCACTTCCATTATGCTTCCAACTGGCTGTCTTACCCCAAACAAGAATTCATTTATGATTTCTTCCCGCTGTAACAAATTATTACCTTCCTCCTCTGAAAGGCATTCCCCATCATACTTCACCTTAAGAGTTTCATTCATCTCTGTGATAGTTTCGCTAGAATATCCACCATCTTTCGCACATCCTACAAACATACATAAACTGTGAGATTTAAAAATGCAAGGCTTCATAGCCTCATCTGCTTCTCTCAACAACACATCTTCAGATTCTTCTGAGCTATTCCAATAGTTCATGAGATCTTCCTCATTGATCTCTTCACCAATAATTTCACCTTGTTCTGGGCCACAAATGGAAACATCCATTTTCAACTCAGCCTCTTTGAGTTCTTCACATCTCAACTGCACACCCATCATCTGCTCGAGCTTCCTCAGCTCTTTTGTCAACTGTATGTTTACCTGTTTCTCCCTCTTTGCATGTAGCCTCTGCCACTTTAATTTCTTCCTCATGGTTCAACCATGTCTCTGGTCCTTATTTATCTGCAAAAATTCCATCAAAAACTCAAGGTGAACCGTTATCTCAGCTTTCTCCCGCTCATACTCTTCATCAGTTAATTGCTTACATATGCCATTTACCTTGGCATTTTCCTTCTTCTTTCTTCTGTTGTGGTCTTCATCAGATCTCCTGAAATGACTATCAACAGTCATATTCTCCTCCTTTGTGAACTTCATTGTTCACGTGTGGATTTCATTCAATCCACTTCTCAGCAAGCCTTCATACTTGTCATCCAACAATGCAAACTCTCTTCCTGTGCTTTATCACTTTTAGTTCTCTGTCTTGGAATCTTTTCTGGCCAATTATCTTGCTTCACTTTGCTGCAAACATCACTTTAGTAATGCTTGTGTTACAATGACCAAACTCTTTGGGTGTCGGGCTCCACCGATCATGCACCCAATTACATTTAGACCTTTGACTTAGCTTACGACTCTTCACCAACTCTTCATCTTGGATGAAAAAATATTTAATCTTAACTCAAACTATCCAAAATTTCATTTGACCCTAACATCTGTTTTGACTTCAAGGCTTGACCCAATAAATTTACAATAGTGGATATTTTGACTTAATTCAAGTTATACAATCTTCCAACGAACATACACCCCTAATAAATTTTTAGGATGTAAAATATTCACTCTCTCTCATACTCCATTCTTATGAAAGATCATCAGTTTCCCATTAAAATTTCACATGATGTTGAAGTCTTTAATCGAAATGCAATCCATGTTTTCCAAGATTTATTTTATGGTGAAATAAATAAACCATTCCATTTTCAACATTCAAAAATACCTTTATGAATTATCATACCTTATTCTCCCATTAAGGTTATTAATAAACCTTCTCTTTGCAATTTCAACTCTCCGGACTTCACTCGTCCGTGCCATCTTTGTCACTGTGAATATTCACATGCCCTTCATACCATAAGCTTTTCATCTTAGTGCCAACATTTTTCCTGCACTTTTATACACCATACAACTGCACATTATAAATTGTACATCAATTCACATCTCTACACCTGTGTACAAAGAACAAGCTATTCATGTTTTCAACCTCTTCGATGAATAATGTAAACCTCGTACATTGTGCCCATCCTGAATAATACCTCTTTAAATGCCGCCACATGATGTTAAAAACAAAGATTTTACAACATCAAGCAATTGGGTTTTCAATCTTAAACACAAATCAAAAGAATTCTCCCATTCCAACTACAATCTTTGGTCCAAAATGACTTAACCAAAACTGCGAAGAATCCACATTATGCATAATAAACCCTCTCACATAAAAATGCATGCTTATTTTTATATCACCCAGGATAGCCCATTCTCCTTTTCCATTCATTTTCCATTCGTTTATACCTCTGCATTTGCAACATTTTTACTCTTTCATAATATTTACAAAAGATCAACTTCTCGAGTATGGCAAGGAAATTTGATCAACCAAATTTTAAAATACCTTTACTCAAATGAATATTGATTCATTCAATGAGCCCTTACCTTGAATCTTCTTGTGGTTGAAATGATCCAACCCTTCTCTCGTGTATTCTTTTAGAAATACATTCAAGCCTCTACAGACTTTGTCTCCACACCAAAATTCGATGCAATCAACAAATGCACACTTTAGTATTTAATGTATCAAGAAATTATAATATATATATAATTCCAAATAAATTAGATTCTTCATATGAGATTGAATTCCTACTTTAATTTACTTTGAATGTGCAAGGTCCATTCTCTCCCCAGCAAATAAATATCTTCCCAGCAATTTTCTAACATAAATCTTTCCCATAAAACAATGTTTGTAAACCTTCAAGGTACACACAATCTCCCCTCTTAACTTAAGCCAAGTTCCCTCATCTCAATCTCTCAGGTTTCTCTTCAATTTAAATTTCTTGGCTTTGGAAACATGAAACCTTAATGTAACGGAATATCCTTCCAAGATTACATTCTCCAAAAACGTACATGAACTATTTGCAAAAACCTTACCTCGATCAATCCCAATGACCTTTTCTTACGCTAGAAGTTGGTACCGTGGAAACACTGGATCCATACCTTGAATATTCCGCTGGAACCGCACCTCTTTCACAATCCCCACACATGCCTTTTTGAAGTGCATTGATACAACTAGCTTCCACAGGTAGGCAAGTTCGTATTTGACACAGTTAATAGTGCACTTTCCACTAGCTCCACAGTATGAACACCAACTCGATAGGGGTGCCTCTCAATTCTATCTACTCGTCAACAATGTTGCAGGCTTCCACAATGATGGAACGACGTTTGTTTTTTTTCAACAAGTTGTTTGAAATATTAATACCTTTGATCATGATCTCTTAAATGATGGCTAGGAATTGAACTCACAATTTCCACTTTCTTCATCCAAACTTATCAAATGTAACACATATTTTTTTCTTCATTTTCTCGTTGCTTGAAACCTCCATCCTTCAGAATTGGATTGCTGGAAATGTTCACTCGTGCTAATCTTCTGTTCTTCATTCCTATTTTTAGCTTTCCACATGACTAATAAAATTGAGAATTAGAAAATGTTGCTGCAGAAAGAGTAGTTGCATGGAACTAGAATACTCAGCTTCTGAGAGTTGTATTGAACTAGAAATATCCAACGATACGACTTGTCCTTTCAAAAGTTGTGTATCGCCTTCCAAGGATTCGATCCACTACCGATTTTGATCACAGATTCCCATGAGGCCAAGCCTCGGTTGCCATTTCCATGAAATTCTTACGATGGATCAATTGAATACTTTATCTCTTCAAAACTTCTCTAGTTGAGTCATTTGTGATGGAATATCGATCTTAACCTATAGGTTGCCAACAAATCGGTGCGATTTGAAGGCAGTGATTACGATCATCACTTTAGTGTTGCAATGTTAAATACTTATATTCCACCATAGAGTCGATCTATATATTTCTAGGTCAACACAATCCCTGCAACACTTCCTGCAACGCATTTCTATTAACATTTATAAAAAAAAATATTTATAGTAAAACAAATGGTTGCAACAGGATGATTCAAAATTTACTCAAGATTTTCCAAATCACAGAACAACAACTCTCTTTGTTGATTGTTGTTCCATCCTATCATTGGATCGAACTCCCCACAATACAAAGTTTCATAATTTTATTTTCGTAGACTTGTCCATCCATCGACAACCTCTCTTCACAATTTCATGTTGCTCATCATCTTAACGCACCCTTCGACCAAAGTGCCAACACTGTGCTGCTGTGAATGCCATATGAGCCATCGCCCAAAACTGTTCACGATCCCGGACAACATTTCTCTATGTTGCTTCTAGACAATCATATTTTTACAACCAATGCTATAAAACACAGATTGCCAACGCATCATATGTAGGGGTGCTCACGTTGTTCGCTATCATCTGATTCCAGCTTCCTTTATGCCTGTGTCCAACCATCGATAGCTTCTCCACTCTAACATTTACTCTAGCTTCCGTGATGGCACCGTCATTCATTTGTGTTCCAAATAGTCCAAGGTTACTTCTGCCACCATCGTTGTTCCAAATACACACCATTCCTGCGTTCACACATTCATATACGCACATATATAATTGCAGATATTAAATTCACTCACTCATTTCTCGTCCGTGACTACACGGATTAATTAGATCTTTGGGCTTTGATACCAAATGATGCCAGGCTTCTGCTATAAAACATATCCTAGCATATAATAGTGTGTGTGCTTCCTTCAGCACGAAAAATCCTCAAGAAAACTCTTCATTAAAACTGACATTTTGCAACTTAAAATATACATGAAGAAAAGAGAGTCATATAACCAAAAATACTGATATATAATAACGCAAGAAATTCCTTGGCTGAATATTACAGTGGATGGCCTCTTAGCTCTCGGCCCTTTTACAAAAGCTCTCAAACCATCTCTCTCTCTCTCGCTCTGTATTCCTCACTGTTTCCATCCTCACACACTCCTCATATTTATACATAATAATGAATTTATTCCAATCCATAATTTCCTCCACACAAATCTCAACTAAATCCCATTTAAGGAATTCCTAATCCCTAGATTATCTACCTAATTAAACTCTACTCATATCCTTAATTTATTAAAAGAATATTTACAATAATCCTCACTTACAATTTTCTCTTTTAATTTATTAAAATGAGCACAATAATTTATAAAATAATTAAAAAATCATAACCCCCCTAATTACACAATATTTTAAGTAGAAATCAACCAGGATGCTCCTGCATCACACCATGGTTTGATTAAGTTGTTGGTGTTAGAGGAGTTGAAGAGATTAGGCAGAGATTGGACATCCTTTCTGTTCAAGAGTGGTTTTGAGTTAGATGTTGTTACTCCTAAAAGAGTTCCCAAACCTAGAGATATTTCATCACCAACAGTGCCGAAGCAGTTAGAACTAGTGAGCATGGAGACAAAGCCTTTGCAGAAGGTTGAAATACCTAAAACTACACCTGCAAAAAAAAAAGCCAACAGTTAGCAAACATGGCATCAAGAGAGTTACTAGGAGCCAAACAGTGGTTAAGGGTAACTTAGAAGACATATTTCTTGCCATTGATATTGAAGAAACTCCCATTGTCCAAGCTGAAGACATAGATGAGGGAGGAAGGAAGCTTAAGAAAGGAAAACAACTAAAAATTTGGAGTTTGCAGGTGATGATGATGGATTCATGTTTCAAGCTAGAAAACTAATGACAAGACATGCAAGAAATTTTTTGGAAAGCAGCAAAGAAGCTCAGAAGGTTAGTGAAACTACTCAGCCACCACCAAGCATCATAGACCTCTCCTCACCCGTAAAAGAAGAATTAGTCATCAAACAAAAGAAGAGTAAAGAGAAAATTACTGAGAAAACAGAAGTTGAAACCCTTAAGGAACAATTAAAATAAGCAGGCGAAGAGATATCAATCTTGAGGAAAGAGGCAAAGAAGTATAGAGCTAAAAGAGTGCAGTTTGAACAAATGAGGAAGATTTGGGAGGATCAAGTCACAAGTGTCTCAAAGACCTTGGAGAACACATAAAAACTGATAAATTGGACTTAGCCACTAAGAAGAGAGGTAAAGCACATTAAAAAGGTAAACCTGCACTTGCAATCCAAGAATAGGACACTGAAGGACCAAGTAAAATACCTTCAAGAACAATTGGCACTGATTCATGAAGAGCTGGAAAAGAAAGGTTTAAAGATGACTGTGGTTGAGGAGCCCATAGCTCAAATGATCATAAATGAGTAGGAAACACCACAAGAACAATAAGTTGAGATTGAATATGCCTTAGAAGGCTCATTACATGCAGAAAATCAAGTTTTTGTAGCTGGAGGTCAGTTTTTGGAGACGATTTTGAAATGGGAAATTTCTGGTTTTTTACATAGTTTCGTAGTGTTCCCTAGGCTTAAAGCCAGGAAAACGCTACAAAAAAACTTGTAGCAGCCTTTTTGCTTCTAAAGTCACTTTTTTCAGTTTTTAAGGAGGGATATTCATGGTGGTGATGTGTCATGACTTGATTGACATCATGGAACAACAAAGGAGTGAATTTATTGGGTGTAGAAGCCACTTTGTCAATGCTACCAAAACTCGCTACGAAACTATCCTGTTTTCGTAGCGAGCAATTGTTAAAGGTTTTGGAGCATATTAATGGAAGTTTTGGACAACTGGACTCCTCCAACATGTCAAGGTATCTTATCATCAAATACTTATGACTCGAAGGGAGTGCTATGAAGGCAGGTCATCAGCCAAAGAAAATTTGAAGATAAGGGTCATACATTCCTAAAAGGTAGGGTTATGCTCCACAAGTCTAGGAGGGTTTTAAATATGTAAAGCGGTAATGAACTATATCATGTGTTTTTCGAGCATGTGATACTTATTTTTTAACTTTCATGTAACTGCTTCACAGATAAGGTAGAGCTATGTAAGAAATAGGAGTTAGAGTCCTATTAGGAGATGTTTTCTTTAAGGTGTAGCTGTCAGTTTTCTGTTAAAAGTCATGTATTTCAGTTATGTGATGTGTCATAGGAGAAAATGATGGTCTAGCCACTAGGAAGTTCATCCTTGTTGTAAAGAAATGTCTATTTAAAGACAAAGCATATAAGTAGTAAATGGTTGGATATTTTTTGCACTAAACTCCTTCTTTTATGTATTTGACTTATATCAGTAATACAGAGTGACTTTCTTCTTGACAGACCTGAGATTCTCATGAGGTTTTTAATGTCTTATTGATCTATATCCTTATGTTTTACCACTTGCAGTAGATTTCATCCCTATTTCTCATAATTCATAATTTTATGCTCTGAATTCCTTTAGTGATGAAATGACTGTGTTATCGTATGTTTTATGTGTGAATTGCCTCTATTAAAGACCTCTATCTACCTCAGCTTCCATGTCAAGAAAATTTTCCCCTAAGACTACTGATTGTTGACTCCATAAGCCTGATGGTAGCAAGCCTGCATTCTTTTCAACCCGCAAACATAAAAAACAAGTTACATTTCCCATAGATTTAGCCATCTAGTACTATCATTATTCAATATCATAAAACCCCTTTGAGAGAGCCCTCTCAAACTGAAGAGGCTAAGCTTCAGTTAGAAGTGGTTTGAAACAGTTACATAGAGTTGTTTGATAAGAAACCAATCAAGTACAATTTTGTGATAACATATGCAATGGTTCATATATAGATTCTATTTCCGATGTATCCATCATATTTATGTTGGTATTATGTTGGTTATTGTTGGAAACACTGAGAGGGGGGGTGAGGCAGTATTCCTTTCCATTAGAGCATTAGTTAATCTTCAATTATTATCAGTGTTTGTACAATGGTAGCAGTAAACAAAAGGAGAAAAAATTCACACAATTTTTAAGGTGGAAACCCTCTCCGGGACAAAAACCACCTGAATTATTTTCTAATAATTCTTTAATATTCAACTCCAATTGAAAATAAAGCTCCAACTTCCTAGAATCTAGAAAAGCATTCTTCTCCAACTCCCACTAGATAGACGCTCCAATGCCTAATATTCTTCAGTAGTCAACTGAACGGATGCCCCAACACCCAATGAGCTACAAATCATCCTAGCACCACCCTACCACCTTAAATTTTTCACAGGCTTGAACTTGTTAGTGACTTCATGCACTAGCCTAGCACCACCCTATCACCCTATAGAAAAAAAAACAAGAATGGACTCCCGTACCAGGGAAAATGGTCCACTTTACAATGGTATAGAATGATGTAGAAGAAGAAGACACACTAGACCATAACCCCAACTATGACACAACCACTTAATAATGATCCTAGACCTCCCGACACTGCCTCTTCAACTCTTGGCCGATAGACACTCGTACAATTTTTACAATGACTTAGTACAATGATACCTTTACAATGACTGTATGTAGTGCTGCCCACTTGAAGAATTCATGTGTTGAACTTCTTGCTGTTGTTTTTCACCTTGATTTCTACTCTTGTCATGCTACCATCAACTGCACCTTACTTTTCTTTTCTACCCTAGAAATTCTGGTCCTTTGCAGCCCTTGATAACACATGATATATCTTTTTCTTTCCTTCTAGGATCTCGATATTGAATCTAGTGTATCTCTGTTATTTCAGCTCCCCAATATGTGATTTTTGGTTCTGTAGTAGTACTCTAAGTCTTCTATCCAATTCCATAGGTCTGATCCAATTTGGATTATTCAAGTGAGATTTATGCCCAATCTCTCACAATGACCTAATTATGGACTGTTTCAGTAGAGAAAACTTGTACAGCGTGCCATGTGTTATTGTTTCTTCATTCGGCTCTAAAATTGATACAACAAAAAACACATTCTGTGCACTATCTGCCACTTTTACAGAATTCCAATCCGATACTCAGAGAGAGAGTTATGATGATTTTCCCAAGGTCACTTCTTTGAGATGAAGTTGAGGAGTCTGCAAAAACACTGGCTTCCACAGATCATATCTCCAAAAATGTTGTGCACCCTGATCTAAAATTTTTACAAGAGATTCCTCAGTATTTTGGCTTCGCCTCATAAAAATTTCAGTTTCTAAGCCTTCATAGAAGAAAAGTTAGAATTAAAATTCCATGATGACCTGTTTCAGGTAGTGAAATCCCTACATAAGGAGGATATGAGGATCACAATTTATATAAATGCTTAGGTTGAGAGGGGCTTCAACTAGTTAACGTGGGAGGGATTTTAGGAGCTTAAAAATTATTAATTACTTACTTTTCAATGACCCATTCCACAACCTCATGGGGTTTTAGCCCACTAACTAGAGATACAAACTTCAAATATGAATATCTCTCAAATTGTGAAGAATTACGTGGCGTGCCATATATCAACGGAAACATATCGAAAATTAGAAATCATCAAAATCATTCTTGACCCAGAATATAGTAATTTTTTAGGTCAAAATTCCCATGCAATATTGGGGTAGTCCTTGATGCTGCTTGGGTTGACATCAATGACAACTGCTGATCAACAGGTTATGAGCATGTATTGTGACAATGGTGAGGTATGGATCTCTCCATGTTTTTAACTGTAAATGAATACTTAATGAATATATGGTCAAATTGATTGTATGATAAATCATGATGTGGGAGAGAAATTATTCTTAGCCATTCTCAGATAAGAAAGAGACCCCTTTAATTAAATTTTTTGTATATACCTGTATATGCTATGTTTGTGACATGTTTGACAAAATTCCTGTCATGGATTGGTGGGGTCGGATGATTTCCAGTTGATGTGATTGCTTTCATATTTTTTTCTTAAGGTTATTTACCCTCTCCTGAAGTTACATGAAGTTTTGGGTAGTACATGGGCTCAGGGGCTGAAAATGTGGCACAAATCTCGGAGCTATGGGAAAAATATTTTTTGTTTGGGACTTATCCGATACCTTGACAAGGATAAACCATGGCTATAGACCCTATAGCTACTCTCTTTCCCTTACAAGATGGCAGCTAAGCCTCAAAGGGGCCAAAAAATTAGTCCCCCCAGGGAACAAGGCCCTAGAAGGTTGGGTTACCTTCCAGGGATATCAATGATGCAGTGTAAGGTTTATTTTTGTTGTTTCCATCAGTTCCACTTCCTTAAGGTCATCTAGGAGGTTGAATCTCATATTAATAGCCTCTCATCACATGTTTACCCCAATTAGACGATAACTTTGGGAGATGTGGGAAGAGAGTGTTATAGAGTGGTATCAGAGCGTGGTTGCGCTCTCCTTGGGTTGTGTGTGTCTGTCATGCATACATGTCAATTGCATATATGTTCCTCATGCTTATTTTTTATGTGCTTTATGTGTATGCATGATGGTGGTGTTTTTTTTATGTTCTCTTTCTGTGATATATGATAACACAAAGTGGTATTAAAGCATGGTTCAGCCCTTGGACTGGATGGGCGGTGTGTGGATCATGCATTTATGTTATTTGCATGCGTGTGTAGTATGCTTGTAGTCTATATGTGCTTGTTGCATTTGTGCTGTGTTGGTTGTGGTGGCAGTGGTGTCGCCATGAAAGTGTTGATGGTGTTGTTGTCGACATGTTGTCATGGGTGTATGACTGGTTATGCATTGTTCTTTCTTATGTATTGTTCGTGCACGTTTTCTTACATATTGTTAGATGTTGTGAATGCATTTCTTGATTATGCTAGGTCACATATTGTCCATGCTTGTGTGCTGTGTGTGTATGCTTGCTTATGTGATGCGATAGGTTTGACATGCATTGGTCATTCATGATTGGTTATACATGTCAAGTGGGTGCATATGGTCAATTTTGCATTGGTTTGATTGAGGTTGTTGTGCTTAAGGTCATTGTATGCAATTAGGTCATCATGGTGATATTGGTATGTTATGATGCTAATATTTTGGTTGAGATAGAGAAAGAGATGCATATCAATAAAGTGAATTTGCAACAATGGACTTTTGGGTAAGAGAAGATCATCATATGAGCATGTAGGTATGTGATTCATGATTGTTGTAAACATTAGGGTTAATTATATGTTTGCCATTCTATTTTTATTTTGGTTAAATGTGTGATAAATGCTAGTTGATTAGCATATTCATATGCAATATGGTTATGTGCATGTATTTCATTCTATTTATTTTATGGTTACACACATGATAGATGTTAGTTAACTAGTGTGATTATATGCACATATGTTGGTTAGTTAGGCATAATATTAACTTGATCATTATGTTATATGGTATTGATGATTATGTTACATGATTAAATTTTTGTTGTTTATGATTAGTTAACTTGATGATTATGTTATGTGTCATTGATGAGCATGTTACATGTTAACTTGAAATTAGCTCGATGATTATGTTATATGTTGTTGATGAGTATGTGTTAGTTAACTTGATGATTAGGGTTATTGCATTAAGATTTTGATGTTATATGTATTATGCTAAAATTTTCCTGGCCCATGCAACTGGTTAGGTTTATGACATTCAGGTATTATTCAACCTAATTATGATAATGTGTTGCATTAACCTAGACTAATTGTGCATATGTGATTGCTATGCATGAATGGCATATTTTTATAAGTATATGATGCACACTTGTTAGCTAGTTACTATTATGGATATCATGACCGTATTTAGGTTGAGTTGATTTTTCATGAAGCTATATTGTGCTAATATAGATTAATTTTGTAGATAAGATAGCCTCCTCTAAGATACATCAAGGTTTGAGTTTTCGTATGTCGTGCACTTAATGCTTAATTGTTTGATTATGTCATCTATTTGGTGTCTGAGTGAGTTAGTGTCTATTACATCATCTAGTTGATTTATTTAGCACGATATGTTTGCAAGTTGTTTGAATGTTTGATTAATTGCATGATATGAGTTTATGTGTCTATAAGATTTCATGACGAAATGGTCTTGTTTTAAGATGGTTGTACTAACACACATGTGTTGGGATGGATGATATGTACCTGAGTGTAAGTAGGTGATAGTTGTAGCATTATGTATTATGACTGTTGAATTTGAGTTGACCGATGGATTATGACATGTAAAATTTGATTTCCAATTGATAGATATGTTGTATTCATGTTGATAATTATGGCTGAAATGTGTGTTCAGTTACAGGTGAGTGTGCCTAGAACAAAAAGGTATGATTAAAAGTATATTGGTATATTTATTTATGCATTGACAGTTGTGTGGTTATGGTAGTATGATGTAGGGGATTGCATGTCAAGCGACTACCATGAAATATTGAAGAAGGCTAGGGTTGATATTTCCTTGGAAGTATTGGGAACCATGGGGGGTGATTCATGGTAATTGTTGTAAAGTATTGTGCTTCTGGTATTTTTATTTGTTGGCACTTGATTTTCAGTCTCGATTGTGTCTAGTGCATAGCTATGCCACTTTGTTGTGGTATCATGTTTTTTTTGGTTCTCATAGTCTTCTTCTTGTTCATTTTTGTTCTTGCCTTTTGTTTGAGAGTCTTCGAAATTGGTTGGGAAAGAGGAAAGTTAATGGAGCTTGTGGAGAGCTCTGTGGTACCCAACGAGTAATGTAAGCCATGAATGAAGCTTAGTGCATGCGTAAGCGCAACATAAGGTAAGGGTATGACATTCGGTTGGACTGGTTGGGTCCATTGTGGTAAATGGATCTTGGTAGTACAAACATGAGAAAGGAAACAAAAAAGGTAAAATTAATGTGATGTTACATTCCTTGGCTATGTTGGGAACTGTTGTTCTCAACGTTGTGCATGTTGTGCACAAATAAGGAATTTCTCTTAACCTAGACCTTATGATATCTAGCCATTGTGTTGTGATCATGATTTTGTTGATGTTTACATGTGTATACATATATGTATGTATGCATGTCATTGATTGACAGGATCGTCATGGATCTTGATGGGTTTATGTTGATGGTTTGTATGTATGTATATATGTATGTATGTATGACGTTACTTGACATGATCATGATTGTTTTATGCTAATGATTATATGTGTGTGTGTGTGTGTGTGTGTGTGTGTGTGTATCTATCTATGTCACGGTATGACAGGGTTTGAAGAATAATTCTTATTGAGGAATTATTTCTTATGCAAGTGAATGTCATGAAGAGGTTCCTCACTCTTAGGAATCAAGTGGTAGAGTAACTTTGACAGATCTATGAGGTCAATATCTTGAGGATATGATTTAATGTTATATGCTTGTATTATTCCTATGTTTATGTACAGGTAATGTTGAGAGGTACATCAACGATGTCAAAGTATTGTGATTTGCGACATGCTAGGATAAGCATGGATAGTGGAAAGACACTAGAAGTAGGGTTGCTTGTGGGGTTAATGTTTGGTCTACGGATGTACAATTATATTGTTGTGTATATGTTGTGCATGTCATATATTTAGTGATTGTACCTATGGTGATGTGTAATGTTGCATATGTAGTATTGTGTACATATGAAGTCGTATGCCAGTTGTATATATGGTGTTGTGTGTATATTGCATATGCAGTGCTAGGTATAGATGGTGTTATGTACATGTGGGATATGCAGTGTAGTGTGCATATGGTGTTGTGTGCATGTTGGGTATGCGGTGTTGTGTACGTATGGTGGTATGTACATGTTGAATATGTAGTGCTATGTACCTATGGTGTCATGTGCGTGACATAAATATGGTGCTATGCACAAGTGGTGTTTTGTGCATGATTGTACAAGTGGTGTTGTGTGCATGTAGTGCTATGTACATGTTGTACATGTGGTGCTGTGTGCAGGTGGTTCTGTGTACATGTCGTGCATGTAGCACTGTGTGCATGTGGTTTCATGTACATGTCGTGCACGTGGTTCTATGTACATGTGGTATTGTGTACACATTGTACAGTTAGTGCAATGTACATTTGGCATCGTGTACACGTTGTGGAGGTGGTGTCGTGTACATGTGATGTTGTGCACATGTTGTGTACAAGTGGTACTATGTACATGTTGTGCATATGGTATTGGTATACATGTGGTATTATGTGCATGTTGTACATGAGTTGCAAGCATGCGATACTATGTATTTTCATGGTAGAGGCGTTGTATCGTGACATGTGTATGCTTCATGTTGTACTATGTGTACATATATGTATTGTGTTGTGTTGTATGCCAGGTGTAGGTGTATGTGTTGTATCTCGGTGTAGGAATATGTATTGTGTTTTATTTTACTTCGAATGTATGTGTATGTACATGTATTGTGTTGTACATGAGGTATAGGTGTATATATTCTATTCTGTTGTACACCGAGTGTGGGTGTATGTATTGTATGGTGTTGTACGCCTTGTGTGGATGTACACGTTGTGAATTTTGTGTATGTGTACATGGTTGAGGAGAATGTACTGGGTGCTTATCGGGTGTGGTAATTGATCCAGCATGTGTACATAAAGAACAAAGGAAGAAGTAAGAACTGATGAAGGATAAGTATCGATATTTTACTTCAGTTCTATTATGCATGTGATATGTGATTCTGACTTATGATGGTTACATGTGATTTATGATTACAGTTTATGATGATTGCATGTGATTTATGATTTTGAGCTATGATGGTTTCATTTTGAGCTAACCTTACTGATGGAGCTACCAATGAGGTATGATGTGAGTTTATTTAAATTTATTTTGATTCTAATGGAAATTATGTGCTTGCTATAGGAAAGCATGAAATTCCTAGTTTGGGATGGTTGAAATTGATTACAAGAAATAGAAGCAATAAAAAAAGGAATTGAAAGATGCAACATTGTGTTGGTAAAGCACTTCAGGAGCAAGGCCTTTGTGGGACACTATTACCCAATAGTGTCGATTTATTGCCATGAGCATGCTATAACTGGTATGATGGTTGAGGCAAGTATATGCCTTGTTTTTTTTTTTATATCTTCCAATGCAAGAAAGCCTTGCTAAGGGATGTACAACCCGAGATGGGGGTTCCAACGGAACTTGGAAGGTGAGTGACTGCACATAAGGGGATTTCCCGCGGGACTGTATAGCAGAGAAGGGAAGGCCGAGGATGGTTTGGTTTTGATAATTATCATTTCTGAATGGAATTAGACACACATTGGGAGTGTGCCCTAGAACAATGATCCGATAACTATTCACTTAGAGGACAACTGGCATGGGATTGTAGCGCTGGACATTGGATGCAACTTTGAATTTGGTAGTGGATTTGGACTTCATGGGAAGGAGATGAATCCTCGTATTATCTTGAGGGTGGAGGTGTGAGCCTTTATATTTCCTTGTTGCTGATATATGGCATCATATCATTTTATTTGCTGGTTGAGAAAATGTATATATGTGTATATTATTGTAAATACTAGATTGAGATGGTTTATAAAGCTCCACAGATAGTATGGCTATTTGTTGGTTGAATCAAATGTGCATGAGTGTATGTGGTTGTTATTGTAAACACTATAATGAGCTATGTTATAAATCTCCAGTACACGGTACAATCATCATGTTTTCAAGAGGATGTTATTATAAATACTGCAACGAGCCATGTTATAAATATACATAGGCAGTATGTTTTTTTTTTTTTTTTTCTATTTATAGGTGTGATTGAACACCGAGGATGGTGTTCCCCCAAGGGGGAGGGTTCTATACTAGGCCTCGTAAAAATCCATGGAAAAATATATATAAGACCACGATGGATGGGACATGTATTCTGAGTTGAATGGTGGGCAAAGACATCCTAGTGGGTGTTCATTCGGTTTATTATGGCTAAGGAAGTTTGAAAAGGAAAGGAAAAAGATTTGGAAAGGCATGAGGCATTAATTGGCATTTTATTTATGAAAAAAATGGAAAATAGGATAAAAGGAAGGTGAAAGGTCACATATTGCATGTGAGGAGGAAAATGAAGGAAAATAATGGAAAATGAAGAAAATAGAGGCCTCATTAATAAAAAGGCTTTTAAGGATCAGTGGGCAAGGCTTGGTGAGTTTAGTTTTGAAGCTCTCATTATTCTCTCTCTCTCTCTCTCTCTCTCTCTCATACTCTTGAGCACTTAAGAGTATTATTGGAGCACTATTGGAGAGTGTGGCATAGTTGGAGATTTGGATCAAGAAAACAAAGGAAGAGCTGGAAAGTGCAAAGGACATCGAGATCAACATCTACAATAGGTTCTGAGGGTAGGTATCGAGTTGCATGTATGATTTCATCACCAGTTTTGGCATGCATGGTATTGCATGTGGTTTCTTGATTATGATCTGTCATGGGCATGGAGGATGGTCGGGATTGATAGTGGATTTTCCTAGCCTTACCATTTCTTGGATAGCCATGTTGATTGTGGGTTTATTTCCATTGATTGTTTTATGGTTGGTTCTTATGGTTCCTTTAGTTGTTGGGTTGCGTTATTAGTTGATGGAGCCTTGGCTGAACAAATGATCTGGAGCCCGATGGACAGCTGTTGGGTTGAGTTACTAGTCATGGAGCCTTGGTTGGACTAATGCTCTAGAGCTCTAGGTGGGTTGATTTACTAGTCTTGGAGCCTTGGTTGGAAAAAGGATCTGGAGCCCAGGAACAACTGTGGTTTAGTTACTAGTCCTGGAACCTTGGTTGGAGAAAACACTCTAGAGCCGTCGAGCAACTTGGATGGAGACCAATTTGTGATGGTTGATGATGTCTGACCGTGAGGTGGAATCACTAGTTTGAGGTTGAGGCGATTTTTTCTCTGGAGCCCTGGTTTGGTGTTGATTAATGTGTTTGATAAAGTCCCACGTTCATGCTTTCAATATAGAATGGTGGTGACTTGCTGAAGTGAGATTTGGCTCAACCATGTCTATGGTCGGGTGGAACATGGAAGTCCCATTCCATGTTGGTTTTTACATTCATTGTTGAAAGGTTCAATGCCTTGGTATTTGATGCGTATATGCAATGGTTTATATATGGATTCTATTGTCGATGTATCCATCATATTTATGTTGGTATTATGTTGTTTATGAGCATGTATTGTGACAGTGGTGAGTTATGGGTCTTTCCATGTTTTTACTTGTAAATGAATACTTAATGCATCTATGGTCAAATTTATTGTATGATAGCTTACATTGTAAGGGAGCAATGCTTCTTAGTCATTCTTAGATAAGAAAGAGACCCTTTTTTTTAAATCTATTGTTTATACCTGTAGATGTTATGTTTGTGACTTGTTTGACAAATTTCCTGTCATGGCTGGGTGGGATCAGATGAGTTTTGGTTGATGTGATTGCCTCCATATTTATTTTTAATGTTATTTACCCTCTCTTGAAGTTACAGAAAGTTCGCGGTAGTGACCTGGGCTCAGGGGCTGAAAATGTGGCACAAATCCCAGAGATACAGGTGGAAAATTTGTTGTTTGGGCCTTAGCTACTACGTTGACAAGGCTAGCCCACGACTATAGACCCTATAGCCACTCCCTTTCACTTACAAGCCCGCGGCTAAGCCTTAAATAGGCTAAAAATTAGTCCCCCCCCTCGAGGAACAAGGCCCTGGAAGGTTGGGTTACATCGTAGGGATGTCAATGATGCAATGTAAGGTTTGTTTTTGGTGTTTCCATTCGTTCCACTTCCTTAAGGTCATCTAGGAGGTTGGATCTCATATTAGTAGCCTCTCGTCACATGTTTACCCGGGTTTGTTAGTTGAGTATGTGTGGGAAGAGGGTGTTAGGTTGGTGTTGGATTTAATTTTTGTTCCCTATGTCAATTAAGAGAGGTCCTCCCCACTAATTTGGAGTTTTACTTCTTTGTAATGGTCTTGCTAGTCCTTCTTTACCTATGAGAGGCCTTACTTGTGTGCTCTCAACCACTTTGTCATTTATGCTTCTAATTTATCAATCTTCTTCTCCTTGATCCATGTGCTAGAGTGGACCAAGCTTTTTTTTCCTCAACGGAAAATCAAACCCCACTGCATGAACTAGGCCATAAACAATGGGATAGGAGCAATTACCTAGGTTATAGAATTTGAAACTGCTATCATGCAGGCTAGATTGTATATGAATGGGACATAACCAAGTTGTTGGCTTATTGAATACAAAAGTGAAATTCATTTTCTTAAGACGTAGAACCAATCTTGAACTTTGATGGGTCTGATTCCTATAGAAACTCCCAAATATCTAATAATATCATATTCGAGAAGAAAGAGCAATGACCCACATGATTGTTAACCTTTGAGCAAGATCCAAAGGAACAACTACAAAAATCCACTTCGAATTTGAAATTAATTTCTCCCCTAAAAGCTACACAAATAGATTCCAACCAATCATAACCTTCCCCATCAACAATCATAATATCATCATAAGAAAACAATCAATGAATTGAAGCTTGCCACTCTTTTTCACTTCCAAGAACAAAATGTATTAATGGTGTAGCCCAATCTTGTTACTATATTCTCGTTTCTCTCTACAACTAACACCCGCCACCTAACTTGGACATTTAAGGGCATCGGGAAAGAAAATATTGCAATAATTTAAAGAGTTGTTGCATGGGGTGACCCTTGGTCCAAGTAGAGAGTTGGCACATGCCCTGTCTAAGGGCGGGGGTTTGGGAGCAAGTTATCTGAAGTTTCATATGCATTAGAGAGGGGGGGACCACGTGAGGTTGGATTGAAAGAGCAACGACTACCTCCCTCTCCCTGCAGTGGAAAGATAACGTACCCGCTTTTTAAAAAACTGCTCACTCATTCAGATTCTTAATTCCAAAAAATAATTTCAATTCAAATTCCAATTTAAAAAACTACTCACCCATTTAGATTCTTAATTCCAAAAAAAAAAATTCAATTCAAATTCCAAATTAAAAAACAACTCACCCATTCGAATTCTTAACTCCAAACAATTTTTTCAATTCAAATTCCGATTTAAAAAACAACTCACCCATTCAGATTCTTAATTACAAACAATTTTTTCAATTCAAATTCCAATTTAAAAAACTACTCACCCATTCGGATTCTCAATTCCATACAATTTTTTCAATTTAAATTCCAAACAAATAAATTTTTTTTTTATTTTAAAAATCATTTCATTCAAATTCCAAACAAACCATTTATTATTTTATTTTTAAAATCATTCAACTGGTTTAAATCATTCGAATCCGAAACTTGTGGTTATTTTATTTTAAAATGTTAATCCAAATCTCTGAAATAAACCATTATTTAATTTTCTTTCTTTTTTGTATTTACAAATGATCAACCTGAATCAATCTACTATTTTTTTTTTAATTTTAAAATGATATGAATCCGAAACAACCCGCTCTTTTTGTATTTAAAAATGAGCCGAATTCAAAAAAACGTGTTGCTTTTGTATTTAAAAAGTATTTAAAATTGAGCCGAATCCTAAACAAGCTGCTTCTTTTGTATTTAAAATTGAGCCGAATCTGAAACAACATGTTTCTTTTGTATTTAAAATTGAGATGAATCCGAAACAACCTGCTGGTTTTGTATTTAAAATTGAGCCGAATCCGAAACAACATGTTTCTTTTGTATTTAAAAATGATCTGAATTTGAAACAACTTGTTAATTTTGTATTTAAAAATGACCCGTATCTGAATCCAAATCTGAAATAGCTTGCCCTTTTGTATTTAAAATGATCTGAATCCAAAATGCCTTGCGCTTTTTTTTTAAAAATGATCCAAAATCTGAAACAACTTGCTCATTTGTATTGGGTCAATATCACTCTTTCCATTTTTCACTCTGAAATCCATAATAATATCAAAACCTAGGGGTTAACATTGTAATTCTCAATCCTAGTGGGAAAATTCCTAGTTCTTTGCTTAGAGTTCCCAACAACTATAAGAACTATGTCCAAATAACTAGGATATTTGACGTTAAGGTACTATAAATAATAAGAACCATGAGTGGCAATAAATTTGATGAGGCAACCACAGTTGAGGAACTATGATTGACAGTAATTATGATTTATACCAATAGAGACTATGACCAAGATGAACCATGGCCAATTGGAACTATGACTAAACAAAAATTTGATGAAGGGACTATGACCAACATGAACTATGATTAATAGCAATAGGAGCTTCGCCCAAGGAACTAGGATCTCTGATTAACAATAATTGTAATTGATACCAGTAAGAACTATGACCAACCGAAACTGTGGCTAGTACCAAAAGGAATTCTGACCAAGGATCTAGTATATTTGATCGATAGGAACTCAGACCAAGGGTCTAGTATATTTGACCAATGGTAACTCTGGCCAGCAATAATATGATAATAGTTATCTTCACTCATATTTCCTATGGGTCAAATATACGAGATCCTCGGTCGTAGATCCTATTGGTCATTGTTCTTTAGTCAAAGTTCCTCTATCAAATTTCTTGTCAATAGAAGTTCCTTTGTCAAAGTTGCTATTGGTCATTTGGTTATAAGTCTTATTGATCATAGTTCTTGTTCATCATGGTTCTTGTCGATAAAATATCCTAGTTCCTTTATCAGAGTTCCTATGGGTATTGATCATAGTTCCTATCAGTCATAATTCCTTGGTTAGAGCTTCTTCATCATATTCCTTTTCAGCCATAGTTTTTATCTATCCTAGCTCCTATAGGTCATAGTTTTTATTGCTAAAAGATTCCAATTCCTTCGTCATAGTTCCAAGGAACTCTAACTGAGGAACTAGAAAGTTCCCCATAATGATTGAGAACTACAATTTTTAAAGTCTAGATACTTCAACGAGAACTATGAGTGATACAAATAGGAGCTCTCATTGAGCAACTAAGATCTTTTACTGATAGGGACTGTAGTTTATCAAATTTCCTATTAGTCGATTTCCTTTGTTAGAGTCCCTATCAGTCATAGTTTCTATTCATCATAGTACCAAGTTGTACCGATCATACTTCCTATCAGTCATTGATCCTATCATCCACTTCTCGTTGGTCATCATTCATGTCAGGCATAGTTCCAATTGGTCATAGATCCTATCAGTCATAGTTCTTGTTGGTCATAATCCATGTCATATATATTTCCTATTGTTAATAGTTCTTGTCATTCAATGTTCTCGAGGTCATAATCCCTTTGTTTGTAAGTAACTCTGAGCACGTGAAATATGAAAAAAGAAA
Source organism: Pinus albicaulis (assembly GCA_034641835.2). NCBI lineage: Eukaryota > Viridiplantae > Streptophyta > Pinopsida > Pinales > Pinaceae > Pinus > Pinus albicaulis. The sequence goes on along the minus strand of CM076578.1, from coordinate 790,908,164 downwards.
TTTTATTGGCAAAGTAAATATTTCCTCCATTTGTCAGTTGTAGTTCTAGGTAATGGTTCCTGTCAATCAAATTTCATGAAGTCATAGTTCCTTTGTAAGCATGGAACTTTGACTTGCATGAATTATATCAACTTTAACTATCAAAGGAATCCTACATGAACTTAATTTTTCAGTCTCAATCCTAGGGAATAGTCCTTGTAAATAAAAGCTCTTGATTTCATAGTTCCCATATTAATCAAAACATTTGATAGGCATATCCTGGGAAAATATTTCAGGAGAAAACCTAGTTGGAAGGTGACTCTACTCTACTCTCTTCCTCTGAACTGAAAATGGTTTTGATTACAAATAAGTATGGCTTGTGGCCCATTGTATGCCACAGTAAAAAAATATTGTTTGTTTACTCTCTCCCTATCCCTCTTGGATACATTGTTCGTTTGTGGAATACGTGCACTCTAAAATAATGGAACCTCTTTTCCTCCTAGTCACATGGTTATAACACAACTCAATAACCTTATAGTGGTTGAATCCCTCAACTATTCATCATAATAATGTGTCTAACCCCTTTTCCATGGGTTATAGGGGTTGACGTGGCGTCATCTCAAATTATGGTGGTGAAAATAGGAAGTTCAACTTCCAAGTGGCATTACTTTTTCATACATACTTTGATTGAGGCTATATTTGCATTGTTGGAAATTTATTTGCATTTAGAACATGAAAATAAGGTGTGGTGATAAAGAAACAAAGTTTTACACCCACCACCCTCGTCCCCCACCAGAAAAAAAAATCATTTTATTCCACAAAATGCTCTCAAAAGGTTTTAGACCCCAATTTTCCAAATTGGGTACCACTAGTAAAAATGGTCCTATGAGCTTATTCCTCCACTTTTTGTTATGAAAATTATTTTCATTGATGTCAAAGGAGTCTTCATTAATTTCAAGTAATTATTTCTAATGTTTCTTCAGTGTTTTACTGATTTAATAGTTTGTTGATGATTATAACCTATCTTTGAAAGCATTTTACCTATAGAATATCAAGTCAGGTGCTCCTAACAATTACATGGTTGGATAGTCTACAAAATCACCTTTCCAATAGTGCATGGAAATATGAAAAACTCCCGTTAGATTTGAAGTTATGATAATTTGAAGTTTTGTAGGGTTTTGAAGCTCATGGTTCCACACAGGATAAAAAATGTTGTGGGATGGGAAATTTTCCCATTATATAATAGTAACTTTGATAGCGTGTCGCAAAATAATTTGGTTGGGATATTTTGGTATGGAGAGCCATGGTCCTGTGGTTGAAAAAATTCATGGAAAAAGAACTTTCCCATCAATTGATGACCATCATGACATGAAGATTCTAGAAGAGGAATAGAAATTATTGATGGGTGTGGTCCCGCAACTGATAAAGTATGTGAGATGGAGAAATAATTGTTAGAGCGTGAAATTTCACGTCCCACAACATATGAAACATTAAAAGGTTAGTATAGGTTCATGAGTGAATGGCATATTGAGAGACAGATTCCAACGAATAGAGATTCTTCACAACAACAACATATAATGTAAAATTTGCACCCAAAACCATTTTTTTATTAATACTTGAAAACAATGCAAAACAAAGTCTCTGGAACCCTTCTCCATACAAGTGACACATGAAAGACAAGTTAACTTAGCCTAATGATGAGAAGGCACATGCCATGTGACATGGAAGATGGTGAGACATGGCATGTTGTGATAGGTGACATGTGGCATACTGATTTGAAATTTTTGGGTACCTAAGTGGCCCTTTTCTAGGTAACACATGGTACCACTCACAGGGTGACACATGGTAGCATGATGATGTGTGATGACTAATTAGTAGGAAAACTTAGCATAATTACACATTGTATGTTGATGATGTTTCATGATACATCATTGTGGCATTGCAGTAAAAAGATTTGCGAAGGTAGTAGTGTTAGAGACAACAATAGTAGATAGACTCTAGGAGACATAAATGTCTCTATTAGATAATGTGAATATTCATATCCCAATGCCGGAGGAATAATAGTGGTGCAATATTGTAGGTGAAAAATTTCGAGAGACAAGAAATACTTTTTCAACTAACATGAAGATTTATTCCTCTCCATGGAGGTCCAAGTAAATGCATAGAATCATGGAACACTGTTGTAAAAAATCTTCGAGAAACAAAAATATTATTGTTAGCAAATGGCCCATCGCTAAGGTCTTTGGATTTATGCCAGAATTTGTGTTGGTAAGCTAATTTATGTTATATTATTTTTGGTGACTAAGGCATGATTTTGGCCTTCAGGAATATAACACCCAGGAAACAATACTTAAGGGCGCTAAAGGTTTTTAAAAAGTATATAACCACTTTCCACACTTAATTTATTGGTCATAGTTCAAGATTTTATGCTCAGAGCTATTGAGCAAGGAGATTCATGAACCTATGATGCCTAGGTCATAGGCCTAAGGTTATGGTCATATGTGATAGGTGCTAAGGTTAAGGGTCCAACACAAAATACAAATTTGGAATTTTGTAAAGAAATTAGGCGCATTGTATTTTATAAATTTGGTTTTCTATTGCATCCAACATTAAAATGATTTTCGTCATCAGCACTTTGATTTTCCTCAAAATTTGGTGTTACAGTCAACACTAAAATACATTTGGTGTTTTTCTCAATTTTCCCCAAAATTTGGTGTTATATGGTGATCCAGGAATTTCAAAATACATGATTTAAAGTGCTTTAATTTCTAAAAAATTGTGAATACGAAAATACATAGGTGATGAGAGGATATTGATATAAACTAGTCCTTATAATTGTAATTAAGATTTTTCTCTTGTTCTGATCAAATAAACATGAGAAATATAGAGAGGTTTTTGACATGAGAAGATAGTGAAAAATTTGTTAAATGCCAAATGTTAGAATTGTGTTTTCATTGATGGGAACAAATGAAAAAATATGTCAAATATGACAAAGGAGGACATAGTTGTTCAAGATGAGGCACAAGATGAAGAATTAAGATCAAAATTAATGTAGAATGGTGAAAAGAATTTAAAGTAATTTCTAGAGCAGTAGATCACTTCAATTATAGTTGGAATTCAAGAAGATGGATAGATCTCTGAAAGAGATTTCGAGTGGTATGTGGAAGACAAGAAATGGCCTACTTGTTTGAAAGTTATTTCTAGAAAAATATAGGACTGCCAAAAGTCAAATGGAAGAGCTAAACATGGCAAAAGATAATCTTAGCAAGAGTTAAGTTTGGAAATCGAACCAAATTAGTGGAGCAACTGGTGGAGGAACTATCAGGAGGTGATTTTTATCTATTAGGAAAATTTGGCCGCATCTCTCCTGCCACAAACCCCCACTAACACATCGTCAGATTTGCAGGGTCCCAAGCACACTCGCTCATTAATCGCAAGTGGGGCGAGGCACAATGGGTGGGGTCACCCATACCACTGATCATAAAATTGACAGCAAAGGTGAATTTTGCAACCCCCCTAGTAAAATACAAACCATTCAAGTGGGAGTGCGTGAACCACCAATATTTTTGTGTAATTGTGGCCATAATGTCAGCATGACATGGCGACAACGGTGGTAGACAAAAGGGTAGAGATTGCAAATTACGGGGGCCTAAACATGACACAAAAATAGACAATTGGAAGATGATATTGACCTAGAAAGGTGAAAAGGTGCGAAGATGGGCTGACATAAGGGCAAAGTGGACACACACGTGGTAGGCATAGGTTGACCAGTAGATGATGTCAGCACGACGTGGCTCAATAATAGGAGGACACATGTCATTCATTTTTGGGCCTTTTAGATAATCAAGTGTGCCATTCTGAGTGGCACATGGACCACTCATATGGAGCCACACGGTGATGATGATATCAGTATGACATCATCCCACAAGGCATACCTCAGAGGTTTTTGAGTGGCACATAGAGGAACCGACAGGATGAATGGGCGTCGAGAGGGTGTGGCTAGTATCTATGGCAAATAATCCTGAGAAGTTAGGTGATTAGGTTTTAGGTACATCAAGAGACCCCACTGGGACATGATCCCTGCAGATTGAACCCAGAGGTAAATTATGAGTGCAAATAAGAACTGTCAGGGTGCAAGGGTCGGGACACATCGACATTGACAGTGGTGAAAACTTAACCGTCTCCTCCCACATTTACCCACTTTCATCAGTTGTCCCAGGGTAAACATGAGATAAGGGTCACTATGATAAGACTCAACCTCCTATATGACCTTAAGGAAATGGAGTCAACAAATTATGACTTTGTTGACCTCCCTTAGGTGCTACAAGACCTCTAGGAGCTACCCAAACCCTCCAGGTATCCAACCCATAAGTTAACTCTCTTTTTCACTGACCTAGAGCCTCAGTCATTCGCTTTTCAAGGATTACATGTGACTGTATCCCCCCAGTAGCACTCATAGTCCTGCTTCCCAATGATAATGAAATTTTCCAGTTAGTTCTATTCAAGTGACCCAAATTCATAGCAATTTTTTCAAGGATAGGACTAAGGCCCCTACCCAGAACTCAATGAAACTTACAGAAATAATGAATAAAATAGAAACAAATATTCCAAACCAAAACTTGAACAAGGACTTGGCCTGACCACTTCCAACCAAGATTGGCATCCTGTCAAACACATGATGAACATGCAACCTACAGGTCATGAGTGCATATATAAACATAGGGATCTGAAACGTATTTGAGGTTTAACAAAAAGGACTAATTCCCTCTTACAATAGTTGGCATAACACCAAATAGTTCATGCATTAATTATTCATTCATTTACTAATAAAAATAGGATGAGAGACATGACGAATATCTGTCATAAAATGATACGTATAAATAGCTCATAACCAAATATATAACAATGATAGAATGTTGGGCGCAACCCAACTTGGCCATGATTTTGGCTAAGTGTCTGCATTTTGAGGAGCGGAGCACGAAGTATACCGTGTAGCACAACATTTTGGAGATACCACACAATATCTTAGGGGCTTCGGGGTGGGTCTAAGGCCCTCCTTTTGTAATGAGCTTGGGTTAGATTTTATTATATTTTGCTTTGCCGATGGTATTTTGACCATGGTTTTGTAATGATGTAATTCTATATAAATCGATTTAATGCTAATTCATAGTAATAATAATCATGGATGAATCATTGTAGTTCTATGGTCATGGGCTATTTGTATCTGTCTTTTGTAGTGAAGGAAAGGGTCTACAACTGAGTGCGTAGAGACCTTGGAAGAGTCTACAACTTAGTGCGTAGAACAACTGCAGTTATGTGTGCAGGTCAGAGAAACTGAATGTACTTAAATATTCATCATAATATAAAATAATAATTTTTGCGAAGATACTCTGCGTTCTTATGTGTTTCTGTCTATTTGCTTATTATCAGTTATTGTGAAGTATTTGTTATAGTTGTAACAATGCAGTTTATGATATTGTTTATATATTTTGTTGAGTGTGGCGAAGTAAGTAAATTGTTTAATACAACTTAGTAAGTTTATGCATGTTAAAGAATAATAGTATCATAGTAGAATAACCACCTCACGCAGTCCCTCAAGGCTACAGAAACCTGGTTCTGCAACCACCCATAGTCACCTCGGGTGAGATTGCGATCTACTTGTAGGTTGTTGTCGAAAGGACTGATGATCAAAGGTTTTGTTGGTGTGAAGCATAGATCAAACCTGGGTCAAACCAAAATGAACCAACAAATGGTTTCACTGCGGGACCAAGATCTATTTGAAGGATATGTGGACGTGGCACTCGTCGAAGAAAGAAATTCAAGATTGGATAGTCCAAAAGGAGCAAGAATTTGCATATCAAGAGAATATAAATCTGTGCTTAACATATGAAGCTTTGTTGCAAAGGTATATTTTTACAGAATAGTACAAAATTTTCTTTAGATCATTCCCTTGTGAATTGTATGAGTGGGTGTCGAGGTTGACTGAAAGGAAGGATTTCTTTGAGAACAACGAACCTACAATGTGGACTCCTGAATTGATACAACGACTCAAGAGTACTAACAACAAGATTTCAAGGGTTGTTGATTTTTGGATTGATCCCATATTGGGTGGATTCATTATTGATTTTGTTGTAGAATCGATTGTGTCCTATAGAGAAGAAGAAAAAAGATTCTTCAAAGTACCACGAGGTAAGTATATGAATTCATTGAAATTTTGGATTAATATGCTTTTGTGTGAAAAATGAGTTTTGTGGATGGAATCAAGATGTTATTTTACTTATGTTTGGAGGAAGAAGTAAAGCTTAGCAATAAATCAGTACAATGCAAAGTGGAGAATGGTATAGAGTAGATACCAGAAAGAGATATCGCGAAGAAGATCTGAATACCTTTAGAGAGACCGATTATAGCCCTCTGTCACAGTGAATATGAAGGTGAAAAAGAAGAAACCTACCCAAATAACTCTTAGGAAACTCTGTAGTATACCCCCTACCGACCTGAGAGCTAGACGAAGTCAGAATCTAGAAGTGGTCAGGGTAATGGTAGTCTCCTTGCTCCCCCTACCCCTCTTAAACCCCATCCCCCTCCCCGCACCCACCCACACCCCCGCCCCCCCCACCTCCCCCTTACACCCAAAAAGAGGTATGTTTGATGAAATTAAGTTACCTGTTTTAGAGGAATTGGTTTAGAAGAGCCATATCAGTTTTGGGTTTTAGCCAAATTTGTATGTACAACAAAGCATATCACTGACGAAAATTTAAAGAAGGTGTAACTCATTAAGACGTTACGAGATAGAGCAATGACATGGTACATGAATTATTTGGCCACTCATAATGGTACATTTGAAAATATTAAGCAAGCACTGATACAGGAGTTCAAGAAGCCAAAGTATCAATCATAATGCATTACTGAGTTAAAGGAGATCAAACATAAAACCAATGAGTCTGTTTGCGAGCTTGATCAAAGTTTTAAGGTGTTATTGGATCAAGTAAGTTTTAACATACCCCCAGACCAGTATAAGGAATGGTTTATAGTTCTAATGTTTCCACATATCATCTTACCATTAACACAACAGAAGATAGAAACTGAAGCTAAAGATTTGGAAATTACCATGAAGTTGGAAGCTTCGCCAATATGGGACACTAATGCATGTATGCAGTAGATTTAGAGTCATCTGGAAAACCTGACCTTGCAATTTTAGATATCAAGAATGGAAAATAAGTCAGCGAAGAAGTGTGGTGTACAAAGTGAAAATCATAGGGCCATTATAAGGATCATTGCCTTATTTTCAGAGATTACTTGGCTAGTGGATCACCTTATCAACATCGCTTAGAAGAGTGTTATTTATTGCAAAAATATGTGCAGACCCCAAGGAACCTGTTTTGCAAATTTTGTAAGTTAGCAGGCCATGATGAAAATAATTGTCGAAGTTATGACTCGATGATTGATCCAGATGGCTCAAGAGACACACACAGGACAAAGAGGGCTGATGAAAGCTCAAAAATAAAAGTGTTTAGATTTCTCTCAAACTAGGTTCAAGTTGAAGAGTTCGTCTCCCTCATCGCAATGGTGTGAACAATGCGTCAATCCGAGCTCGTATAAGAAAGTCAGAGTAGTTTGAAGTTTTGTTAAGGCAAGGGAAGTGGGGCCCACAACATGCAACATGGCATCCCAGTAAGAATGTGGGACCCACATGGCAAGCCCCTCTGCTGTTGACACATGGCGCTCCTCCATGGGCCTCTTTCCCCTGCAGAAAAGACAAAACAAAATGATATTTAATTTCCCACATAAAAACAAGAAAAATCATTAAAAAATTAACTATATATTAAATATAGTTATTAAATAATCAAAATCAATTTAAATATGGAAAATTTTTATATAACAAAAATCATATTAAATATGGTTAAATTCCATATTAAACAAAACCTCCATTTTTGTTTTTGGGAGTCGTTACAATATGGAGATACAAATTCCATATATTATATAGTTTGAAAAAACTATATTAAAACTAAAATTGGGTTTTAAAACAATATTTGGAATCAATGGGATTTGAACTCAAAACCTCCCGACAACAAATTTCTTAATACGATTATGCTAACCAATGTGCCAACCTCACACTTTGTCTTATTTATTCTCACACTTTATTATAAAATGTCATTCAAATGGTTCAAGGAAACCATGGAGAATGATGGAGAATACATGAGAGATGAGGGTATAGGGAGGCCAATGGAGCCATGAGCAAAGAGAAGGTAGGTTGGAAGGCAGGCAGAGATGCAGTTCGAGGCATGATGGTGCATGGATTTCTAGACAAAATCCTTTTTTATTATTGGAGAATCTTTTTGATTCCAAGGAGGTAAAATTTTCCTGTGTCAGAATGTATTGAAATTTATATGCATTTTAACTAGAATTTCACAGGGAATGCAATGACGAGGTTAGATTCACATTTTAAGCAGCAGTTTTGCAAATTCTCTGTGGAGGAGAATCTTCAAGAATCTTGAGGAAATTTTTCAGATTCTCTCGAGGCTGAAATAGGCCGGTGTCAGAATGAGGTCAACCTTATACTCATTCTTCTCAGAATTTCACAAGGATCTCAATGGTGAGATCAGATTCCTGTTTTGAGTTGCAGATTTATAGATTCCCTGTGGAGCAGCATCATTGAGGAATCTAGGGGGAATCTAAAAGATTCCCTAAGGCCCAGATTTCGACAGTGTCAGAATTCAACAAATTGACAATCGATCCTATACCTCTCAGAGACAAGAGTTCAATGGTGCAGTCAGATTTTCCATTTGAGCCTTATGATTTTTGACCACTTTTCAAAGTGGAGTTGCAGGTGTCAGCATTTAATGTGTGAGTAGTCGTTTTTCAGGATATTGGATGCCACGAGATTGATGGTACAACCAAAGTTTATCATCCTTGTCTTTAGATAGCTTCAGGATGTGAGGTATATGCAGTGTGTTCATGTAATTATTTATCTCTTTGCTATGAGATACATTGTGCTATATAGATCCCTATTGATGTTTGATGTGGGATCTTGTTTTTGTTCTTGATGTGAGATATAATTTCTATTATGGATTTGTTTTATGATTGAGATCCCTTTGTTGCCATGTTGGCGGGATACTCATTTTCACATGTATGTTTGATTGAGATCCCTTTGTTTCCATGCTTGCGGGATACTCATGGTCATTATGTGTGAGTTATTGTCATACCGTTAGGAGTCCTTTTTTTGAATGAGAGTTTCGTAGTGGAACATCTCGTGGAGAGGTCCAGCCACTCCTGTGTGAGGAAATTTTCTTTGTACGAAAGAGAAAAAACCATCCATGTACATATTCACTATTTACAACACTTAATGCAGCGACCTACACCATCTTGACACCGATGCTTGGAGACGTAGTCGCTCATGGACGAACTCCGTTATCAATCTCTTATGTTGCTAATGATTGTTATGTTCCTCTTATTTTCAACATGTAGATATGTTATTTTTATGTTCACTAATTCTCTGATGCAATTATAACACATCAACTGAGGTAAAAGGTCTTGGTTAAAAGGGTATCAGGAATTTACCCGGATCAAGTCATATCAGAGCGGTCTTCTTGTTGATTGGATTTCAGGTGTGAACCATTGAACATTCACTGATTTGAGGAATGGATAATGTCAAAGAAATGTATGAGACCATGCTCAGGGTGTTCGAGAAAGAGGACATGTTGTACAAATATTATGAGAAATAAGCAGTAGAAAACACTGAATTGAAGACACTCCTACAGGAAGAGAAGGAGGAAAAACATTGATTGCAACTTCAGTTGCAAGCCACGACAAAGGCAATGGAAGAATTGAAGCATAACGACAGAAGTCTTCAAGAATATCATGAGGCATTGAAGATACCCCTATAGGAAGAGAAGGAGGAGAAGTAGTGATTACAAATTAAGCTACAAGTCGCGACAGAGGCCTTGGAGGAAGTGAAGCGCAACAAATGCTTAGAGAAGCCCTCTTCGCATGTTTCAAAATCGACATCTGAGGTAAACAATGTTGATTTACCTTCAGTTTCTTCACATGATATCATTTCTATTGGAAGTGTGGATATCCCCATTATAAGAACTGACATGAGACTCCTTACCAGGATGGGGTACAAAGGAGGAGGACTTGGCATTCATGGCCAAGGCATAACCCAACCATTGGAGGTTGTGTTGAGACCTCGCTACGTAGGTTTGGGATACACTGAAGGAGGATGTTCGAAGGACATCAGAGGCAAATAGACATTGTTGAACTCACCAAGGAATAGGATTGATGGGAACATTCTACCATCATCCCATGGAAGTGCATGTTGCAATGAAAGAGTTGAGGCAAGCTGTCATCACCATGATCGCACCAGAGACCACCAGGGAAGGTATAACAAGTCTCACTATTCTAGAGTGCATTTTGATTATAAGAATTTTGTTAATCCTAGTCGTAAATCATGGCATCAAAAAACTTGTCATTTTGTGGTTTACATAACCATGTCATTGCTAAGTGTTGGAAAAGAATGGAGGATGAGACATGGAGAGCCTTCTCCACGACAGGGAAAGAAACTGGTTAAGCAGGTCTGGAGGATGAAGAAAATTTGCATACAGTGCAACCAAAGTGGTCATCAACGATCCATGTTTTTTAGGCTCCATCCAAAGCAGCACCTTAAGGATGAAGCGAAGGTGCATGAACCAGTCGAAACAGTTGTTCGAAAAACAAATGTGCCACAGGGAGATGACCCGCTCGCTTTGATAAGTGAGAGATGGTTTTTCTAGATGTGGTAGTGTGTCATGGACATGTTGTAAATCATGTGTTGCATTTTTAACTGTAAAATTGATGATGTGTTTTCCATCGCTTGTTAAGAAACCATGATATTTTTTCCTTTTTATATAAGTCATGTGATGCATTTATTTCATCTAAAAGTGATGGTGTTTGCCATCACTTCGAAATGCGATGATGATTTTTTTGGTCTTGCAATGATAGCTGTGGTGTGATTTCCATTTGATGTAAACTTTACCACCGAATATTTAAACTCATGGTAAGTATGGAATGCTTAGGTCATAGTTGGTCAAGTTAATCATGTAATTTGCAAGAGACTATACTACAGGTTTGCAAAGGATGCAAGTGTCAGTTCATTGCTTATGGCTCTGAAGGAAAAAGGAGAAGGAGAAGGAAGGGTGACCTTTTTTAGGACACTTGTGGTGTAGACATTGTACACAACAATTGTAGATTATTATTGATGCTTTTGGAGGACCAAAAGCTCCTCAGTGGGGAGGAATGATCTAGGTGGCTCTAAAGACACACAAAGGACAAAGAGGGTTGATGAAAGCTAAAAAATCAAAGTGTTCAGATTTCTCTCGAACCAGGTTCAAGTTGAAGAGTTCATCGCTCTCATCGTAATGGTGCGAAAAGCGCGTGAATCCGAGCTCGTATAAGAAAGTTAGAGCAGTGTTAAGTTTTGTTAAGGAAAGGGAAGTGGGGCCCACATCATGCCACATGGCATTCCAGTAAGCACATGGGACCCACATGGCAAGCCCCTCAGTTGTTGAAACATGGCACTCCTCCATTGGCCCCTTGCCCCTGCAGAAAAGACAAAACAAAATGATATTTAATTTCCCACATAAAAAAAAAAGAATCATTAAAAAAATAACTATATATTAAATATAGTTATTAAACAATCAAATAAATTTAAATATGGTAAATTTTTGTATAACAAAATTCATATTAAATATGGTTAAATTCCATATTAAACAAAACCTCCATTTTTGTTTTTGGGAGTCATTACAATATGGAGATACGAATTCCATATATTATATAGTTTGAAAAAACTATATTAAAACTAAAATTGAGTTTTAAACAACATTTGGACTCAATGGGATTTGAAATCAAAATATCCCAACAAGAACTATCTTAATATGATTATGCCAACCAATGTGCCAACCTCACACTTTGTCTTATCCATTCTCACACTTTATTCTAAAATTCCATTCAAAGGGTTCAAGGAAACCATGGGGAATGATGGAGAATACATGAGAGATGAGGGTACAAGGAGGCCAATAGAGTTGTGAGCAAAGAGAAGGCAGGTCAGAAGGCAGACAGACACACAGTTTGAGGCATGATGGTGCATGAATTTCGAGACAGAATCCTTTTTGATGCTTGGGGAATATTTTTTATTCCAAGGAGGTATAATTTTCCTGTGTCAGAATGTATCGAAATTTATATGAATTTTAACCAGAATTTTGTAGGGAATGCAATGGCAAGGTTATATTTGCCTATTGAGCAGCAGTTTTGCAGATTCCCTATGGAGGAGAATATTCAGGAATCTTGAGGGAATATTTCAGAGTATTTGGAGGCCGAAATTCGCGGGTGTTAGAATGAGGTCAACCTTATAATCATTCTTCTCAGAATTTCACAAGGATCTCAATGGTGAGATTAGATTCCTGTTTTGAGTTGTAGATTTCTAGATTCCCTGTGGAGTAGCATCTTTGAGGAATCTAGTGGGAATCTAAAATATTCCCTAAGGCCCAGATTTCGACAGTGTTAGAATTCAGAAAATTGATAGTTGATCCTACACCTCTCGATGACACAAGTTTAGCGGTGTAGTCAAATTTTCCATCTGAGCCTTATGTTTTTCGACCAATTTTCAAAGTGGAGTTGCAGTTGTTAGCATTCAATGTGTGAGAAGTCATTTTTTCAGGATATTCGACACCATGATATTGATGGTACAACCAGATCGCAATAGTTTATCATCCTTTTCTTTAGTTAGCTCCAGGATGTGAGGTATATGCAGTGCGTTCATGAACTTCTTTGTCTCTTTTCTATGAGATGCATTGTGCTGTATAGATCCCTGTTGATATTTGATGTGGGATCTTGTTTTTGTTCTTGATGTGAGATGTAATTTATATCATGGATTTGTTTTATGTTTAGATCCTTTTATTTCCATTTTGGTGGGATACTCATTGTCACATGTATGTTTGATTGATATCTCTTTGCTTACATGCTGGAGGGATACTCATAGTCATTATGTGTGAGTTATTGTCATACTGATAGGAGTCCTTTTTGTGAATGAGAGTTCTGTAGCAGAACATCTCATGGAGAGGTCCAACCACTCCTGCATAAGGGCATTTTCCTTGTACGACAGAGAAAACACCATCCATGTACATCTTCACTATTTAATACACTTAATGCATCTGCCTACACCATCTTGACACCGAGGATCAAAGACGTAGTCCCTCCTAGACGAACTCCGTTATCAACCTCTTATGTTGCTAATGATTTTTATGTTCCTCTTCTTTTCAACATGCATATATGTTCTTTTTATGTTCACTAATGCTTTGCAATTCTAGCACATCAGCCGAAGTAAAAGGTCTTGGTTGAAAGAGTATCAAGAATTTACCCAGATCAATGATCGAGCGGAATGTTGATACTTACATAACGCAAGAAGAAGAGTGCACATAGGCCCAAAGAATGGACAACGTGGTTATCAAGGTAGAGGAGGTTTTCAAAGTCAAGGAGGTTATCACGGAAGAGGCCGAGGTGGTGGAGATGGCCGAGGAATAGGTCAGATCATTTGCTATAATTGTGGCTAGGCAAGTCATTTTGCAAGAAATTTCTATAATCCTACTATGACATCTAAGTATGGCAAATATTTTGATCATGTAATTGAATATTGTCCTGTACTTATGGAAAAAATGCAAGAGAAAAGAAACTAACAACCCACACAAAACATCCAAATGATAAAGGCTAAAAGAAGGACCAATTAACCTTGTGTTAATATTGTCGTTAGAAGTGGAGCTGCGACTGGAAGTAATAAGGAGGATGAAAAGAAGGAATTTGAAAATATAGGTGCATGAGTTAGAAAAAAATCTAGAGAAATCTCGTGTTTTTTATGCTCAGAGAGAAAATAAAGTGTGTATGGAGGCAAAGTGAAGTTTCATGGATGCAAGAGCTTCGAATTATACTGCAAAATGAGGACCTAGTAACCACGACATGACAGTAGTTCTGACACATAACCAAGTTGTGACGCAGGATCGAGATTTGACACAAATTTCGGCACATCAAGCAGATATGTTGATATATTTTTTGCAGACTTGTATGAAGTTGTTAAGAGATCAAAAGGATGTAGAAGGATTTCAGGAATTGATAGATTTATGTGCATCAAAATAAGTAACACGAATTAAGATGCATGCAATTAATAATGTACATCGAAATAAGAGAACTGGAAAATAAATAAGGCTTAGTGCATATATTGGAGAATATCAAATGGATTAGGTTATTCTAGATTTGGGATCTGATTATAATATTTTGACAAATAAGACATGGGAAATAATGGGTAAGCCAAAGCTACAATGGTTAAAAACTTAGTTAAGACTGGAAAATCAACAAAATATCTTTCCTATGGGAATAATATCAAGTGTCATAGTAGATATTGAAGGAGATCACACCATTGCTGATTTTGAAGTGATAGAAATTTCTTATGATAGTAATCCTTACCCTTATTTGCTTGGAATTGATTGGGCAATGGATAATATGGCTATAATAAATATAAATAAGAGAAAAATAATATTTTAAGGGAGAAATATGAGGGTGATTGTGCCTTTAGATCCATCAGAAGGAGTAAGATATACATAGCCAGTGAGAGAAGAATACAACGCAATAGATATTGATAAAATATATCAATTGAAAGCCAAGGAAGAATATTATATTAAACCCACTATAGACGGAATGTAGAGTTTATATCATGATAGTACCTGCACATCAGATTCAAAAGAATAACTGGAGAATTGGCAGAATAGATTGCATGAAATATCCATAAAGCGATGTGCAAGAATAACAAAAGTAGTTCCTTGTATGACATGCGAGGTATGTAATAGAAGAAAGATGACGGTGAAACTGACCCTAGAGAGCATATCTAGATATGAATTATAAGATGGAAGGATATTCTATAGTAGGAATGGGTGCATGGATTTGTTCACACATTGGAGACAATTCCTATGAATTGGTACCTGGAAATAGAACCGTGACATGGTAATATGAACTAGGTAGACTTGGTTGATGGGTTTATACTAACATTCAACTTTGAGGTTGAATGTCCAGGCATGGATTCAACCCTGCAGATATTAAAAGTGAATATCTTTGAACGTGTAGCCACACTGACATGGAAGGAACCTAATTGGGCCGCACAGTTAGAGTATGCACTAGAATGACATAAAATTACTGCAAAATAAGAAGAAGATCCTAGAAACATAGACATAGTAGAATCAAAAGGGAACTACGAAGTAGATGGACCAAATATAGAGATGTCAGATATCACTCATCTAATAGACTAAGAAGGTGAACATTGGATCATAAGAAGAGCGGAAGTTTGTGACAGTAGGAGATTACTGGGATGAAGAAAGAGTCAAGAAAGTCACATAATTACTGCACAAATATCAAGAACTGTTTCCCACTAAATTTTCAGATATGAAGAGAATATTAGGAGATTTGGGAGTCATGAATATTCCCCTGAAACCTGATGTGAAGCCAACCAAGAAAAGACCTTATAGTTTGAAACCAAAGTACAAGGAGAAAGTGAAACTATAATTGGATAGGATGATAACAACAGGGATTATTGAACCCGTCAAAGAGTTAGAATGGGTGTGTCCTATGGTGGTGCCAGAAAAGAAGAAAAAAGGAGACATCAGGATCTGTGTAGACCTAAGGAAGTTGAATGATGCTTTCTTACACAATATTTTTCCAACACCTTTCACAAATGAAGTATTGGATAATGTAGGAGGCCAGGAAGCCTATCCATTTACAAATGGATTTTCAAGATATCATCAGATCATAAATGCACCTGAAGATCAACACAAGGCCACCTTTACTAAAAAAATTGGGCTCATATTAGTATACATTGATGCATTTTGGGTTGAAGAATTCCCCTAATATATTTTAAAGAGTGGTGGTCACAAATTTTAAGAAGTATATTCACAAATTTTTGGAAGTATACTTTGATTATTGGACAATATTTGGACTGTTGAACAAACATGTTGGGAGCTTAAGGCTCATGCTTGACACTTGTAGGAAGCATCAAAATCTATTTGAATCTGAAGAAATGCATATTTTGTGTGCCTTTTGGTATATTGTTGGGACATGTTGTTTGCAAGCAAGGACTCATGCTAGACCCTGGGAATATTGTTGTCATTTTAAATTTGGATCCACCTATGATAGTAAGACAGTTGTGCACTACATTGGGACATATAGGAAAATACAAAAAATTCATTAAGGGTTATGTGCAGATCACTATGCCAATGGAGAAATTTCTAAAGAAATATGTGACTTTTCAATGGGATGAATAATTACAGAAGAGCCTCAACATACTAAAAGAGAAGATGGTAATTGCGCATATTCTAGTATTCCCTGACTGGAATCAGGAATTCCATGTCCATATCGATGCTTCTTGCATAGATTTAGGAGTGGTATTAGCACAACCTGGTGAATGATAAATTGAAAATAATATATCTTTTACAAGTAGGAAGTTTTATATAGCTGAGAAGAATTACACTACCACAGAAAGAGAAGGTCTAGCTATGGTGTATGCTTTGAATAAATTCAAACATTATTTGTTGGGATCACATTTTAAGATGTTTACAAACCACTCTGCACTGAAGTACTTGGTCAATAATCCTTTCCTAGGAGGGAATATTTGCAGAGTATTATTATTATTTCAGGAGTATGAATTTGAATTTGTTGTTAAACCAGAATGGTTGAATGCAGGACTTGACCATCTATCAAGATTGGAAACAAGAGAAGAACCAACTAGCATAGAAGATAATCTCCCTGATGCACATTTTTTTGAAATCAGAGTAGCAGATGATGACCACTTTGCAGACATTATTCACTTTTTGACCATAGGGATGGCTCCTTCAGAATATACTACACAACAGAAGAAATAATTGGTGGTAAAGGCATATGATTTTTCATTTATAGATGGACAATTATATAATATGGGACTAGATGAGATATTAAGTAGATATGTCCTTGAGCATGAAAGATCAATGATTCTAGCAGAAGCCCATGAAGGTGCAACTGGTGGACATTATGCAGGAAAGGCTACTGCAAATAATATCTTGAGAGAAGAATTGTGGTGGCCCACACTACATAAGGATGCAAAGTATTATTGTAAAGCATGTGATATATGTCAAAGAACATGGAAGCCCTCTAGAAGAGATGTGATTCCATTAGTTCCCCAAATGAAATTGGAAGATTTTGAAAAATGGGCTACTAATTTTGTGGGACCTATCAACTCACCTGGAAAGAATACTGGTGCGAGGTGTATTATACTGCGATTTATTATCTTACAAGATGGGCCAAAGAAAAACTAGTCAGGAACTACAATGTAGACACTGAAACGAAGTTTATTTTTCAATGTATCTTGTTTATATTTGGGAGTATGAATATATTGATGAGTGACCAAGGCTCACATTTTCTGAATAACACTATTGAAGCATTGAATAAGTAATTTAAGTTATATCACCAAAAGAGTACCCCTTATCACCCACATACCAATGGGACAGTGGAGGCATTTAATAAGATTTTGGAGACTGCACTCACCAAAGTATGCAATGTTAACAGAGATGACTGGGATCTTAGAATTTCATCTATGTTGTGGGCCTACATGACCACATGTAAGAAGCTGACAGGACATACACCCTTCAGGCTATTATATGGACAAGAAGCTCTAATGCCAATGGATTAAATTGTGCCTAGCTTGAGAATTGCATCATTCACATATATGAAAGAACCTGAAACAATGGAGGAAACATTATCACGGTTGGTTGCTTTGGAAGAAGACATATTTGTAGCAGGATTCCATTAGCAGGTGAATAAAGAAAGAGAGAATGCTTGGCATGACAGACATATCAAGTAGAAGAAGTTCAAGGAAGGAGACCTTGTTCTCCTCTATGACAGTAAGTTTGTAAAATTTCCAGGAAAATTCAAAATGCATTGGTTGGGCCGATATATTATAAATCATATTAATGATGGGGGCATAGTTCAATTGGCGAATTTGAATGGAGAATTTATTTTGGAAAAGGTAAATGGCAGTAGGCTGAAGTTGTATAGGGATGACCTTGCCCCTAAAACTTCACACTGAAAACGAAGGAAAGTCTTAGTGTCACCTGCAGTTGGAAGTAGGCACTAGACTATAAAATACTCTACAGAAAAAGGGCTTCGAAAAAGGGAGTTGCTTCGCTACAGTCGAGATGATGTCAGATTTTGCAGGATTTGTGACATAAGAAGGGTTATTCGCTACAGTATAGGGCACATTGAAATACACTGGAAAAATATGACCGTTGAAAGGGAAACTTGCCATTAGAGGAGCGGAAAAGAGAATTTATGGAGACAAGATGACAAGGATCTAGGAAGAGATATGCAGTTAATGAACCATATATGAGAAAGATCTAATCTAATGATGGGGTTAGAATATTAGGAGCATTGTAAAAAGCGGTGTCCCACCAATATTTTGGCACTTTGCTGTCTGAGAGATCTGAAACCAATGAGTATTGAGAAGTTACATAAATTGTGCATGAAAACTGACAAAATCCTTCGTATTTTAAAAAAAAAAGGTCTAGCAGGACTCATGGACGCTGCAACACCATCTACTGCACCTACATCATCACCATCAATAACAACATCACCTTTATCGCACCGAACAACGCCAAGAAAGAAGCAAACGAATGAAGCAAGAACAAAGAAGAAGCAAGGTAAGAAGCATGTCAAACCACAACCATAACCCAAACCTGTCGAAGATAACGACAAGGAAGAAAAACCAATGGAGAAAGAAGGAGAAAGAGTTCCATCATCACTACCACCATACTTATCGCCTAGGAAATAGACGCTAAAACTGTGAAAGACTCTAGAGATATGAAGTATGGAACATTTACACCATTTCTGCCAAAGAAAGTACCATTTGAGGGAGAGATACTAAGAAGAATCCCATAACTGAAGTTTTTAGATTATGAATTCAATGACCGGGCCAAGTATCTACAGTTCACACCAAGTAAATACTTAAAGATATTCCACTATGAAGAGAGCTTAGTGACAAAATTTGAGCCACTTAAGTGGGAAAGAGGGTTGGAACAGTCTGGCCTACTGAACATGTTATATGTGTCGCACATCAGTAGGAGTGGCATCAAAAATTCCTGTGTGAGAAAGTTGCTCATGTTGCTACACGATGGATACCTCTGGTTGGGGCAGTGGATCCCCATTAATGACATGTTGATAGAAAGAATTACCAAATTACCATACCAAGGAAGGGACCCCACTGAAACATTTGTGGGTAAGGACCAAGACAAGGTAGTAGCACAGACTATGAAGGAAAAGTTTGAACTGGTCAAGGGAAAGTGAGGCTATGACTTAAATTCAATCAAGTACCAAGGAGTACGCTTCACCGCACATATCTTGACTGGAAATATTATGAAAAAATGTCGAGCTAATGAATTCCCCGCAACAATGGTTTCACTAGCTTTGCAGTACGACAAAGGGGTCTAGTACAATTGGGCTAGGTATTTGTGCCCAGAGAATTTTTGGAGGATTGACATGAAGCACGGGAGAAAGGTTCAACTTTTCACTATGCATGGATGATTTTGATCATCGCACTAATGGAATGGAAAGAACCGGTGGAATCAAAATTTCCTACGGTAGAAGAAGATGTGTGTGAAGTAGCATGGTATGCCTCACTATGGAATTCTACTGACCTGGCGAGAGTATAGGAGAACCAAGTGTTCTTCGTATTATACCACATGGACCTACATATGGTGGTGAATCAGCATCCTCAGTTGTCACCAAGCCTATACTAGTAGTATAAAGGAGTTGTGAAGTTTCGAAAGAATACTTCAATAGAATATATATGCAGACCACGAGGGATACACTAAAGACATAGCATCCTCTGCCATACTTAGTTACCGAATATTATTTGGCTACATTGATATAGCAATGGCCAACGGAATGGATGACTGTGGCAGAGGAAGGAGCAGAGGATAGTCAGACAAAAACATCAAAACATGGAGAACTGAGCGGAAAGACAAAGACAAACAAGAATAGGAGAAAGATAAGGAGCCAAACATCACGAGGGTCGACAGATCCTCTTAGCGACAAAAATCTGCTTGGAGGCGATGCACAGTTTAAGGAAAATACAATGACGGATAAGGGAAAAATAAATATGCACAATCAAGTCTCCCCAAGGAGTAGGAAGAAGCAGAAGGTTGATAAGTCGAAGGGCACAATGACCTTGGTGCTTACTGAAGGGGACATTGAAAAAATCAGGGACAAATTTTCTGAAGTGACAGAGGAATCATGGGGAAGAATCGAGGATTTCTATGGTGCACTCCTGATAGGAGTTTATCAGAGTGTTGAAGAGCTAAATTTTTTAGCATAGATAGCTATACAACCAATGCTGATAAGCCAACCCCTCTAGCCAGAGATACCTATAGAAACAAAATTTGGGATGAGGCTCATGTAGATACCTGCCAAATCTCTATTATTTGACGCAACTGAAGCAAAGCATCAAGTTAAAACTTGGGACAAGGTTGACATGAACCTTGCAACGTTGTCTATTCCAATATTGCATGAACTACATCAAGGCGTTGTAAATGAGTTAAAGGAGTAGGAGCAATGCACAACAAAATTAAACATTCACATAGAACAGGAGCGAGTTGCGTTGAAGAAAAAACTCGAACAAGTAATAAAAGAGAAGGATAAAACATAACAACAACAAAAGAGGTTGAAATAAGTGGTCAAATCCACTTGTAGATAATTTCCTATCATGGATGTCCGCAAGGAGGAGCGAGTCGAAGACAAGGTCACGAAGCACAGACTTGCTATCAAGGAATACAAGAAGAAGGATTTGGAGGTACAGTTTGAATATGAGATCAATATCAGTGAGCTACAAATGAAACTGTAGCCAACCACACCACTAGAAGTACGAGAATAGAGGCGAAGAGACTTGAAGAAAGCAGTGGAAAGTATCTCTGGGACAATGGCAGAGTGCAGAAATTTTTTGGAAGAGACCTTGCTAATTTTGACTTTGCTCCAGGAATATACAAATGTATAGAAGATAGAGGAGGATATCCAACATAAGCATAAGCATTTGGAGTAAATCAAGACAACAACAAAAAAATTCCCAGTTTTGTGGAAGCCTGCAGGGATCAGTGAAGACAAGGCTCTTCAAAAGCATATTGAAGAACTCAGAAAGGAAGAGCACACTTTGATGGAATTAACTCAGCCCTGGCAGGATAAGGCTTTCCAGTTGTCGCAACAAGTGGATGGGAAGCTTCTAGAGCTTCACCAACAGGAAGAAGCAACACTAAAGAAGACGGGAAGACCAATCACAGAGGCAGTTTTGGAAGAATTTCACAGTCAGGAGAAGCAGGTTACAGAGGTGATGTAGAAGTTCAACAAAGACTAGAACAACATAGCAACAAATATCAAGGGAAAATCAACTGAGTGACTCAGGACGAGTCACATATGAGTGTTGGGGGCTTGTTGGGTGCAACCCAACTTGGTATTGATTTTGGCTAAGTCTTCACATTTTTAGGAGTGGAGCATGAAGTATATCGTGAAACACAACATTTTTGGAGATACTGTGTGGTATCTTAGGGGCTTCGGGGTGGGTTGAAGCCCCTCCTTTTGTAATGGGCTTTTGTTATATTTTCTTATGTTTCGATTTTCCCATGGTATTTGTACAATGGTTTAGTAACGATGTAATGATACATAAAGCGATGTAATGCTAAGTCATAGTAATAATAATCATGGTTGAATCATTGTAGTTCTATGGTCACATGCTAGTTATATATATCTTTTATAGCGAAGGAAAGGCTTTGTAGCTGAGTGCGCAGAGACCTTGGAGGAGTCCACAGCTTAGTGTGTAGACCACCTACAGCTATGTGCGTAGGTCAAAGAAGTTGAATGTAATTAAAGATCCATCATAATATAAAAGAAGAAGTTTTGTGAAGATAATTTGCATTCTTATGTGTGTTTATTTTCTTATTATCATTTACTGCGAAGTATTTTTTATAGTTGTGATAGTGCAATTAATGATATTGTTTATATATTTTATTAAATGTGGTGAAGTAAATAAAGAGTTTAATACAACTTAGTAATTTTATGCATGTTAAAGGATAATAGTAGCATAGTAGAATATCCACCTCGCGTAGTCCCTCAAGGCTACAAAAACCTGGTTTTGCAACCACCCATAGTCACCTTGGGTGAGACTGCAATCTGCTTGTAGGTCGTTGCCAAAAGAGCTGATGATCAAGGTTTTTATTGGTGTGAAGCATAGATCGAAATTGGGTCAAGCAAAAACAAACCAACATAGAACAACCATGAAATCCACATAGTAACAAGTATAATTTCCCATCAATGACAAGAAAATATTATCTCTTATCGACCATGTAAAAAAGACAACCAAGTTAGGTACTTCCACATACCACCTGACCATAGATTGGGCTGAATCAAATATTTCTTTTAGTGAATAAATTTCATGCCATATTCGAAGCATGAATGTGGGATTTCATGGATAAACCAATCCATAAAAAATCAAGGTAATCTGGAGGTTAAACCACCTCCACCCTCACTGTACCGTGATCTCACCTAAATTATTTCAGAGATAAAAAAACCAAACCGAGCTTGGATGCCTTAGAATTACTTCACCATCCCTTGAGGAATTTTCATGTCTCCACCCACCTATTAAGGGATTATCAGAGAAAACCATCTACACCCCCAACCCTTGGTATTTTTCTTGAGACCACCTCACCCAGATCCAAAACCTTCCGACAATCCAAAGCTCAACTAAGAATGAATCCCATCACACCATGGATATCCTAAAATGGAAAGGTAAGGCTAAAATCCACTGTCGAAACCCAATGAAACCCATGCCAATGAAAAAAAAAGAACCAAATATCCACATGTGCATACCATGCATTCCAAAACCAACTAGGAAATCATACATGCAACCTTTTACCTGCAAGTATTCCCATTGAAGTCGCTTGATCCAACCTTTCCTCATTTCATCCTTTCTTTCCTTTTCCTTCCTTGTGCTTCCTTTTCTTTCATTATCCTTCATTTTCTTTCCTTGCTTACTTTCTCCTCTTGGTTCTCTTCTCCTCTCTGAAACCAATTCTAAAACTAAAATGACAAAAAGCACTAAAATTATTCTCTGATGTCTTTTTATTATTAATGCCTCTAATTCATTCATTTTCCCTCTATTTTCCTTCAATTTCCTCTTCACATGAAATATGCAACCTTTCACCTTTCTTTTCTCCTAATTTCCTTTATTTTCATAAATAAAATTCCAAAAATAGATTTTTTCCTTTCAAATGCCTTTGCCAATTTCCTTTAGCCATAATAAACAACAAGTGATGCTCACTAGGATTTTTTTCCCAACATTCAAATTGGAATACGTGTCCCATGACCTTGGTATTATTTTTGACTTTATTAACTTTATTACATGAACTTTAAACCCGAGCCTGTTATAGACCCATCCCCCTTAGGGGAACACCATCATGTGTGTTCTATGACACCTACAACTAGTAAGACCACTGAAAATAATAACATACTTATTATGGACCTTTATAACTTAGCTCATTGTAGTATTTACAATGAGAAATATACTCAAAAGAAAAACCATCATGACAATCATGACAACATGACAACCATACTGCTTATTGGAGCTTTATAATACAACTCATTGTGGTATTTAAAATAGAAACCATATATAAATATGTTCAAATACCAAAAATCCTTTTCCCCAATTGAAAATAATGAAGGATACATAGTCTGCATCTAATCATCCATCTCCCATGTAGCCTCATCAGAACCAAAGTGCTTCCACTACACTTTAACTTTCTCGATTTCTCGGTTCCAGAGCATGAAATGTTTCTGTTGTAATATGCATTGAGGTTCTGGTTGGAATTCTCCTTCTGGTTCCACCTGAAATATAGAACAATCAATAACATGATAAAAATGCTTTAGATATTTTTTAATTAATGAAACATGTAAAACATCATGGTCTTTCACTGTCGAAGGTAGTGCAAGTTTGTAGGCCACTAGTCCAATCCTCTCAAGGATCTTGAAAGGCCCACAATACCATGGTGCCAACTTGGCATATGATCCAATCCTCAAGTATATCTACTTGGGGCTGATGCACAAATAGACATGCTCCCCAGCCTAAAACTCCTTAAATTCCATGTGTTGGTCTGCATAACTCTCTTGCCTATCTTGTGTTGCTTTTAGATTCTTCTTTATAACATGCATTTTATGTTCCATGGTTTCCAACATGACTGGTCCAATAAGTACCTTTTTCACTGGATCACTCCAGTTGATGGGATTGTTACAACTACGCCCATAAATTTCCTCAAACGGACTCATCCTGAGTGAATCCTGATACCCATTTTATAATCAAACTCAACCAGTGGAAGATAATCCTCCCACCTCCTTTGCTGATGCATGACATACATCATTAACATATCCTCTAGAATCCTGATGACCCTATCTATTTGTCCATATTTCTAAAGATGACAATTTTTACTAAAGTCCAACTCTATCCCCAAACTTGAAAAAAAATCCTTCCAAAACTTGAAAGTGATCTTAGCATCCATGTTCGACACAATCTTCTTCGAAACACCGTGTAATCTCACAATCTCCCTGATGAAGATGTGTGCCACCTCACTAGCTAAATAAGTAGTATTTACTAGAGTTGAATATGCTACCTTACTCAATCTATCCACCACAACCATGATAAAATAATGCTTCCTTTATGTCCTCAAAATACCTATAATGAAATCTATTGAAACAACCTCCCATTTCCATTCTAGAATCGGAATAGGCTAAATCAACCCACCTGGATGCTTACACTCTACTTTCACTTTTTGAAAGTCCAAACATCTAGCCACAAAATATACCACTTCCTTCTTCATATTCGGCCAATAGTATAACTTCTTCACAAATGTCAATGTTTTCCGGTATCCCAGGTGACCTGAATATGGCTTGAAATGAAACTCCCTCAAGATAAGCTTCTTGAGATCACTCTCATCTGACACATAGATCATGTCCCTGAATCTCACCAAGCCATCTACCGTGAGACGATAGTCCACATCTTGATCACCTGTACCATGCTGTAACTTTTTCCTAATATCCCTCTACTTGTCATCCTATTGTCCTAACTCTAAGATCTAATCCTATAAATTTGTGCCATACAAGCTCACTGCTGCAACATGGTTCATCTGAACTCTCCTACTGATAGAATTTGCAACCCTGATCTCCTTTACCTTAATGCACCCGATATCAAAGTCAAAATCACTAATAGTGACCAACCACCTAGCCTTCCTATAATTTAGATTCAGTTGGTCAAACATATATCTCAACCCACTGTGATCGCTCATCAATAAAAACCTCCTTCCAAGAACATAATGTCTCCACATCTTCAAGGTGTGAATAATAGCTGCCAACGCAAGATCATGATTCACATAGTTTTTCTCGTGCTCATTCAGGTTCCTTGAATTATAAAATAAAACTTGTCCCCCCTATGTCAAGATTCCACCAAGTCCTATTTTGAAAGCATCTGTATATACCACAAACTCTTTGTCCAGATATAAAATCTTAAGAATTGGATCATTTTTCAACAACTACTTCAACTACTCAAAACTGACTACACATTCCTCTGTCCATTCAAATTTAATTCCTTTTTTCTGCAATGATGTAATAGGATATGAAATGCATGATAATTTCTTGATGAACCTCATATAGGAACATGTTAACCCCATGAATGATCTTACTTCATCTAAATTTCTAGGATCTTTCCCCTCCATTATAGCCCTTATCTTTTCTGGATCCACTGCTATGACTTCCTTGGAAACAACATGTCCCAAGTAATGTATCTCTATCTGAAAGAAACTTCATTTTCTAAGCTTGGAATACAACTAATTCTCTCTTAACAATATCAACTGTACTTCTAAGTATTCAACATGCTCTTCCTCATTCTTATAATATATCAATATATCATCAATGAACACAATAAAAAACTTGTCAAAATAAGGATGCAATACACTATTCATCAAGAAAATAAAAGTATTTGGGGAATTAGTCAAACCAAATGGAACTACAACAAACTCATAATGCCCATACCCAGTCCAAAATAAGTTTTTTGGATGTTCTCTTCCTTGATGTGTACATGATGGTATCCAGATATCAAGTCAATCTTTGAGAACATCATTGCTCCCCTAAACTAGTCAAACAAGTCATCAATCCTTGGCAATGGATACATGTTCTTGATCGTTACCTTATTCAGTTTCCTGTAATCAATGCAAAAATTGAGAGTACCATCCTTCTTCTTCACGAACAATATTGGTGTACCCCAAGGTGATACACTTGGCCTACTATATCCCTTATCAATCATTTCCTTCAGCTACAACTTCAACTCTGCTAACTCTGGTGTACTTATCATGTAAGGTGCCTTTTATTTTGGTGATGCTCCTGGTACCAACTCAATAGAGAAGTCCAATTCCTTATGAGGATGAAACTCTAGAATCTCTGCTGGGAACAAATCCTAAAACTGCTGTAAGACTGGATACCTCTTGAATATTTCTGCATCCTCAACATCCTTACCCTTTTCACTGGAAATATGAACTACAAACATCACAAAACCTTTTTTATAAGTGCACTAGACTACATAGTGGTGACCATCCTCACTGATGTAGGATAATTCTTTCCCTGCAAAAATATATTTTCCCCATTATCATCCAAACACTCAATAGCCTTCTCATAAAATTCCACCTTAGTCTAATGAAGATACAACCAATCCATACCCAAAATCATACTATATGATCCTAATGGCAGTACATTTATATACACATATGTGGGTATACCATTCAGTTCAAATGCACAAGATCTTACCCAATTATGAACTCTCTTCTTAGTACTTGTAGCCAATTGCACCAACCAAGACTCTGCATGCTCTTCTTTTCTCAAGCCACACTTATCCACCAGGTCAGTATTAACATAAATATAATTATATCCACAATCAATAAAAATAGAAACAACTCAACCAAAAAGCTTACCTTCCATCTCAATCATGGATGCATGGTGTTCTTCCTACTTTTTGTCCACATCTGCATAAATTCGAGGAATACTATGACCCAAATCCCAAACTATTTGCGCCTCCTAAGAACTGTTTATCTGAGGCCTGCCACACTGGTAAAATAGACAATCCTTCTTGTGATGATCTTTTCCACATATCCAACATTGCAACTGTCCCCTACCATCACCTCCATTTTTTTTCTCTCCAGGCTACGACCCATGTCCGTTCTCCACTGCATTAAACTTCTTGTAAGGAGAAAAATCTTCTTTCTCGCCTGCATCCCGAGGTCTTCCCTGCTTCGGTGGCCACTTCCCTTCAACTTTCTAATTTCCCTTCAAATCACGCTTAGGATTAGCCTTGCGCTTTTATTGCTCATAACAATGCTTCAACTTCTGGATGGCCTCCTCCAATGATCTAGGCTCATCGAACTCAATCCAGTTTCTCTATATTGTTGGAAAACCACTATGAATCTTTGAATCTTAGCCTTCTCATCCTTGAGGTAAGGTACATACCTCAATAGATCCATAAACCTACTAATATACTCATAATCTATCATATAACCCATCTGCAGCTCATAAATGCCTTAGCTATGTCATCATAGTACCTCTCTGGTAGGTACTTCTTCTTGAAGAGTCTCCCAAACTCCTCCCAAACCAACTCTTCTTCTCGAATTCCCTTAAAATTATTCACATATTCCCACCAAATATATGATTTCCCTTTGATATTGAAGGTGGTTATCATGCCTTTCATGTTCTCAAAATAACTATGAAATCTAAATAATTTCTTCATCCCAAGCAACCATTCCTTTGCATATTCTGACTTCTTCATCTCTCCATCGAATATAGGAATATTGAATTTCTTGAAATCCTCTCACAAGTACTCACCCCTCCTATAAGGATGATGGAGATGACTACTATGATGATTTATCTTGGATGAGGAACTAGAATTATGCCCATACATACCAGTCCTCCTATCAGGTGCATCCAGTTATATGCCACCTCTGACTATGTCCCCTCTATCTAACCTATATCCAGACCCAGATCTGCTACCATGAGATCCATTAGTCTTATCTTCATGTTGATGATTGATCCTCAATTCTCTCCATCTCTGCAACTTCGAAAATATATAAAGAACCACTGCATTGACTTCTACCTACTTTTCATAAGCCCTTACAAGTCTTTCCTAAGCCTCAACCACCCTGTCATTTTATTACTTACAACTTCCGATCTCTTCCCTCAAACTCCTCAATGCATCTACTATACCGGGAGAATATTCACCTCCTTTCTGCCCAACTGATCTGTAGGGGCAATAACGTGAGATTTAGTCTAGAATTTTTCTCGTCATCTTTGATTTTTTTTTTCCTGCAAGCATGTCATGTCAGTTAAACCAAATAGATACCACCACCAAAATCATACCTCAATGATGTTCAGGGGAGGCTTATCTCATATGCAAAATCAGCCCAAATTAGCATGATATATGTATAATAATAATCATATCAATATGCAAACATCATGCATGACCATACCAACCACATACCATGACCTCATGCATGACAAACATAACCATGAAAATATCATATTTTAACCAAAGAGAGCGCAACCCTCTCTAATACCACCCTATAACCACCTCCTCCCACATTTACCTACTGTCATCGGTTTTCCCAGGGTAAACATAAGCTGAGGTTCACTATGATAAGAATCAACCTCCTATATGACCTTAAGGAAATGGAGTTGACAACTTAAGACTTTACTGAGCTCACTCAGGTGCTACAGGACATCCAAGAGCTACCCAACCCCTCCAAATGTCTAACCCCTAAGTTAAATCTCTTTTTCACTGACCTAGAGCCTCAGTGACTCCCTTGTCAAGGCTTCCATGCGATGGCATCCATCCATTCACACTCATAATCCTGCTTCCCCGTGACTGTGAACTTTTCTAGTCAGTTCTATTCTAGAGACCTCGAATTCTGAGCAACATTTTTAGGGCTAGGACTCAAGCCCCTACCCATAACTCAATGAGACTTCCATAAATCATGAATAACATAGAAACAAAGCTTCCAAACCAAAACTTGAACAAGGACTTGGTCTGGCCCCTCCCAACATGGACTGGGATTCCATCAAATACATGGTGAACATGCAACCTACAAGTCACGGATGCATATCTAAACATAGGGATCTTAAAATTATCTGAGGTTTAATAAGAAGGACGCATTTCCTCTCGCAATAGTTGTCAAAACACAAATTAGGTCATGAATTCATTATTCATTCATTTACTAATAAAAACAAGATGATATCCATGACTAATATCTGCCATAAAACCATGCTTATAACCAACATATAACTAGATATATAACAATGATAGAATGACCATAAGATACCCAGAGTAACAGGTATAATTATCCATCAATGACAAGAGAAACTGATCTCTTATTAACCATATGCAAAATCCAACCAAGTCAGGGAATTCCACGTACCACCCAACCATAGATTGGGATAAACCAAATATTTCTTTTAGCCAATCACCCACGTGCCATATTCCAAGCATGAATGCGGGATCTCATGGGATAAACCAATCCACAAAAAATAAAGGGAATCCATATGTTAAACCACGTCCACCCTCACCATACCATGATCTCACCTAAATCGATTCTGAGATCACAAAACCAAACCGAGATTGGATGCCTCAGAATTCCTTCACCACCCCTTGAGGAATTTTCCTATCTCGAACCACCTGTTGAGGGCTTCCTGAGGAAAACCATATCCACCCCTAACCCTTGGTATTTTTCTTGATACCACCTCACCTGAATCGAAAACCTTTTGGAAATCAAAATCTCAACTAAGAATGAATCCATCACACCATGGTTATCCAGAAATGGAAAGGCAAGGCTAAAATCCATTGTAGAAAGTCAGAAAAACCCATGCCAATGACACTAAAAGAACCAAATATCTTCAAGCACATACCATGCATGCTAAAACGAGATAGAAAATCATACATGGAACCTATTACCTGCAAGTATTCCAGTGGAAACCACTTGATCCAACCTTTCCTTGCTTGATCCTTGATTTCCTTTGCATTTCTTGTCATTCCTTTGTTTTCCTTGCTTGCTTTCTCCTCTTGGTGCTCTTCTCCTCTCTGAAACCAATTCTGAAATTGAATTGAAAAAAGGCCCTAAAATGATGCTCTGATGTTTTATTATTATTTATGCCTCTAATTTATTCATTTTTCCTTTATTTTCCTTCAATTTCCTCCTCACATGAAACCTGTGACCTTTCACCTTCATTTTCTCCTAATTTCCTTTATTTTCATAAATAAAATGCTAAAAATACCTTTTTTCCTTTCAAATGCCTTTGACATTTCCTTTGTCAATTTCCTTTAGCCAAAATAAACAAGTGATTCTTACTAGGATGTTTTTCTCAACTTTCATCTTGGAATATGTGTCCCATGACCTTGGCCTTATTTTTTCCTTTATTAACTTTATTACATGAAATTTTAACCCAGGGTTTTAGAG
This sequence comes from Pinus albicaulis, assembly GCA_034641835.2. Taxonomy (NCBI): domain Eukaryota; kingdom Viridiplantae; phylum Streptophyta; class Pinopsida; order Pinales; family Pinaceae; genus Pinus; species Pinus albicaulis. The sequence continues at coordinate 790,877,574 of CM076578.1, read as the reverse complement.
AAACAACAACCAATGAGAAGTAGCAGGCAAACCCCATGGGACATATAATCCCGCAAGGCCTATCCCAAGGGAATTTTAAGGGCACGGTATATATGCGTTAGGATAAAGGATTCGGGAACCAAGAACCAACACTTCGTCCCATGCAATGAGAAATCAAGGGTGCAAAGGAGTTTATAAAGTAAATAAGTGCTTAAGGATTAAAAGGAAAAGAGACTAAGGTTAAGCACCTACGACAAAGACGGAGGTCACAACACTTGGTCTTATGGGTGGATAAGAGACAGGGGGGAAATTCACAAGGATTAAAGTGAAATATAGCAACATGGATGCAATTGGCAATATATTAGGATTTTTTCCAAAATTAGTGGGAACTAAAGTTAGTGAACTCCAGTTAAACTCTGTTAAATTTCAGAATAACCAAAATTATCAGTTTAACTCACAGTTTGAGTTTTAAAAAATAGAACAAATCGAGTCATAACTTGATGAGAATATTAAGAAGACTCAAATAAAAAGGACAAAGGAAAAAATTAGAGATTCACGCATGGATTTAAGTGAAGTTAACTAAAAATCATAAAAGCCAAAAATATCATTCAATTTTCTTTATAAGAAGAATTGATCGAGCATAATGGAAAAAATTGTGTGTGAGAATTGTAGTAGTAAAGATGAATTGATTTTGCAGGTGGATTTCTCAATATTCAGTGATTTATGAAGATGTTTTAGTAAGGGTTTGTAGAGACAAATTTAATTGTATGGATTTGGCATTTATGGTTCTAATGTGAAAATGGATGAAAGATGAATCAATGATGTCAAGAAAGTTGTAGCTTTCAGAATAATGGTTGTAGATCCTTCTAGTAAGTGTTGGTAAATATTTTGGGGTTGAATCTCCATTCAGTTGTAGCTGATAAATTAGGGAGTTTTACTTTTATGCTAGTTGTATCTAGAGGAACTTGTAAAATCAATTTCTAGTTTTCCTTGTGAAGGAATTGAAGTAAATTTTGAATAATCCTTTCATGCTAAGCTATTTTTGTTGTTCATGATGGTTCATGTCATGCTCATATGAATTAATTGCCGAAGATATTTATGATGTCCTAATATTGTTACAAGTAGTATTTTATTTTTTTAATTCCTACAATAGTGATTCACCCCTCCTCTCAGTATTGTCTTGGTTTCTAAAAATTGGTATCGGAGCGAGGTTACTTCATATTATTTTAACGGTTGGAAGAAATATCAAGGACCATGGAAAACGAGGAAGCACAATTTACTAATAGGGAACCTATGTTCAATGGAACAAACTATGTGTTTTGGAAATTTTGGATGAAAACCTACATTCAATCACTTGGTGTTGATGTATGGGATTTTTGGAAGAATAATATCAAAATCCTTTAGCATTAATTACTAAATTTCAAAATATGGAGTTCACATGCAATGCTAAAGCCATGAATTCCCTTCTTGCTAGCCTACCTGAATCAGAACTTGTCAAAGTGATGGACTACACAATTTCCAAAGCTATCTAGGACAAGATGAGTAGTTGCTATGAAGGTGACAACAAGGTAACGAAAGATAAAATCCAAGGTTTTAGAATGAAATTTTATTCTTTGAGGATACATGCTGATTGAATATATTGCAAAATATTTTTTAAGATTTGATGAGGTTGTGAACGCTATAAGATCCCTTAATGACAATCTAGAAGAATTTTTAGTAGTTCAAAAGGTGTTGAGATCTCTTCCTAATAGATTTAATCCCAAGGTTTCAACCATCGAATAAATGACCAATTTGAAAACTCTCACTCTAGACCAATTAATTGGCACCCCTACTGCCTATGAGATGAGAATATAAAATGGAAAGTCTATAGTAAAATGATAAGCGTTTAAAAAATATAATAATTGCAAGGAAGAGCATGATGATTCATGTTTTGAATCAGATGAAAAAGAAGAAAAATTTGGGAGGAAGCTCAAGAGAGGCTCATGTAAATAAAAGGTAAGCTACCTTTTAAGTGTTTTTATTGTGTAAAAGTTGGTCACTATTATTTAAAATGTCCTAAAAAGAAGGACTAAGATCCAATAGAAAATTTTAGGAAAATAAAAAAAGTGAGAAAGAAGGCTAAGAAGAGGAGTCTCTACATCCAAGAATCTAGATCCTATGAAAGTGAAGTTATCCAATCTAGAGGCTTTAACCCTGTACATAAATTACTTGCAAACAAATACTTAAATCATAAAAAACATAGAACGGAAAGAACATAAAACATGCATACATAGATATTTTCCCCTAGATCCAAAAACCAAGAATACCAAATTGATTTTTCATTATATTCCTTTCAATGTGACAATACATAAATATACATGTCAAAACATTCATAAATCCCAATCCATTAACCCTTGACTAGAACACAATCATATTTCCCTTGGCTAGATCTACAACTACCATGGGAAAAAACCACCGTGCACAAAAAACCATGCACAAAAACAATGTGAAAAACCATGGGTAGGTCTTCTCACCATCTTTGGGTCTGCTCCCCACCATGGGTCCACCCAAATATTATTGGGTCCAAATATTTTTATTTTATTATTTTCTGATGCTCCAGACCCCATGGCGAGTTGAAATAATATAGTATATGCCAAACATTCTCCCACTTTCTTTTTTCTTTCCACATAAGGGGTCATAGGAGAGCTTAGTCATTGATCTAGGGTTGCAATTCCCATTGTTTCTCTACACCAAGAAAACTTCTCAATGCTCACAAACTTTGCCAATGCATCTGTAACATTCTTTAGAGTGTCCAACTTTACCATAAAAACCTTTTTATATTCAACCATATCCCTCACAAAGTGATACTAAACATCAATGTGCTTTGTATTTAAATGATAAGTAGGGTTCCTTGTCAATAAAATTACGCTTTGGCTATCACAATATATCATTATAGCTTGCTCTAATAACCCCATAATTTAACACAATATCTGCAACCAAATTACTTCCTTTCTTGCATCAGTGGATGCCATGTATTCAACCTTTGTAGTTGAAATTGCCACTACGGACTATCACTTGCTCATCCAACTAACTACTCCTTCAAATAGATTAAACACATTCTCACTTGTAGATCTTCTTCAATCAAAATCTAGTACCCATTATGCATCAACTAGTCCATGTATATCAAAAACTCTATCCAATCCTGGCCTTCCTTGGTAGCACAAACCATAATAAAAACCCACTTCACTATAGTCTAATGCTCCTTCCCTAGTTTTAACATAAACCTACTCAGTAATCCCACTATATGTGCAATGTCTGGTACAGTACATACCATTGCATTTATCAGGCTACCAAATGCACTCACATATGGAACACGGTACATGTCTTCTTCCTCTTCCCGTGTCTTGGGACACTATTCAACAAATAAATTTACACCTACAAGAATAGAAACCTTCACTGGTTTGTTATCCTACATATTAAACCTCTGCAATATTGTCTCACATAATTCCTCTGGTTTAACCAAAACTTCCTCTTTTCCCGAACTCATTTAATTTCCATGCAAAAAATATAGTTTGTAGCACCAAGATCCTTCATGTCAAATTTAGAGGACAACTAGGTCTTTAAATCTTGGATAATTTCTTTGTCATTTCCAATCAGAAACATATCATCCACATACAATACCAAATAAATAACATGATCACCAATTAATTGAAATACACATTGTGATATGCTTTTCTCTTTGTGAATCCAAGCCCCTGTATATATGTATCAATTTTTTTATGCCACATCCTTGGTGATTGTTTTAACCCATACATATACTTTTTTAACCTGCATACTAGTTCTTTCTCACCCTTCTCCGCAAAGCTGTCAGGTTGATTCATGTAGATCTCTTCTTTTAGATCCCCATGAATAAATTTTTTCTTCACATCCACCTGTTCTACCTCAAAATAAAAAGCAATAACAACAGATAAAAGTAATCTAATAGAGGCTAACTTGGCAATGGGAGAAAAAATATCACCAAAATAAATTCCCTACACCTGGGAATAACCTTTTCCTACCAACCGAGATTTTTATTTCTCCACTTTTCCTTCTACATTCATCTTCTTATTAAATACCCATTTTCTTCCTATGGGTTTCCTTCTAGCTGACAACTCCATCAGATCCCAAGCCTCAATTTTGTCCAAATATGTCATTTCATCAACCATGGTCTTCTCCAGATTTTTCCATCCTCTAAATCCAGTACCTCCCTGAAAATTCTGGGATCAACATCAATACTAGATAAAGAAAAATTTAAACAAAAATTACATGTACTATACCTCTCTTACTTCCTTCTCTCTCGAACTAATCTTCCCAAAACTGAAGTGCGTGGCTCTTCCTCTTCTAATTCATATTCTGTTGTAGAATCTGATCCTTCCCCCTTCAATTCAAACTCTATCTTCTCAAGTTCCTTTGGTAGGAATTCATTTTTAATAACATCTTTCATCTCTCTAAACATCACATATATGTTGTACAAAACCTTCTTTTTTTTCTGGGTTCTAAAGATTAAAACCTTTTAAACGGTCCTTATACCCAATAAATATACACCTTCTAGATTTACTATCCAAATATTCATCCCAAACTAAATACCCTGATATGTGAGAGAGAGGGTTTCTTACCATTCCACACATCATGTGTAGTCTTATCCTCCAATGTTGATGAAGGTAATATGTTAAATAGGTAACATGCAATATCCATTTTCTTTGCCCATAATTGTTGTCCTAACTCAGCACCACTCAGTATTTTTCTTGCCTTCTCCATAAATTTCCTATTCATATGTTATGAAACCAACTCCAAAAATAGAAGAAAAGAGAGATCAACACCTTAGAATTCATCTACTTCGAGGGGGAAACCTCCAATAAATTACATAAATGAACGATTATTCGATGATACAAATGAACAAAACCTCATTCTATATATAGGAGTCCATGGGGTCATAATATAATCCTAGCTGACCTAACAATAATAATGTAAGGGAACAATAATAACAATATTGGGGTTACAGGGGTACAACAATAACAATAAGGGGTTACACTAACAACAATAAGGGACTATACTAGTAATATAGGGACCTAACATGCCCCTCTCCTTCAAAAAAGTTTTGTCCTCAACGCTTGAGTAGATCCGGATGCTTCTGTATAAAATTCTTATCCTCCCATGTAGAATCGTCAGAGGGTAAGTTCTTCCATTTGATGAGATACTCTGAAATTGATCGATTTCGTAGCTGTCGAGTTCTTGTTTCCGTGACTTCTTCAGGTTATAATATGATTTTTCCTTCCCCATCAAGTTCTGTAAATATTGTTTGAACTTGAAGTTTGTCCCATATAACCTTCTTTAACCATGAAACATGGAAAAATGGATGCACTCATGAAGAAGCAGGAAGCTCCAATTTGTCTTCCATAGTACCAATCTTTTGCAACACCTTATAAGGACCATAGTACTTTGGTGATAATTCATTATCCTTCTTAGCTTGCTTGAGGGACATTTGTTTATATGGTTGTAGCCGTAAAAATACCCAATCTCCTACATCAAAACTTCTCTCGCTACGATGTTGATCTGCCTGTTGTTTCATTCGATTTTGTGCCAAATTCAGGTTATCCTTAAAGAGTTGGAGAACTTCTTGCTGATGCTCGATGTGATCTTCCACTGCTTGAACCTTCGAATTTTCCCTTAAAGATGATGTGATGGATGGTGGATGATATCCATAAAGTACCATAAATGGGGTCATTTTTGCTGCAGTATGGAAGGAAGTGTTATACCACCATTCAGCGAGAGGTAACCACTTGACCCATTGTGTTTGCTTATCAGATACAAAACAACGAAGATATCCTTCCAAACATTTATTCACTATCTCAGTTTGACCATCGGTTTGAGGATGATAAGATGAGCTATGAGCTAGTTGAGTACTCAAACAAGAAAATAATTCCGTCCAAAAATTTCCAGTAAAAATGGGCTCTCTATCACTTACAATAATCTTTGGGTTTCCATGTAGCTTTTGAATTTTTTCCATAAATGCAGTAGCAACTATACCTGCTTTAAATGGATGAGATAATGCACAAAAGTGTGCATACTTGGTAAGTCTATCAACTACCACCATGATGACACTCTTTCCTTCGGACTTAGGTAAACTTGTGATAAAATCCATTGAAATCTCCTCCCAACGTTGACTTGGAATGGACAAAGGTTGTAGAAGACCTACTTCCAAGTTGGATAATAGAAATGGCACAAAGCAATGCTTCCACCTCTTAATCCTTTCTTGAGAGTGCATCTGCAACAACATTAAGCTTTCCTTTTTTGTAGATTATTTCAAAGTCATAACCCAACATCTTTGTGACCCATTTTTGTTGCTCTTCTGAAGAGAGTCTTTGTTCCAAAAAGTGTTTAAGACTATCATGATCAGTTTTTACCTTGAAGTGTCTTCCCATTAGGTAAGTTCTCCATTTCTTTAGTGCATGCAGTATTGCTAACATTTCCTTCTCATAAATAGGTTTTTGTAAATACTTTCCTTTGATTGGACTACTTTCAAAAGAAATGGGTCTTCCTTCCTGCATTAAAACAACACCAATTACATTTCCTGAGGCATCACATTCCACAATAAAGGTTTTTGTGAAGTCTGGCGTAGCTAAGACCGGTGCTAGGCACATTGCCTCTTTAAGACGTTCAAAGGCCTTAGTTGCTTCAGGAGTCCATGAAAATGCACCTTTCTTCAATAATGTTGTTAGAGGTGCTGCTATTCTCCCATAATTCTTAACAAACTTGCGATAATACCCTGTTAACCCGAGAAATCCTCGCAACTTCTTTATGGTTGTGGGGACTTTCCATTCCTTAATGGCTTTAATTTTGTTAGGTCTACCTTAACACCCTCGTGAGATACAATATGACCCAGATATTCCACCTCTTGTACTCCAAAGAAACATTTGGATGTTTTTGCATATAATTGTTTCTCCTGCAATAGTTTGAGCACCCTGTCAACATGTTGAATATGATCCTTCCAAGACCTACTGTAGATTAGTATATCATCAAAAAATACTAGCACAAATTTTCTAAGGAAGGGTTTGAAAATGGAATTCATCAACCCTTGAAATGTAGAAGGTGCAATTGTAAGGCCAAAAGGCATGACCAAAAATTCATAATGACCCTCATGAGTTCGAAATGTTGTTTTCGGAATATCTTCAGTCTTCATTCTAATTTGATGATATCCTAAACAAAGATCCAACTTGGTAAAATAAATTGCTCCATGTAATTCATCCAATAATTCATCAATCACAGGAATGGGAAATTTATCTTTAATGGTGAGCTTATTGAGCTCCCTATAATCCGGACACATTCGCCATGATCCATCCTTCTTGTGTACCAATACTACAGGAGCAGAGAAAGAAATTTCACTAGGTTGAATTATACCCGCCTCTAACATTTCTGCAATCATACGTTCAATTTCGCTCTTTTGGAAGTAAGGATATCTATAAGGCCTGATGTTTGGAGGAACACTTCCCGGAATCAAATGAATAGCATGATCATGATCATGAATAGGTGGGAGTCCTTTGGGAGTTTCAAACACCTTGGAATGATTGTCCAAGACTTGTTGGAGATCTGCAGAAATAGATGATTTTGATATCGGAACTTCTAGTGAGCATAATTGTGCAATTACGCCTCGTTGTTCTTTCTTTAGAAGCTTTGTCATGACATTAGAGCTTATTATCCTTCCTGGCTTCCCTTCAATACCCCGTAATTCGACTTCCTTTCCTTCTGAAAAAAATTTCAAGAAAAGTTCTTGAAAATTAAAAGTTACCGTCCCCAAAGATTGTAACCATTGTACTCCTAGTACAACATCAGCACCTCCCATAGGAATGGAAAGCATTGGACTAGTCAATACATATTCCCCCATGGTTAGCTTGATATTATGGCATTTTCCAGAGCAATTTATAGTTCCTCCATTTGTAACCATCACTTGAAATTCTGGTGCTGGGTATAGGAAACAATTTAATTCCTTGGCTACCTTATAATGAATAAAATTATGGGTGCTACCTGAATCAATCAACACTATTACCCTTTTCTTCTTTATATGTCCTTCTATTTTGAGAGTTTGAGGAGTGGTAATTCCTGCCAGTGCATTACACGATATGGTCGGATTCATTTCTTCCTCTTCTAGGGGTGGTTCCTGGTGTATATCCTCTTCTTGTTCATTTTCTTCTCCTTCTTCACAATCTATGTAAAATAATTTCTTCTCAGCACACTTATGACCTTTAGTGTATTTGCTATCACAACTGTAGCAAAGCCCTTTTGCTCTTTTTTCTTCCAATTGTTGTGGTGTCAACCTTGTAGGTTGTGGAAATCTAGGTGTGGCAACACTTCCTTCTTTATAGAATTGAGTGGTAGGTTTCCTTGTCGTCATAATTTTACATTCAACTTTTCTTGCCAACCTGAATGCCTTCTCCAATGAATCAGGTTCCAAAACGCGAACTTCATGTTGGATGTTATCCTTTAAAGTGCCTATGAAGAGATCAATCCTGTGTTCCTCTGGAATATCAGTTACCCTTATATTCAATTTTTTGGAAGTCCTCAATGTGCTGCCCCACTAAACCCTTTTGTTTGAGATTTATCAATTGGCTAAAGAAGGTGTTGCTCTTTGTATCCTCATAATGTGCTATCTTTTCTTCCGTAAAAATTGACCAAGTGACAATTTTTTTACGGGAGCAAAGCCATCGATACCATACAAATGTGGTTTTTTTGTTTTAAATGTTGCAAATGCATGTCTTTTGTGTTTTTAAGCTAATGAGTTCAAATATTGCTCCATCTGTAGTATCCATGTTGTTTGATTCTGCACAATCAAATCCTCTCATATCCATCTTGATTATAATTTACGAAATCTAAATATCAGTTATAAATAAGATTATTATTTATTTATTTGTTCTCATCATGAGTTTCTTGTACTACCTTTTTTCTATTAGGAATCATTTCTTGTATAAACTTTGTCAAACCTTCCTTAAAACCTTCCATGTCTGCTTTTAGATCATTCTTCATGTCTTCCATGTTTTCTCTCATTTTTTGATCTATCTTAGCTTCCATGCCATCCATCTTAGCTTTCGTGTCATTCTTCAAACCATCCATATTAGCTTCCACATATTTCATCAAACTGTCCATATTAGCTTCCTCTCATTTCTTCAAACCATCCATATTAGCTTCCATGCCTTTCTTCAAAACTTCCATTTCATTTTTGTTTTCTCTTTGTGAGAGAGAAATTTGGTGCACTTGGTCTTGTAATTTGATATATCATGTTGCACTTCTTCCTCTTCATGAGTCATAGTAGAGCCTTCTGAGGGCTTGATGGGTGTTGATTTATTTTTAGGGGAAATTTTAGAACCCAATACTGATATCTATGCTTCAATATGCCCTTGGAATCACTTCAAACTGATTTTTCACACAAGACTTATGCAATTCAGAAAAAAATACACACCTTTTCTTGTTTTGAGGAGTCGATATTGAAACGATTATCGTGATTTCGTATATTCAATATCCGAAATTCAGCTTCGTGTAGTAGCCCCGGTAATCATCTTTCGAATGCCATAGTTCTGACTTGAATTGGATTCTTCAAGTCAAATTTATGCCCAATCTCCCACAATGACCTAATTATGGACTAGTTCGGTAGATCAAATTTGTACGACGTCCCAAGTGTCATTGTTTCATCCTTAGGCTCTGAAATTGATACAAACAAAACTACAGTCTGTGTACTTGTGGCCACTTTTTACATAATTCCAATCCGATGCTCACAGAGAGAGTTATGACGATTTTCCCACGGTCACCTCTTTGAGATGAAATTTAGGAGCCTGAAAAAGCCATAACTTCCACAAATCATATCTCCTAAAATGTTGCGAACCAAGATCTGAAATTTTTACAGGAAGTGCTTCAGGATTTTTTCTTTGCTCTGTAAAAATTTAAGCTTTTTAAACTTCGTAGAACAAACGTTATATACAAAATTCCATGATGACCTATTTAGGTGAAATTCAGGAGCCTGAAAAAACCCTAACTTCCACAGATCACATGTCTGAAAATATTGCGAACCAAGATTTGAAATTTTTACATGATGTTCCTCGGGATTTTGGCTTCACTCTATTTAAATTTCAGCTTCTAAGCCTTTTTAGAAAAAAACATTTATAGAAAAAAATCCACAAGGACCCGTTTGGAGCAACAAAACCCTGCAATCCAAAGCTCGATACCAAATGTTATGAAACCAGCTCCAAAAATAGAAGAAAAGAGAGATCAATTCCTTAGAAATCAGCCACTTCGAGGGGGAAACCTCCATTACATTACATAAATTAACAATTCTTTGATGATACAAATGAAAAAACCTCTTTCTATATACAGGAGTCCATAGGGTCACAATATAATCCTAGCCGACCTAACAATAATAATGCAAGGGCACAATAATAACAATATTTGGGTTATAGGCGTACAACAATAACAATAATGGGGTTACACTAGCAAAAATAATGGAATATACTAGTAATATAGGGACCTAACATCATATCCTTTCGGCATTCATTTTTTGAGGTGTTTATGGAATATCTTATGTTGTCATATACCACACTTCTTATAGAAATATTCAAATTCATTCTTTTCGAACTCTCCACCATTATCTATCCTCAACACCTTAATCTCCTTCTCTGTTTTTTTTTCCACTAGAGTCTTAAATTATTTAAACCTGTCAAATACTTTAGATTTCTTATTGAGGAAATATATCCATGTATTCCTTGAGAAGTCAACTATAAATGAGACATAGCACACAGAACTCCCCATTGATGGAGCCAACATAGATCCAAACATATGAATTTGCAGAAGCTCTAATATCCCTTTCACCCTCTAGCACCAGATGGGAAACTCACCTGATTTTGCTTCCCATATACACAATGTTCACAAAAATCAAAATCCATAGAAAAATTAGAAAAACCTTCTACCATACCATTACCAATTTGAAGGACCTTCTCTCTAATGTGTCCCATTATTTGATGCGACAGCATAGCCTTTTATCTAGACACTAGAATATTTTATGCTCCCACCTTCAGGAACCACAAAACTGTTACAATGATCAATAACATTACTACCCAATAATTTATACAAACTTATAATCCAAACTCCCTGCATCAATACCAGTGCTCCCCAAACCATCTTGAAGGTATCTTTATCGAACATTTTTTTTACTCCTGCATCATCCATATTGCTTACAGAAATCATATTTCTGGCTAATGTAAGAATATGCAGAATACTAGGAAGTGCTATAACCCTTCCACCTTGCAGCTTCATCTTTAATTTTTTGTTTCCTACAATTATAGCTTTCTTTTCATCCACTATAAATACATCACCACCATCATATTTCTCGTACTCGAAGAACCACTACCTATGGGGAGTGAAGTGAAAATATGCACCTAAGTCAATCAACCATACCTCATGATCTACATTTGTACTTGAAGAAGAAGCAACACACACATACCCATATTCATCTGAGGCAGTTTTCGCCTCTGCAGAAGGAGCATCATAAAATCCCTTTCCTTTCTCAGGTGTTTTAGATGTACAGTACTTTTTGTAGTGACCCTCCTTTACGTATTTCCAGCATACCTTTACATGTTTTCCTGGAAATTTAGATCTCCCTCTAGATTTCGATCTCCAACTTCAGGACTTGTTTTTATTTCTATTCTAGGACCATCCTCTCATTGAAAAGGAATCCCCATTCTGTCTCTCTATATTTTTTCGTCTCATCTCCTCTAACAAGAAGAATGAGACTATTTCATCAAACTTCAAGGTAGTTGTATTGCTACTTATTGCAACAACTAGATTATCGCACAAGTCTAGTAGATAACACAATAGACTGATGCACTTATATTCATTGAAATAAATATATAACAATCAAATTACCATAATAGTAAAGGTGTTTAGATGCTTGTCACTGAGTCTCCATCCTTCATCCTCAGGTTATACATATTTTTCCATAGGAAAAATTTGTTCACCAAAGACTTAGATTCATAAAAAGTCCCTAACTTGTCCCAAAAATACTTTTTCATAGCTTCCCCTAATACATTTAGAAATATTGAATCTGAGAGACACAATCATATTGTGTTATTGGCCTTTTGATTTAAATTTGACCAGTCCTCTGCTAACATTCCTATTCGTGTCATAATTGGGTCTATAGTGGTACACTGATCTCTATCCACCAACATATACTCCACCTTTAGTTTCCACAACTCAAAACTCTATCCATCAAATTTATCGATCTCTATCTTTCCACTATTCGCCATCTTCTTTCATTGCAAGAATTGATCTTGCAGTTCTCCTACTATAACAACATCTACCAAAAGCTCGAGAAAAACCCATTAGTATCAATGGTGCCCCCTTCAAGCCAAAATAGATTTGATACGTGTTGATGCCTCAAAATCGGCAGGGAGACAACATCGTGATAACCAGATAGTCGAGGACTGAAAACTATCCCTTTTTCCATTTGGAATAATGGCTCCGATCAGGATGATGGGACCTCAACCTTAAGAGAAAATCCCTTAGCCGATGGATATGAATCGTGTTTAATACAATTATATGATCAAGGCTACAAACTATTGTCTCGCAATGATCTCTTTAAGTATTTATCATTAAACCCTCAAATATCAAATATAATGAACATTTCACAATGTTGTCTTTTGCTTATGTTGAATGAAATGACCAAAAGAAAATGAGAGAAAGAATTCCAAACTGATATGTTGTTACACAGAATATATCATCTCAAACCCCAGAAAAAATCATATGAAAGAAACAGTTAAAATGAAGGAGCGCTAATTAAGAGTTTTAACTCTTGCTTACATAGGTAAAAAGAGACCTGCTGCTCATTACTTCGTTTTATTCAAAGATAGAAAACATAGAAGGAAAACTCAACATAAACATATTCTGGAAACTTGATTCTCATTCATTAATCTTTGAAAACTTTGAGTACAAAAATTGTAGTCTGAAGGTCCAATACTCGGAACCTTCCTTCCTCTGAGTTATTACATTAAATACAATAAAAAGCAGTTCAAAACTACTATAACTTATCCTAACTACCTCAACTCCTGAAGAGTTTGAAAACTATCTATTACATACTCTCCAAAAGCCTTATTACATTTACATCATCTTTGAAATATTATAATAACATAAAAATTAACACCCTAATGTATATGTTGAATGTGAATAGTTGAGGATGCTGCTACATTTCCCAGATTAGCTTCTGATTTGTCTTTCTTCGAAGTTGAAGGATCTTTTGGCAAGTCTATTGTCCAAGATCTGCACTTCTTCCATATCTATACTCTTGTTCTGGGTGAGTGTATCATATTGTGATACTCTAACCTGAAAGCAGTAATTTGGTTGTAAGATGGTCTTTCTGTAAATAGTGTTTTTACCAGCCACATCAGCTGAAAATGTCTTTGAAGAAAGTTGATCATCGTTGCCCCCTTGAGTACCTGAGTCTTTTCATGTGTATATCAACTTTACTTTTTGTTAATACCAGTAGGTTTTCATAAGAATCCCATGACAATAGACCTCCTCCTAGTGCCCAGCATGAAGGTAAACCTGCTCTTGTTAATTTGTCCAATGATTTATCAAACTGACTGATTGCTTCTTTGATTTCTATCAACTTCTTTTCTGTGGCTTTCCTGTAATCATTCTTGACAATCATCTTATTAACATCTACTGCATATAAGATTCTATCCTTAATCTCATTTTCCTCCAATTCTTGATCTGTTTTGGAGTTGATAAAGTCAATGAATCTTTTTGCCCAAATAGCCGTATTGATTGTCTTATGTCTATCTTCCATTACTGGTTCTTCAAATTCTCTGATAAGACTTCTCTCTTCTGCAACCACCATCAAGAAGTCCTAAAATGACTTCATTTCAGAAATGATATCATTCCAAATGATATCTTTTGCCTGTATTAAAGATATGTTCCCTTTCAATTTCTCTTTAAGGCTTTTGATCTCAGCATTGGCATTCTGACTGTCCATTTTGTATTTACTAGCTTCATTTTCTGCAGCTTGAATAATCTTCGATGCAGTCTCTAGATCTGCTTGAGCCTTCTTCCGGTCTCTTTCTGCCATCTGCAATTAAGTATTTAACTGAGCAATCTGTGCTTGTGGATCTTCGTTACCTGAAGGAAAAACAAAAGTACAAGTGTGACTATCAATATGATTTTGCAGTGATATTGCAGTTTGTTTTATTTTGGAGATTTCCTCCTCCTTTTGCATCAGCTACTGTAGCAACTTTTCTTTCTCGTTCTCTAGCTCTGCAACCTCTGCATCCATTGAATGCTCTCCTGTAGGTAATTTTAGCTTCTTCTTCAAAGTAGATATCTCTGCTTCAGCACTTTGTAGAAGCTTCTACACTGCAGTCTTATAATTAGGGTCCACTCCAATCTTTACTATGATCTTCTTTAGTTCCTCATTCTGAATGGTTAAAGCCCTAGAGTTGGATTTTTCTAACTTCAATTGTTTAATGAATTTCCCAAGCATATTCTCTGCTTTCATTTCCATTGCATTAGTCTTTGTCAGGTCATTTACAATCAATTGACCTATCTTCATATGTAAGTTCATCTTATCCAACAATGGGATTTTCCTCACATCTACAGTTATATTTACAGTATTGAAATTACTAGAGGAACCAATTGACATGTCAATAGGATGTGACAAGGCAATAATGAATTGATCTTTCTCAAGATCCATGGCAGTCAAAAGCCTTGTTTGATCTGGAGCAATCTGATATTTAGCTTAGGCTTCCATGCTGGTTTTCATCTTCTGATTCCTTTCTGCAATTTGGGCAAACATCTGTTTGATCAGAGGTACTTGTTCATGAGAAGTCTCATGTCTTCTGGGTGAGGCAGGAACATTTTGTTCCTCTGCCAGTTGTACATAGTAACCAGATTGATTATATGCATGTTCTTGATTAAACTTTGTCCTTTTCTCAACTCCTTGCTCCTCATCTTCTAAGTCAATTACTGTTTATTTACTTCTTTTATTAGACTTTTCTGAAATGATAGGAGTCTGAATATTTGAACCTGTTGAACTCACTACACCTTTTCTAGCTATATTTTCTAAATCTGGCATGCTTTCATGAATGAAAGCTGAATACCCATTCTCAATTCTTCTATTGGAAATTACAGTGTGGGTCATAAGCCCAACTTTCCCCTAGTAGCAAATGCATCTCATCTAGCATTTTAGTAACTTCTTCAAATGTTTGTCTCATATTAACAATGAAAGGACCTACAGTCATATGTAGTTTAAACATATGCCCCTTTTTCATTGGCACAAAGTGAACTTGATCAACATTCAGACTTTGTCGAATAAACTCTAAGGCAAATAGCCTCATGGGAACAAATACTGGAAGTTTGTAAGGCTCAACACCTGCTCCATATAACCTAATTTCTGAATAATCCTCAAACACAAACCAATCCCCAAACTTACAGTTTGCTCCTAAATGCAAGAATTCTTGAGCTTTGGGTAAAAAACAAGGGGGAGAAACCCCATTCAAAACCTTATATGCACTTGACATGAAATAACTGGCAAAATCAAATAGTCCATTTTCATTTTGTTCTCTCCTTACTATATCTGTCCAGAAAACTACAGATTGCCTCTTCTTATTCATGTCCATGATATTCAGACCTAGATGCATAAATTCCTCCACATTTTGATATAAGAACAAGTAAATGATTAATGAAGGAAATCTGAAAGAACCTGTTAATGATAGACTCATCAACTATGAATTTACTGCTTTCTGCCATAGGATGGAATATCCAGCACCATTCCTAGCTCCATCATCAAGGAAAACATCCCTAACATCGTTTTATCCACCATACTATCATCATATTTGCCCAAAATTTTAGTAATGCTGCTTAGTACTAGCTGAATCTCAGTATCAAAAACCTCCATAGGAAAATTCTTGTTGTCTGGCTGAAATTGCTGTGTGTTGGGCTTTAGAAAATGAACAAGCTAATTGAAGTCTTCACCTGCAAGATTATCATAATATGCTACCAAAGATTCATCGGAAAATTGAACACATGACTCTGACTCAGGGTAACAGAGGGCTTGGCGGATTAACTGGGTAGACACTTGCAGAATAATCTCTCCCTGACAATTCATCACAAAACATTTGCCAGGATACATAACAGAAACCATCCAGGATATCAATTCAAGAAAAAGATTAGTTCTAGGGATACATGCAGACAGCAAACCAGACTTGGCCATGGCAGCATACACTGGAGAATATTTTCCATTCAAAAGGACTTGTTGGTAAAATAGAAGATGAACCAGGGAACAATTTGTGTCTTGGATATCCCTCTCAGTATCCATGAGAGGGATGTGACTAGCGGAACCGGACAAAGATGAACGCTTAGCCATAATTTCAAATTATGACAATCAATGACTAACAAGGTGGCTAAATTTTAACAGGGTGACGAGAAACTAAACAGGACGCAGAACAAAATAATCACATATGTCAATCTTAATACAAAATAGCTTCGAGAAAATGAGAATTTCACTTAAATAGGTGGCGCGGCCCTTTAAATTAAATGCTGACATAACGCTCCAGCGAACCGTTGAGTTCAACTGACGTGGAGGACAATTGTGAACACCTTAGCACCTTATGTCACCGCAGGGGGTCTCGGGGTACAGAGAAATATTTTGGCTTGTGCCCCCACATTCAATCTCCACCGCACATCTGTGTTTCTCCCGCAGTCAACCCGGTCAACTGCGGAGGCACCCTTCTTTTTAATTAGTGCGCTAGTTGTGCCCGCGGGTTGAGTCCTTCAATCAAAATACGAGCTTTCATCATATCCCGCTTGATATAATGATCGACCTTTAAACTTTAATTCAGGGACCCACTTCATAAAGTTCAAAGTATCTAAACTTTTGATTTTAATGCAACGAAAAGAAATATTTTTATGCCAAAGTATAAATATTATAATACTTTAACATATTTTTTGACAATTTTCTATTTTTATATTTTCAGAGTCGAAAATAAAAGGATATTGTAGATGATCCACAACATCTGGCTCCACCTGGGGATAGTGTTTTTTGCCACGAAACACTAAGAACCTACAAATCAGTGCCTTCACTTCGGGCATGGAGTCAAATGATGCTTGATGAAAAATATACAATGAGGAAAACCGAATATGTACAAATGATGAACATGTTATCTTTAGTGCTGGAAATAATGTTTCAGATACTGCCCGTTCATAGGCTGCCCAACTATTTCTCCATCAAGATTTTCCAGCATGAAAGTGTTATTTGATCTAACTTCAGTGATTTTGTAAGGACCATACCATAGAGGATCAAACTTGCCATGTTTTCCCTTCTCTTCTCTCTTGGTATCCCATCTTAGAACCAGATCTCCAGTTTTGAACATAATCTCCTTTTCCTTTCTGTCAAAAATGGATTTCATTTTCTCCTGGTATGTGACCAAATTGTCTATGACTTTATTTATGCTTTCACTCAATTCTATTACCTTATTCAGCCTTCTTATCAATGCATTAGGTTCTTCTTGTGCTTCTTGAAGAAAAAAAATTACTGGTTTTGCTAACTAAGTGGGAAACAAAGCTTGAGTACCATATACTAACTCATAAGGGGACTTACCAGTGGATCTTCTAGTAGTCATTCTTACTACCCAGAGAGCAAATATCAACTTTGAATCCCAATTCTTCTGGTTCTCATTAATTGTTTTCTTCAGGATCTTAACCAATGTCTTGTTTGATGACTTTGCTAATCCATTCCCTTGAGGATGATATGCTGTGGAATGAGACAATATCACATTATAAGTTTGAAATTTTTTTATAAACTTGACTGAGTTGAATACTTGAGCATTGTCTGTGATGATTTTCACTGGACATCCAAACTTGCTAAAAATATTCTCTTCCAAAAACTTCATTACTACCAAATCATTTGCTTTCCTGGTAAGAATTGACTCTACCCATTTTGTAAAATAATCAATGGTAGTCAGAATCCACTTAAACTGCCCACTTGATGGTGGATTAATTTCCCTAATAAAATCTAATCCCCATTGTTTGAAGGGTTCTTCAATAAAAACAGGAAGAAGAGGTAAAGGAGCTAATCTTTTCTTTTCTACAAATAATTGGCATTTCTGACAACTTCTAACAACTCTGTATACATCAGCAAATAAAGAAGGCCAGTAGAAACCTGATTTAAGAATCTTATGAGCAGTTACTTTCCAACTGTAATGTCCTCCACACAAACATTCATGATACTCCTTGATCACTTCCATTGATTCTCCTTCTGCCAAACACAACAACAAGACACCAGCAGGATCTTTCCAATATAATTTAGCAACAATTATAACATAAGGTTGAGCTTTGAGTTTTAGGGCTTTGTATTTTGATCTATTGATTGAGGGAGGGCAAGAGAAAAAACAAAAATAGTGAATAATATCTTTATACCAGTCTGAGTAGAGAAATTTGTATTTGATTGCTGACCTTGTTTTAATCTGATTGGTCTCCTCAGCCACTTCATCTAATGGTGCAAGCAAATTAATTCCCAGACTTTGGAAATTAGATTCTATTAGCAACTTAGCTAATCCCTGTCCTCTGACTGACTTAGTAGGCTTAATGTACAAATCATATTCTTGGATTTTGGCAATCCATTTTCCTCTTTTTCCCTCTATATCACTCTAAATCAACACATCTTTTACAACATAATTAGGTACATATGCTACTGTTTGAGAATGAAGTACATATGTCCTGAAAGCTTTCAATGACTTCACTAAGGCATATACCTACTTCTCCAAGATGTTATATTTGAGCTTTGCATCTCTGAGGACTTTACTGAAAAATGCCACTGGATGCTCCTTTCCTTCTTCATTCTTCTGTAACAACACAGCAGCAATAGTGGAAGGTGATGCAAATGAAAAAAATTGGAAAGGTTTCAAATAATCTAGACTAATCAGAACTGGAGGTTCTTGAAGAGCCTCTTTAATTTTGGCAAAGTATTCTCTTGCATCTTTTTCCCATTTTACTTCAGCATTTTTCTTCAACATATCTGTTATTTTTTTGACAATCTCAGCATAATTTGGAACAAATCTTCTCAAAAAATTTATTTTCCCTAGGAATATTTGAAAATCTTTCTTACCTCTAGGTAATGGAATTGTTTGTATAGCCTAAACCCTTGTTGGATCAATTTTCACAACTTGGTTTGAAACTATATGTCCCAACAACTTACCTCCCTCTAGAGCAAACAACGATTTCTTAGGATTCAATGATAACCCAAATTTTCTGCATTTCAAGAAAGCCTTCTGCAGGTGCTCCAAATGTTCATCATCAAACTTTGAAAAAATAGTCACATCATCCAAATATATGACTACCAATTTGTCACCTACAAAAGCTATATCCATTTCCCTCTAGAAAGTAGCTCATGCATTCATGAGACCAAATGGCATCCTGGCATACATGAATGTTCCCCAGGGTGTAGTGAAAGTTGTTTTCTTCTGATCCTCTTTCTTTCTCATCGCCCGTGAATTTACTGCTTCCTGCCAATAAGATGGAATATCTAGCACCATTCTTGGCTTCATCATCATGGAAAACATCCCTAACATCATTTTATCCACCATAATATCATCATCTTTTCCTAGAATTTTAGCAATGTTGCTCATTACTAGCTGAATCTCAGTATCAAAAACCTCCATAGGAAAATCCTTGTTGTCAGGCTGAAATTGCTACGTTGGGCTTTAGAAAATAAACAAGCTGATTGAAGTCTTCACCTACAATATTATCATAACATGCTACCAAATATTCATCAGAGAATTGAACACATGACTCTGACTAAGGGTAACAAAGGGCTTGGCGGATTAACTGGGCTGACACTTTTAGAAAATTCTCTCCGTGAAAATTCATCACATAACATTTGCCAGGATACATAACGGAAACCATCCAAGATATCAATTCAGGAAAAATATGGGTTCTAGGGATACATGCAGACAGCAAACCAGACTTGGCCATGGCGGCATACACTGGAGAAGCTTTGTCGTTTAAGAGGACTTGTTGGTAAAATGGAATATGAACCAGTGAAAAATTCGTGTCTTGGATATCCCTCTCGGTATCCATGAGAGGGATATGACTAGCAGAACCAGATAGAGACGAACGCTTGGCCATAATTCAGGACTACGACAACCAACGAATCGCAAGGTGGCTAAATTTTAACAGGGTGATGGAAAATTGAATAGGATGCAGCACAAATTAATCTCAAACATTAACTTAATCCGAAATGACTTCGAAAAAATGCAAATTTCACTTAAATAGGTGGTGCGGCCTTTTAAATAAAATGTTGACATGACGCACCAACGAACCGTTGAGTTCAGCTGACGTGGAGGATAGCTGTGAACAACTCAGTGCCTTACGTCACTGCGGGGGGTCTCGGGTTACGGAGAAATATTTTGGCTTGTGCCCCTGCATTCAATATCCACCGCACATCTATGTTTCTCTCGCAGACAACCCGGTCAACTGCGGAGGCACTCTTCTTTTTAATTAGTGTGCTAGTTGTGCCCACGGGTTGAGTCCTTCGATCAGAGTATGAGCTTTCATCACATCCCACTTGATATAATGATCGACCTTCAAAATTTAAGACGGGGACCCACTTCATAAGTTTCAAAGTATCTAAACTTTTGATTTTAATGCAATGAAAAGAAATATTTTTATGCAACAGTATAAAGATTATAATACTTTAACATATTTTTGACAATTTTCTATTTTTATATTTTCAGAGTCGAAAATAAAAGGACATTACAAATGATACACAACATTTGGCTCCACCTGGGGATAGTGTTTTTTTCCACGAAACACTAAGAACCTGCAGATCAGTGCCTTCACTTCGGGCATGGAGTCAAATGATGCTTGATGAAAAATATACAATGAGGAAAACCGAATATGTACAAATGATGAACCTGTTATCTTTAGTGCTAGAAATAATGTTTCAGATACTGCCCATTCACAGGCTGCCCAATTGTTTCTCCATCAAGATTTTCCAGCATGAAAGTGTTATTTCATCTAACTTCAGTGATTTTGTAAGGACCATACCATAAAGGATCAAAATTACCATGTTTTCCCTTCTCCTCTCTCCTGGTATCCCATCTTAGAACCAGATCTCTAGTTTTGAACATAATCTCCTTTGCCTTTCTGTCAAAAATGGACTTCATTTTCTCCTGGTATGTGACCAAATTGTCTCTAACTTTATTTCTGCTTTCACTCAATTCTATTACCTTATTCAGCCTTCTAATCAAGGCATTAGGTTCTTCTTGTGCTTCTTGAAGAAAAGAAATTACTGGTTTTTCTAACTGAGTGGGAAACAAAGCTTGAGTACCATATACTAACTCATAAGGGGACTTACCAGTGGATCTTCTAGTAGTCATTCTTACTGCCCAGAGAGCAAATATCAACTTTAAATCCCAATTCTTCTGGTTCTCATTAATTTTTTTCTTCAAGATCTTAACCAATGTCTTGTTTGATGACTCTACTAATCCATTCCCTTGAGGATGATATGTTGTGGAATGAGACAATATCACATTATAAGTTTGAAAAAAAATTATAAACCTGACTGAGTTGAATACTTGAGCATTGTCTGTGATGATTTTCACTGGACATCCAAACCTGCTGAAAATATTCTCTTCCAAAAACTTCATTACTACCAAATCATTTGTTTTCCTGGTAGGAATTGCCTCTACCCATTTTGTAAAATAATCAATGGCAGTCATAATCCACTTAAATTTCCCACTTGATGATGGATTAATTTCCCCAATAAAATCTAATCCCCTTTGTCTGAAGGGTTCTTCAATAAAAACAGGAAGAAGAGGTAAAGGAGCTAACCTTTTCTTTTCTGCAAATAATTGGCATTTATGACAACTTCTAACAACTTTGTATACATCAGAAAATAAATAAGGCCATTAGAAACCTGATTTAAGAATCTTATGAGCAGTTACTTTCCAACTATAATGTCCTCCACACAAACATTGATGATATTCCTTGATCACTCCCATTGATTCTCCTTTTGTCAAACACAGCAACAAGACACCAGCAAGATCTTTCCAATATAATTTAGCATCAATTATAACATAAGGTTGAGCTTTGATTTAGGGCTTTGTATTTTGATCTATTGATTGAGGGAGGGCAAGAGAAAAAACACAAATAGTGAATAATATCTTTATACCAGTCCGAGCAGATAAATTTGTATTTGATTGTTGACCTTGTTTTAATCTGATTTATCTCCTCAACCACTTCATCTAATGTTGCAAGCAAATTAATTCCCAGATTTTGGAAATTAGATTTTGTTAGCAACTTAGCTAATCCCAGTCCTTTGACTAACTTAGTAGGCTTAATGTCCAAATCATATTCTTGGATTTTGGCAATCCATTTTCTTCTTTTTCCTTCTATATCACTCTGAATCAGCACATATTTTACAGCAGAATTAGGTACATATGCTACTATTTAAGAATGAAGTACATATGTCTTGAAAGCTTTCAATGACTTCACTAAGGCATATACCTACTTCTCCAAGATTTTATATTTGAGCTCTGCATCTCTGAGGAATTTACTAAAAAATGCCACTGGTTTCTCCTTTCCTTCTTCATTCTTCTGTAACAACACAGCAGCAATAGTGGAAGATGATGCAAATGAAAAAATTTGGAAAGGTTTCAAATAATCTAGACTAATCAAAACTGGAGCTTCTTTTGAGCCTCTTTAATTCTAGCAAAGGATTCTCTTTCATATTTGTCCCATTTTAATTCAGCATTTTTCTTCAACATATCTGTTATTTTCCTGACAATCTCAGCATAATTTGGAACAAATATTCTCAAAAATTTGATTTTCCCTAGAAATATTTGAATATATTTCTTACTTCTAGGTAATGGAATTGTTTGTACAGCCTCAACCCTTGCTGGATAAATTTTCACACCTTGGTTTGAAACTATATGTCCCAGTAACTTACCTTCTTCTAGAGAAAACAGGGATTTCTTAGGTTTCAATGATAATCCAAATTTTCTGCATTTCAAGAAAGCCTTCTGCAGGTGCTCCAAATGTTCATCATCAGACCCTGAAAAAATAGTCACATCATCCAAATATATGACTACAAATTTGTCACCTCCAAAAGCTATATCCATTTCCCTCTAGAAAGTAGCTCCTACATTCATGAGGCCAAATGGCATCCTGGCATACATGAATGTTCCCCAAGGTGTAGTGAAAGTTATTTTTTTTTTATCTCCTTTCTCAACCGCTACTTGGTTGTATCCATAAAAACCATCAACCATGGATAACCTATAAGCTCCAGTTAGTTTCTGCAGGACATATTCCATCTTTGGCAAAGGATAATTATCCTTCAAGGAGGCTCTGTTTAGATTTTTGAAATCTACACACAATCTTATCTCTCTATTTTTCTTATTGAATGGAACTATATTTGAAACCCACTCTGAGTACCTAAGCGGAACTATGATTTTTGCTTGCAAAATTTTCTTCACCTATTTCTCAATAGGGGCTAATAAAAGTGGATTAATCTGTCTGAGCTTCTGCCTGTGTGGCTTAACCCCATCCTTCAGTGGTATCATTTATGTTTAATCATATCTAAATCATAAGTCTTCAAATCTTCATATGACCATGCAAACACATCTATGAACTTTTTGGAAGGATCTGCATACCTTTCTTTATAATCTTTAGGAACTCCTTTGAACAACTTGACTATTTTGGGCTCCTGCTAAGTTCCTAAATTACAATCCTCCATCTCTCCATCCTGAGATGCCTTCTTCTAATTCACTACTACATCGTTAGCATTAAACAATATTTCAAGAGGAACCAGGCCTCTGGGAAAAATATTATCTTTCAACTGAATTATTTTATGGTCACCAATTGTCTGTTTCAGATTTCTAGGCACATCAATTTGATCAACTTGTTCACTTTCTTGATCAATTTGACTGTCCTCAAAATTTCCAATCATTGTTAAAAATTGATTTATCTGCTCATCATCTTCCAAAACCTTCCAGTGCTTTACATTATCATGGATTGAAGGCCTGTGTCTCATTTCAATTTCATATCTCAGTCTTGGATTAATTGGTGTCTTAAATGTGCTGGCTACAACTGCTAATGATTCTGCCATTCTATTTTATTCTCTTGGAATAAATTGAAGGTTAAAGGCTTCAAAATAATTTTCAATTAGATCCCACACCTCATTTCTATAGGATCTCAGTATGGGATGCTTAGTCTGACACCAATTCTTAAACTGTCTTATTACTAACTCAGAAACACCAAAAATGGAAACAGATTTTATTCCCATTTGTTTAGTGTTTGCAAGCTCAAAATCAATGTTTCATACTCTACCACATTATTAGTTGATTCAAATTCTAGTTTGAAAGAAAAAAGGTAAAATATTACCTTCAGGAGATATAAAGAGGAACCCAGCTCCTGTACCTTCTTTAGAATATTCTCCATCAAAATAACACTTCCAAATTTTATTTGAATATAGCTCCTTATGTACACTTTCTGAAGAGAGTTTCTTCTGTGATTCTTCAACAAATTATGCATCCTCATGCAGCATAAAACAAGAGATATCCTCCTTCTCTTGACCATAAATGGGAGAATTACCTGCCTCTTTCTTGGTGGTAGTTTTCATGAATTTGGTTTCTCTATATAACCTCCTTTCTTCTCCATTGAAAACAGGGATGATGGCATATGTGAAATCCAACTTTAAGACACCTCCAAGCTTTTCTCCCCAGGATCTAGACAACAACATACCAAATCTAGCTAGAATATCTGCAACTATTACATCCATCATGATACTCTTGGCTAGAATTTGGGCCAAGGAAACAACCATGTCTTTGATAAGACCTACACACTTCACTCTCTTTGAATCAAAGGAATAGAGTTCTCTATATGGCTTAGTGATTTGTAAATTTATCTCTTTCATCACAGATAATGGCATAAGATTATGTGATGCACCAGAATCAAGCATACAATTATGTAGAATGAAATCATGCAAAATTACTGATATATAAAAAGGTGGAATAGAAGATTCTACCTCTTAAACATGAGGCCCGAAAGTAACCACTAGTTTCTCTTCTTGCAAATTCACAATATCACCCACCTCATCAGACTGAGATAGATTAATAAACTCTGCAATTTCTTTCTTATAACCAGGTGTTTTAGCTAACTCAAGAAGAGGTACTTGAATTTTAACTTTTTCTAACTCTTTATACAAACTGAAAGTTTGGTTTTGTTTAATCAACTTTTCAGGTTCTTCTTGATTTATTTTTTATTTTTCATGTTGGTCAGGAACATTAACAATATTCTCCAAAATATTTGAGTCATTAGACTTGTTTTGGGAAGCCTCAACTTGTTTCTTCTCTTTTTCTTTTACTGGATTCATGGGTTGTTTCCCCTTGTCTGATTGTTTTATTGAATTTTTCTTTTGTGGAGTCGCCATTGGAGAAGGGACTGACTCTGATTCTTTTTCTTCATCATCCTGAGTTCTCAGCCTCTTTTTAGATCTCAAGTCATACTTTTTATGCAATTCAACTTGCATAAATCAGTAAATTGTCCATCTCTTCCTGATAAAATGAAATATCATCTTCTTTACATTCTTCTTCACATTCTCTTTCACATTCTTCTTTTGCACTACCTTCCATTTATATGGCAGAAATTTTCTCTTCATCTTCTTTCTAATCATCATCAATAGACTGGGAAGGTACTGCTTCTATATATAAGGGTGCTTGAAATTGATCCTGATCTCTTCTTTCCCTCTGCAAAATCTGCAGGGGTTTACTTTTAATTGGGGATTAAAAACCCCTCTATTTTATTGTGTAGGATTCTTGTTATCCAATTCCAACTTTACTAATTTCTTTGAAACAATTTTAATGACCTTGGTCATGTCATCAATCCTTTGATCTTGAATTGACTCTTCCTTAGCTTTACCTTTATCTTGAACTGACTGCATTTCTTGAGCTTTTCTAGCAGCAGTCATATTTGCTTCAATCTCCAACACATCTGTTTGGATTTTTTCAAGAGTAGGGGACATTCTTTCTCTCAAAGTAAAACTAAAATCTGATAAAAATGCCCCAGCAAAAACCACTCCTGCTCCAATGGGAGGAGGCTTCATTTCTGCAGGCAAACTATTGTACAATTTATTGAATCTCTAAATAAAATCACTCATATTTTCATCAGGTTTTTTCTTAATAGCATTAAATTCTGTCAAAGAATAACCATGGTCTCTCTTTTCACCCCATCTTTGGATGAATTGTCTTTATAAATCATCCCAATCATTAATTGAACCATTTGGTAACCCTTTAAACCATTTTCTTGCATCTCCATTTAGGGACTACACAAAAAATCTCATTACTACATCTAGTTGTTCAACATTGAAATTTTCAGCAAAAGTGCAAAACAAAGGCAAGTGTTGTTCTGTAGTTATTTCATCTTCACCAGTAAACCTAGGAAGCAACTTAAGATATTCTTGAGGCATTGCATTCATTGGTTGAGGAAGATTTAATGGTGCATATCTGTTCATCAAGAAAGCAGGGGCTGCCATGTTTATGCTTTGATTGATTGCTCCTTGAGTAGTGGGAATATGTGTACCAGTTGTAGGTGTGCATGAAGGGGCTGAAACAACTGATAAAGGAAGGGGTTGGTAAAATAAAGCAGAAGAACTAACAATTGTATTAGGCTGAGTTTATGTAAATTTGAAAGATACAGATTCGAAAGACTGCACTTCTAACCTTGGTTCTTGGAAGTGAATGGATGAAGACAAGGATTCTTGTTCCGAGAAAGTGAGTTTCTTGGAAGTATCCTTGGATGAAAGAGTATGTGAACTGCTGCCAGGTGCAGGCAGTGTGGCATCAGGTGTAGAAAGGGTTTTTTATTTCTGGGTCTTTTTAGAAACCAACTTTTCTGGATTTGAAAGGGTATGAACCTTTTGTTGAGAGGTATCAAACCTCATATGTGGCCTCTTATAAGCCAGAATTAGAAAATGAAACACAGCTTTTAATATTTCCTCCTCTCTGAACAACCAAAGGAAATACAAAGAAAACCCAGGGAAAAGACTTCGTTTCTTCGTTCCCCGGCAACAGCGCCAAAAAATGTTGTACATTAAGACACAATCCCTTAGCTATGATAAGGATTCAGTGCTTGAGACATTTATATGATTATGTCACAAAATTATTTGTCTCTGTTAAATGACCCTCAAGTATTTATCATTAAACCCTCAAATATCAAATATAATGAAAATTTCACAATGTTGTTTTTTGGTTATGTTGAATGAAATGACCAGAAGAAAATAAAAGAAAGAATTCCAAACTGATATGTTGTTACATAGAATATATCATCTCAAACCCCAGAAGAATCATATGAAAGAAACAGTTAAAATGAAGGAGTGCCAATTAAGGGTTTTAACTCTAGCTTACACAAGTAAAAAGAGACCTCCTGCTCATTACTTAGTTTTATTCAAAGATGGAAAACACATAACGAAAACTTGAACACATATCAACATAAGCATATTCCAGAAACGCATATTCTAGAAACTTGCTTCTCATTCATTAATATTTGAAAACTTTGAGTACAAAAATTGTAGTCTAAAGGTCCAAAATTCAGAACCTTCCTTCCTCTAAGTTATTACATTAAATACAATAAAAACCAATTCGAAACTACTATAACTAATCCTAACTACCTCAACTCCTGAAGAGTTTGAAAACTATCTATTACATACTCTCAAATAGCCTTATTAAATTTACATCATCTTTGAAAGATTGTAATAACATAAAAATTAACACCCTAATCTATATGTTGAATGTGAATAGTTGAGGATGCTGCTACATTTCCCAGATTAGCTTCTAATTTCTCTTTCTTTAAAGTTGAAGGATATTTTAGCAAGTCTATTGTCTAGGCTCTGCACTTCTTCCATATTTATACTCTTTTCCTGGGTGAGTGTATCAGATTGTGATACTCTAACCTAAAATTAGTAATTCGGTTGTAAGATGTTGTTTCTATAAATAGAGTTTTTACCAGCCACAACAGTTGAAAATGTCTCTAAAGAAAGTTGATCATCGTTGCCCCCTTGAGTACCTGAGTCTTTTCATGTGTTACTTTTTGTTAATACTAGTAAGTTTTCATAAGAATCCAATGACAATATACCTCCTCCTAGTGCCCAGCATGAAGGTAAACCAGCTCTTGTTAATTTTTCCAATGATTTATCAAACTGACTTACCGCTTCTTTGATTTCTATCAACTTCTTTTTTGTGGCTTTCCTGTAGTCATTATTGAAAATCATCTTATTAATCTCTACTGCATATAATATTCTATCCTTAATCTCATTTTCCTCCAATTCTTGATCTATTTTGGAGTTGATAAAGTCAATGAATCTTTTTTCCCAAATAGCCCTATTGATTGTCTTTTGTCTATCTGCCATTATTGGTTCTTCAAATTATTTGATAAGACTTCTCTCTTCTGCAACCACCATCAAGAAGTCCCAAATTGACTTCATTTTAGAAATGATATCATTCCAAATGATATATTTTTCCTGTATTAAAGATATGTTCCCTTTCAATTTCTCTTTAAGGATTTTGATCTCAGCATTGGCATTCTGATTGTCCATTTTGTATTTACTAGCTTCCTTTTCTACAACTTGAATAATCTTCGATGTAGTCTCTAGATCTTCTTGAGCCTTCTTCTAGTATCTTTCTGCCATCTGCAATTCAGTATTCAACTGAGCAATCTGTGCTTGTGGATCTTCGTTACCTGAAGGAAAAAAAAAATTACAAGTGTGACTATCAATATGATTTTGTAGTGATATTGCAGTTTGTTTTATTTTGGATATTTCCTCCTCCTTTTGCATCAGCTGCTGTAGCAGCTTTTCTTTCTCAATCTCTACCTCTGCAACCTCTGCAGTCATTGAATGCTCCCATGTAGGTAATTTTAGCTTCTTCTTCAAAGTAGATATCTCTACTTCAGCACTTTGTAAAAGCTTCTGCACTGCAGTCCTATCATTAGGGTCCACCCCAATCTTTACTATGATCTTCTTTAGTTCCTCATTCTGAATGATTAAAGCCCTAGAGTTGGATTTTTCTAACTTCAACTGTTTAATGACTTTCCCGAGCATATTATTTTCTTTCATTTCCATTACATTAGTATTTTTTAGGTCATTTACAATCAATTGACCTGTCTGCTTATGTAAGTTCATCTTATCCAACAATGGGATTTTCTTCACATGTACAGTTATATTTACATTATTGAAATTATTAGAGGAACCAATTGACATGTCAGTAGGATGTGACAAGGCAATTCTAAATTTATATTTCTCAAGATCCATGGCATTCAAAAGCCTTGTTTGATATGGATCAATCTGATATTCAGCTTGGGCTTCCATGCTGGCTTTCATCTTCTGATTCCCTTCTGCAATTTGGGAAAACATTTGTTTGATCAGAGGTACTTTTTCATGAGGAGTCTCATGTCTTTTGGGTGAGGCAGGAAAATTTTGTTCCTCTCCCAGCTGTAGAGAGTAACCAGGTTGATTATATGCATGTTCTTGATTAAAATTTTTCCTTTTCTCAGCTCCTTGCTCCTCATCTTCTAAGTCAATTACTGTTTCTTTACTTCTTTTATTAGACTTTTCTGAAATGATAAGAGTTTGAATATTTGAACCTGTTGAACTTACTACACCTTTTATAGCTATATTTTATAAATCTAGCCTGCTTTCATGAATGAAAGTTGAATACCCATTCTCAATTCTTCTATTGGAAATTACATTGTGTGGGTCATAAGCCCAGCTTTCCCCTAGCAGCAAATGCATATCATCTAGAATTTTAGTAACTTCTTCAGATGCCTGTCTCATATTAACAATGAAAGGACCTATAGTCATGGGTAGTTTAAACATATGCCCCTTTTTCATTGGCACAAAGTGAACTTGATCAACATTCAGACTTTGTCGAATAAACTCCAAGGCAAATAGCCTCATGGTAACAAATACTAGAAGTCTGTAAAGCTCAACACGTGCTCCATATAACCTAATTTCTGAATAATCCTCAAACACAAACCAATCCCCAAACTTACAGTTTGTTCCTAAATGAAAGAATTCTTGAGCTTTAGGTAAAAAACAAGGGGGAGAAACCCCATTCAAAACCTTATATGCACTTGACATGAAATAACTAGAAAAATCAAATAGTCTGTTTTCATTTTGTTCTCTCCTTACTATATTTATCCAGAAAACTACAAATTGCCTCTTCTTATTCATATCCATGATATTCAGACCCAGATGCATAAATTCCTCCACATTTTGATATGAGAACAAGTAAATGATTAATGAAGGAAATCTGAAAGAACCTGTTAATGATAAACTCATCAGCTGTGAATTTATTGCTTCCTACCAATAGGATGGAATATCCAGCACCATTCATGGCTTCATCATCATGTCAAACATCCCTAACATCATTTTATCCACCATACTGTCATCATCTTTGCCCAGAATTTTAGCAATGCTGCTTAGTATTGATTGAATATCAGTATCAAAAACCTCCATAGGAAAATTCTTTTTGTCTGGCTGAAATTGCTGTGTGTTGGGCTTTAGAAAATGAATGAGCTGATTGAAGTATTCACCTACAATATTATCATAATATGCTACCAAATATTCATTGAAAAATTGAACACATGAATCTGACTCAGGGTAACAGAGGTCTTGGCAGATTAACTGGGAAGAC
This sequence comes from Pinus albicaulis, assembly GCA_034641835.2. Lineage (NCBI taxonomy): Eukaryota > Viridiplantae > Streptophyta > Pinopsida > Pinales > Pinaceae > Pinus > Pinus albicaulis. The sequence continues at coordinate 790,846,864 of CM076578.1, read as the reverse complement.
ACTTGTAGAATATTCTCTCCCTGACAATTCATCACAAAAAATTTTCCAAGATACATAACGGAAACCATCCAGGATATCAATTCAGGAAAAAGATGAGTTCTAGGGATACATGCATATAGAAAACCAAACTTGGCCATGGCGGCATACACTGGAGAAGCTTTGTCATTCAAGAGGACTTGTTGGTAAAATGGAAGATGAACTAGGGAACAATTCATGTCTTGGATATCCCTCTTAGTATCCATGAGAGGGATGTGACTAGTAGAACCAGACAAAGATGAACACTTAGCCATAATTCGGAATTAAGATGATCAATGACTGACAAGGTGACTAAATTTTAACAAGGTGACGAGAAACTAAATACGACGTAGCACAAAACAATCACAAATGTCAATCTTAATACAAAATAGCTTCGAGAAAATGAAAATTTTTCTTAAATAGGTGGTGCGGCCTTTTAAATTAAATGTTGACATGACGCGCCAACGAACCATTGAATTCTCCTGACGTGGAGGACAGTTGTGAACAACTCAATGACTTTTGTCACTGCGGGGGGTCTCGGGGTATGTAGAAATATTTTGGCTTGTCCCCCCACATTCAATCTCCACCACACATCTGTGTTTCCCCCGCAGTCAACCCAGTCAACTGTGGAGGCACTCTTATTTTTAATTAGTGCGCTAGTTGTGCCCATGGGTTGAGTGCTTTGATCAGAGTACGAGCTTTCATCACATCCTGCTTGGTATAATGACCGACCTTTAAACTTTAAGTCGGCGACGCTCTTCATAAGGTTCAAAGTATCTAAACTTTCGATTTTAATGCAATGAAAAGAAATATTTTTATGCCAAAGTATAAATATTATAATACTTTAACATATTTTTGACAATTTTTTTATTTTTTATATTTTGATTAAATAAAAATATGTTGCGTAGATCCACAATAGGACCAATTTCCCAATAAATATAATTGAGTGAATGTGTGGTATTTATAAATAACTGTGACTTGGATGAATGGGAGTGACAACAAGCTAAAAGTGTATATATACCTATCTCTATCTCGGGATTATATTTATGTTTTTATATGTGATCTTGAAAGATGATCTTAAGTGTATGAGAATGAAGATTATCAATCACTTATAGAAATGAAAAAAAAATCAAGTTAATTAATTTTATTAAATATTTAATCAAATTAATTGATTAAGCTCATATCGCATTAAATAGATGCATGTCTTGTATATATATTGAAAGATAATAATCTTTGAATGGTCAATAGTGAGCTAATGCTAAATTGTGTTGAAAAATACATATAACAAAAGAATATAAAAGAAGTATGACTATAATTTACATAAAACAAAATAGAAATATAAAGATAGAAGTACCATGCATATATTAACTCTGCTCATGGAAGAAATAGTTTTTGGTCCAGTCTTTCTATTCAAATGATTTCAAGAGTACAAAAGTGCAACTTCCCAAAGCCTTCTTTACAAAATTTCAAGACCCCTTCATTGTATACATGAAAGGGTTTATGTAGTAATACTAAATATATAAAAATATAAAATACATAGAATACTGATGAGGTTTAAAAAATTTACTTAAAATTAGTGAAAACATGACAGAAATATAATTTGTTGGATGACTCACTCAGGAGTGCGATTTTGTGTCCTTTCCCATTTGCTATTTGAGTTGATGAATATCCAACATTGGTTATACTTTAGGAGAATGCCTTGGCCTGATGTGCATCTGTCCAATGTAAACAACATATGATAAAGGGTGCAACATATGGGATGAGGTGTCAGTTAAACAATGTAGCATTAGCCACTGACTGTGTGGTTTCACCAAGTATTGCCAGTACTTTTCCTAGTAAAGCTTTTCTAACTTCTTGATGTTATCATTCTTTGTCTTTGACTTTTCTTGCCATTGTTTCATCAAATCTTTGACATTAGGGAGAGAACCATTTGGATAGTCTTGGATTATATTAGCACCAACATATTATTGGTGATAGTTTCAATAATGTTGTTGGCCACATCCCTTGCTATGTATACTTACCTGTATGCATGTTTCAGCTGTATATCCCAATTGGTAAATAGGATTTCCTTTTTGGAATCCTCAATTCTAGGAAACTTTTCCTTTTGACCCTTTTCACTGTCCTGCAAAGTGATTTATTCAGTAATTGTTTCATCAATGTCATCGAACTGCATCCTCATATCGGCTGATTGATTCATTAGTGAATCACGTTTATCGCATAGATCATTGATTATTGTTAGATTTTGACAAAATAATAGTTGTTGTTGAGCCAACAAGGTGTTGATTTCCCAAGATTATTTATTTAAGTCATATATCTTTGGATTATTCTTCAACTATTCCACTATAAACTAGAGTTGATGAATTTGAGAATTTTTGACATTCATGTCAGATTGATGTTGTTACTTCAATTTATCTAAGGTTTTATGAAGTTATGACACTTGTGTCTGTAATTTTTGATCAATACCTTGTTTCTTTGTTAGCAATTATTGTTCCAATTTTAGGATTCATTCATCATTTTCTTCAATTAGTTGTTGAACCTCTGTTGCCTTATCAATTATAGTAGATGCATAACTACCTGCAAATTGTGTCAATCATGTTAGATTCTCATATGGATAAGCTTGTGGATCTTTCCGCACTACTTCCATGGGTACATCACTAGGAACTAACACCCGTGATTGATCAAATCTCCTTATATTTCTTTTTTTTCTCATTACATCCCGGTGTTTGGGACTCTAAAAGATGTCAAGTGGATGTATTTATTCTATCATTAATTCAATTTCAGATGAAGGGAAGGTTGGGATGAATTCAATTCCCTCTCTATTGATAGCCTTATCGGTAGCCCCAACAGTGAGCGGGATATGAATTTTTTCCTTAGGTGTGTTGACTGTCTCTTGAGGATTGATGATTATTACCTCTTGTTGTTCTTTAAGCTACTGGTAAAATTGATCCCAAATTTTATCAAAGTCACTGCTGAATACTAGCTTACTAGTGTGTTATTGAGTTGATTTAACTTCCTTTGTTCCTAATAGGACCTCAATATCCTTGAGAGTTTGTTCCAAATTCTGTTCTTTTTGAGAAATAGGTTGAGACACCTTTAAGATGTCGATAGGAATACTCTCGAACCTTTTTTTCTTGTATTCTTTAAACCAAGAAAGTTTTTCAGGGCTAAGATGGATTTATGCTAATCTTTCAGCCTGTAAATAATTCTCGGCAGATTCAAATAAATCATCATAATCATCATTTTCATGAATGAATTTCATGATATTTACTTGAGCTATATAGTTTTGGGTTGTTTTATGGTCCAACATGTTTGAAGTTGTCAAGAGCATAAACAACACAGTGGATAGGAAAATAAGGCCAGGAAGTTTTTTTAGCTTCTTTCAAAGCTTTGGTTAAACCATTCCCAACTATTTTATAAGCAATTTCCCTTGCAAGGAGCTTTTCTGGTACATATAATGGGAGGGCATGGGGTCTAACAAGACTTCCATAAACTCTATCATATGTAAATAGTTCCTTCCCAAATGATTTTCCTATGGACATGAAATAATCTCTGGCTTATTTTGAAAGTCTTGGGGCTTTATCACCAAAAACACCTTGATAGAGTGGAAAAATGACTCCATGAAATTTTTTGTAGAAATGAGACTCGTACTTGGATTCCCAGAGGATACTATGGAAAAAATGGATAGGAGTAGAGTCTTGAATGGTCCATTTCCATCCCATGTTCAGAAAATCTGTAGTAAAACACACTACGTCCATAATATAAGCACTCATAAAAAATGGAGGAACTATCCTGGAGGTGAAAGAGAGGTTCTTTCTATACACAAGGATTTGAAAGGCAATATTGTTTGAAAAAATGGTGCCCCAATCCATAACATATGAGTGTGAAACAACTTCCATGAGATGGACCCATTCAATTGAGAATTTATTTGTACTATGGGAACCAAAAAGCCTACACATCATAGCAACAATGTAGTAGTAGGGACCAGCCAGATAAGAAACATAGTAAACCCTTGTCTTCATGTTTGTACTTGTTAGGGTTGTGCCTCCATTGCATTATCAATTCTCACTGCAACTTATTCTCCTTTTCAAACTTCTCCAGTAAAATATTATCATATACCTTCTATGGGTCAATTATATGATACATTTTCTTTAAATCCTAAGCCTTAAAGTACCCTATCATTGTATCTCTTGAGGTTAGAAATGTTCTGTTGCCAATATTTAGATTATTAATTATCCATTTTAGCATATTAGTATATGGAAGAATCTTTGGGCGAGTGGAAATTATTTTAAGAAAGGAGTTAGCGACTTCACTGATAGTGGCTTCAGAAGTTGAAGGGGCAATGACTGTGGCTATTCTTTTGATTATCTTGGGTTTTTTGTCTTCAAATAGCATGTACATGGATTCCCATGAGGAAGAACCAGTTTCTGGAGTGCATTTTGTGTCAGAGAATAATGTCGACATATCTATTAATTCTGAAGCGAGCGGTGCTGGGTTTGGAGGAGCCATGGGTTTCTTTGTCTTCTTTGTAGCCTTTGACATATCAGAAGAATGTTACTTTTCACGACTTCCGTGTAATAAGAAAATCAGGGAATGAATAACAATACTAACAATGTGGGAGCGGTTAGCAATGAGACTTGAAATGATGGTGAATTAAGTTTTGAATGCAATTAAATCTAAAACATTAATTAACTGGACATCAAATCAATTTTGAGAGCTCGATACTTTCATATCGTTATGGATAGGTAATTATGAGAAAAATGGATTCATGTGCCTGAATTAGACACTTGGCACTTTAAAATATCGCATCGCAACGTTTTTTGGGAGCATGACTCTTAAAACATGTGATTTGTTCATTTCACCGATTGTGATCATGGTTTTACCCTTTAAATGATCCTTTAAATTGTTCATCGGGGTATAAATCTATTAGAACGTTGGAGGGGTAAGAACGATGGAATTTTTGCGATGCGATATCCATATCGTAATCGCAATATCATTAATTGTATGAGTGTATTGAGGGATAACAGAAATGCACTGAGGATTGGTGGTGATGTGATGCAATATATTGCATCGAGAGTTTTTTAAGTGGGCATGGTAGGTGGTACTTCAAGGGAAATGTGATTTGCGATAAGCGATGGATGAAGTAGCAATGAGCTAGTCCCACCTACAGTCTTTATGAAATAATTCTTGTCGGGGAGACTTTTATACCTTTGGCTATATTGCATCGCAACTTTTAAGTGGAGTGTTTTGTGGGATGCTTGTTGCATATGCGATATGCGATGTGCGATGAGGGGATTATTTGGGTTTCCCACTTAAGTTCTTCGACCAATGGGATATGACCTAATCCTCCAAATATCAATTTTCTATCCTACAAGAAATAAAGTGTTTTATTGTTCTAACTTAATAAAAAAAGGTCCCAATTATTTTATAAGGTATCTATACACAAATAATGGGGGGTTGTTGAATAGCACAACAAAAATTGGTGATTCACTGGAACCACTAGTTATCTCTGATTTAAATAATGAAATTTATAAAACTTTCAATAAGTAAAAATAATTAAATAAGGAAAACTATTTTTGAAATATTTGAATAAGTAAAATTAATCTGAATAAAAGAAACTCACTTTATTGTAATTGTTTTAAAAACCTTTATAGATGAAAATATTTAAGTATCTATATCATCCATTTAATCAGTTATAAATATAAAGTAAGGGGATTTTGAAACTTAGCCTTTAGATATACTCATTTTGTCATAGTTAGAGCCACTGCTGCCAGCAAGCATTGATAGCCTCAAAATGGTTACTTTTTAATCATCAATGATCTAGTATCCCACCCATTTATGATTGCAATCTTTAGAGAAAAATTCAAATATGTATATATATATATATATAGTTTTTTTATTTTTATTATGTTTTATTTTTTATTCTTAAAAATCCATTGTCCTGGTTTGGTGGCCAGAAAGTGACAGTGCCATTCACTAGTTGTAATTGAGCTAAACAATTTGGCTCGTGATGAGATGCCTTATCTTATGGTTAAAAAAATCATAAGCCATTACCCTGGTTTGATATTAAGTAGTGATAATTTTAGCCTCTTATTTCCCTATGATCATGGTAAGCAGACTCATAAGGAAGATAAGGCATCTCCATTCTGGCCTTCCATATTTCTCCGTCTCAATTCCTCCGATAGCAAGGCTGAGACAATTTCATCAAAATCAAAGGTAGTTGTATTGCTACCTATTGCAATAACCAGACTGTCCCATGAATCGGGTAGAGAACACAACAAACTATTGCAATTATCATCATTTGAGATTTTAATATCAACAGATGATCGCTGACTTACCATAGTATTTAAGGCGTTTAGATGCTCTGTCACCGAGTCTCCATCCTTCATCCTTAGGTTATACAACTTTTTCCGCAGGAACAATTTATTCACCAGAGACTTAGATTGGTACAAAGTCCCTAGCTTGTCCCACAAAGTCTTCGGTGTAGCTTCCCCAGATACATTCAACAATACCGAATCAGAGACACATAACCATATTGTGCTCTTTTTCTTCTGATCCAACTTCTTCCAGTCTTAAACTGACATTGTCATTGGTTTAGTACCTGGATCTACCACAATCCACTGATATTTATCCACCAACAGATCCTCCATCTTGAGCTTCCACAACTCAAAACTATGACCATTAAATTTCTCGATCTCTATATTTCCACTGCTCTCCATCTTCTTTCACCACAAGAATCAATCTCGCATATCTCCTACTGAACAGGGTCTACCACAGGCCCGAGCGAAAAAACCCTCAATAGCAAAGGCTTCCCCTTGAAGCCGAAACTGCTCTAATACCAAATGTAGGTTTTGACCCCATACATAAATGATCTACAAACGGATCTTAAAAATAGAAAATAAACAATAGCGAGAGAATAAAACATAAAAAAAATATACACAAATATTTTCTTTTAGTGTTACAACACATATATATACATGCCAAACCATTCATAAACCCCAATGCATTAACCCTGGATTAGAACATAACCATAGTTCCCATGACCGAATCTGCAAAATACCAGGGGCCGAAAACCATCATGCCCCAAAACCATGTGCAAACCCATGCACAAAATCATGGGCGGGTCTGCCCACTGAAAAATAGGGTCCATTTTTTTTTCCCAGGGAGCTACCCCAGACCCTGATTAGGGGGGGCTGCCGCCCCCCTGCTACACCCGACACAACATACAGGGGGGGCTATCACCCCCCCTATGACCCCCCGTGCGTGCAACTAATCGTGGAAAGAATATAACACATACCCAACAATGAGTCCTCTTATATTTTTAGTTTAATATATATGTTAATTACACTCTAAAAAGAGTATAATTAATGGATGGGGAGAATCATTGACTCCTTAAGATTTTTTGGATGACAATTTAGAGTAAAATATGTTGATTTACAAAATAGTCTTTACTTTGGTAAAGAAAACCTTTCTTGACTGATAATAAGATCAAAATATTTTATGAAGTTTTTAGGTTAAATAATTTACAACTTCAATGGAAAAATATTTCATAGTTTCATGATAATTATCCAAATTTTCAATTTTGTAATCACTTCTTTGAAAATTCCTACTTTCAAAGTGAAAAATCATAAAATTTAGAGATGTTTACAAAAAGCCAGAAATATGTTATTTAATATTATTTTCTATAGACCTAAAATATGTAAATGCAAATATATTTTACATTAGAAAAAATGTTATTCTAAGATTTTTTTTTTTTTTAAATAAGCCCATTAACAAGAAGAGATTTTCTCTTTCTTTGTAGATATTGCAATATAAAGTTGATGGGTCTATTTGTTCAGCAATTTGAAATGGTCTAAGCCACACTTTCTGGAATTTGGTATGCTTACCTTTTTCCTCATGTGCCTTGTCCCATTTCAGGACAGGATCTCCAACTTGAAAATATTTTTTGGAAACTGAACTTGCATCAAAAGAAGATTTGACTATATGTTGATGATGAGAATGTGTTAGCTTGGATTTTCCCTTTCTTCTTCTAACTCAAGTATTTCAGACATTCTTAGTTGCAAAGAAGAGGAAGGTGATTCTTCAATGAATTGGACTAGGGATAGTGAGGGAAGGGCTAGGTTTGAAGTAATGACAACCTCTTTCCCATATACTAGATTGAAGGGGGAAGTACCTATGGAGACCTTTTGGGTTATTCGATCAGCCCATAGCACAAATGTCAAATATTTGTGCCAATTATTTTGGCTCTGATCAAAAATTATTTTAATACCTCTTAGGAGGTTCTTATTTGTTGATTCTTCCAAATCATTTCCTTGGGGACAATAGTTAGCATAGTATTTAAGATTAAATCCCCTCTTAAGAGAAATTCCAGTCATGTTATTGCCTGAAAAATAATATGCATTGTCGAACATAAGTGTAGTTGGTAAGCCAAACCTCATAATAATCAAATGATCAATGATTTCGATAATAGCATCGGAATTGAATACTTTTATTAGTATGTTGCGGTAAGGATATATTTATGTTGTTTGGAAGAGTGTGGAAAAATCTCACCTATGATGGCTTGTCCCTATTGTTCAATGGGTTGTTCAATTTTGACCGGTTGAAGAGGTAAGGCTGGTATTTTTTTTCTTCCTGTAGTAGTCTGAAAAATCTTTCATTTCCTTCCATATGCATGGGTATCTTCGAAAAAATTTGGCTAATAGTACCTTTCATGCAGGATTTTATGTGCAGTGGTATCTCCTCCGAAGTGTTCACCAGCTGGTCCATCGTGGAGTTCCTGCAAAAAAAATTTCTCTTCAGACTTTTCAAGGCATCTTAATAATATAGAGTCATAGTTTTTTTCTGAACAACACATCATTAATGATTTCATATTGACTAGATTTTAACCTTAAATATATCTTTCTTTTATAATTGAGTTCAGGAGGAGCATATCCATTCTTTAAGTAAAAGATAAGATCATCATATTGGGACTCATTATCAATTAGGCTTACCTCATATATGTGTAGATTACTACCTAAGGCTTCATCAACTGGTTTGTTGGAGGCTCCAATAAGGAATCTACAAAACCTTGTCCTCTGAAAATTTTAGCTGGTTTAATAGCAATATTATATTCTTGCAGATCTGTGACCAAATTTTCCTCTTTTTCTCCTAGTTCCTTTTGGACAAGCAAATGTCTCACTACTGGGAATGAGACTATTACTTTAGTGTGTGTTTTTAGAAGAAAAGGTTTGAAGTGTTTTATGGATTTGAAAACAACAAAATCTTGTTTCTCCACCTCATATTAATTTAGTTCAACACCTTGAAAATTTGGGCTAAAGAACGAGATGGGTGCCTTAATTTTTCGATCATTAAGTTGTGTTAAAACAACAACATATGATGTTTCAAAAGCGAAAGTATATAAAATAAAATTATCAAAGAAATTTGGGGTAGTTAAAGAGGTATCATTTATAATGGTTTGTTTGATTGAATCAAAAGCTTCTCTTTCATTGTGGCCCTAGTTAAAGAATTAAATTTTCTTGATCATGGATTTTAATGGAAGAACAATTTGGGAAAAGTCAGGAACAAATCTCTTGAAAAAATTTATCTGTCCTAGAAAGGACTGCAAGGAATTTTTGTTATGGGGCAAAGAAATTTTAGATATTTCCTTAATCCTTTCAAGGTCAATACAAATGCAATCTTTGGATACAATGAATCCTAAAAGTTTCCTTCACTAAGAGCGAAAGAAGTTTTTTTTGGATTTAATGAAATTCCATACTTTTGGCAACGTTCAAAGATCTACTTTAGGTCATGGAAATGGTTGCTTCTTTTCTTGGATTAGATTTTTATATCGTCCATGGAAACAACAATTGTCTTATTTATCAGACCTCTAAAAGCTATGTCCATATCTCTTTGGAAGGTTGCTCATGCATTTATTAGACCAAAAGGAATTTTCTGATAAGATTAGGTTCCCCATTCGGTTCTGAACGTAGTATTTGATCTATCATCTGGATGGACTAGGATTTGATTGTATCCTGAAAACCTATCAAGGAAAGACATGAGCTCATAACTTACAACTGATTCTAAAATTTGTTCCATGGGTGGTAATGGGAAATTATCCTTTTGACAAGATTTATTGGGATTTCTAAAATCTATACAAATGCATATGTCACCATTTTTCTTCCTAACTAGCACTAAATTTGATACCCAATTGGAGTGTCTAACAAGAAAAATGATTTCAGCTTTAAGGATTTTATTCAGTTCAGATTTGATTTGACTTTCAAGTTTGGGGTGAATTTTCCTTAATTTATGTTGTACATGTTTGTCATAAGATATCATTGGGATAGTGTGTTGGATAATGGAGGTGTCGTATGTTTTAAGATCTTCATAGGTACAATAAAAAACACTCTTATATCTCTTTAATAAATGAATGAAGTCTAATCTATCATCTGGTGAGAGACCTAGACATAGATTGATGTTTTGGGGTTTGAGATCAGTTCCAAGGTTTACTAGTTCAAACCTCAAAGTTGAACTTTTGGTTTTGGAGTTAGTAACCTTCTTAAATATATCTTTCAAATCATAGAGATCTTCAAGCTTGACCACAGATTTAGGTAAAGCATTTTCTTCAGTTCTTTGTTTTAATTGAGCCTCATGTTCATCTTGATCAACTATTTGATCATGATATGATACTTCAGATGTTAAAAAGGTGAAATGTCTTCATCACAATTGAACACACACCATTTGGTGACATTATTTAGGATGGATGGTCGAAAAATTAAATTCAATGGAAAATCTATCCTGACTATAATATTCAGATGGTATAAGTCTAGATGCTACATTGGCTAGAAGATCAGCGCTAACGTTTTGAAGTATTGGGATAGGAAAGATGTTAGATGCCGAGAAATGAGCAATGAGGGTTTGAACCAAAGATTCATAATGTTTTAAATGGGCAGAAATACAATGAATGGTGTTTCTCATATACTTTACAATAATTACAGAATCTCCGCATACTTGCAGATATTTGACATTTAAATCATTCATCTATAATCACTTGGACAATTACTCATATTCAACGTTATTTTTTGTGTATCTAAAGTCTAATCTACGGGTTAGCATCATTTTCTCATACACTACGAGGAAAAAAGACCCTCTAGCAGAGGGATTTATAACAAAAAAAAGGTTTTTAGTGTTATAAAATTGGCCAAAATTTTCAAAAAAACATTTGCTACAACATTCATTTTCAGTAACGGAGGTTTTGGTAGAGCTTCTAATGGAATTTCAACACAACTAAAAAAAATTGGGTGGCGGAAGGTTGTTACGGATGTTTTTCTCATCGGTGTGCGCATCAGGTGTGAACACATCGACACGTTTTACCATGTACGCACTGGTACTGTAAACATACCAAGCACCAGGATGGAAAAAAAAATCGAATGCCACATGGCATTTTAGTCCCCCTTTAAATTAAACCATCATCCGGTTTCATCATACAAATCAGTCAAAAATTGTACGAACCATTAAGGTGTAAAACCGCATCGGGTTCCATGTAGGTGATATAATGCAACACGAGCCATAGGGTTATAAAAACACCTGCTGGCGCAGGTCAGAAAGAAGCCACGATTAATAATATAGCATCCTATCGAACCACTTAAGGTAGTGGTCGTCGATAAACGCATTAGGCATTCTAATTGGGTATCATTATTTCTGGGTTCCACATGGGTCGTATAAACGCATTGATGCGACCACATGTGCTAAATACACTAGTGCACAATGTCTAAAAAAACAAACATTCTAATTAGCCAGTGTGCCCATTGGGTACATAGGTCGTAAGCATGCCAAGTGCGCATTAACATACAAATACTGCAAGTTGCAAAGTAACTAACACACCGATGTTCATTTTGTATTTTTTAGAAACATCGACCTGTGACAGTGCAATTATTGTGATTTTTAAAAATTCATTATTCATCAAAAGTCGACACATATCTTATAATAGTATTCATATCAATTAAATTTTTATTAGTGCATTTGAATGTGATGTTTGGATTAATTTGTTATATCATATCATCAGATTTCGCATCTCTTCATTATAATATTTAATCATCCATATATTTAATCAGTGGTGTAACATTTCACAGTGACAATGGAGAACGCAGTAGAATAAATTAAAAAGTATTTTATTATATATATGAATAAGACACCCTTTGTCATACAAAATGAGACAGTTATTGGTATACCTTTGTCTTTCAATTGGGACACTATGTCCATTACATTAAACAAAATGTCTGATTTCACAAACAAATATTTCAAAAAATACAATGCCTTGCTTTGATATCCAAACATAGTGATCATCATTCTTCGCTTGAACTGTTGTCACTGCTAGAGCTACTTCCATGACTTGGGTTATTTTCAAGAATGTTTTGTTCACGATGTTGATTGTTTTCTTCTTCTTCACCTTCCATCTACAAACATAAAAATAAACTGAAATGAGTGTATATACATTGGCGATAATAATGAAAATTGCAATATTGAATAATATACATCAATGTAAATAAAAAATAAATGTACCATAGCAAGAATTGACTCATGAACTATACACATTCTTTCAAAATCAAATTTCATGCCATCTCTCAACAATTAATTTGTTGGCACAGTTCCATACATTGTTTCCTGCAAGTTTTATACCCCATAACAAATCATAGATTTAGTATAAATGATTTTTTTTTTTTTTTTTCTATTAATTATAGGCGGAGCTAAGTAAAACAAGATAGATGCTTACAAATTCCAAAATTAATTTCTGATATGCCAACATATACTCACAACCCATATTTAACCCAATGTCAATCAATTCTTCTGATGGGTCTTCTTTCTATGTTAGCACCTGTTTGAAGACATTTAATGATGATCGTTGTAGAACAATCAAAATATAAAAACTTAGATATCAGCAAATACTCTTCCTTCCTGCGTCCTATTTTTTATCTTTGAATGGGTTCCATTTTCTTTTCTTTTATGCAAGAAAATTCTTGAAAAATAATATTTAATGCTAAATTGTTTATTTATTGTACCTAATGATCGAAAAATTCAATGATTACATATTACATTTGAAGCACATTGTTGTTGAGATGGCTCCTCCTGCGATGCAATTTTGTCCATTTCTTTTACCATCTCCTTGTACACCTTTTTTGACATTCCTACCGGCATATTTTTGATATCAGCTCGTTCATCTTTTGAGATTTTCATAATCTTCCTGAAAATGTAACATGAAAATAAACTATTTAATTTTTATATTGATATATGAAAAGTAAGTATAACAAAAGTGATATTTATAAATGATTGATTTCTAGTAATATATACATATAATTCTAAATTTTTTTTAAAAGGAATATTACTTTTTTATTCTTTCTTTATTGTTGTTGTACGTTTTTGCTATTAAAATTCTGACATGTCTCATTACCCAATTCTCTAGAAACTCATCGTGTAGTTTAATAAAATTTGGTTCTTGGAATCATTGGATTGATTTTTGTATTGTAAGTGGAAAGAACATCTATACATTCGTTTCACTAGATCCCTCAAATTTTTGTAAAATTTTTTTCCCTTTTCGTTAACATCTAGCACCACTCTAGATGAGCTAAGGAGAAATTCATTTTCATTTGCATGTTCTATTTTTTTCTTTTCTTAGAACAAATTCATTTTCTTCATTGTTGGTCCCTATAGAACATTAAACATATGTGAATTAATATATTGTTTGAAACATGTTATCTAAAAATTTTAAGTATATTATTAATGAAAATTAAAAAAGGAAACCCATATTGGATCGATAAGTTTGTGTATTCACCAGGTTAAATATACGCAATTTCCGGATCAAGCTTTTACAATCTTCTGGTCCTAGATCAGAAATAAAATTATCGAGCTTCGTCATTTTTGTGGCTTTGCATGATATAAAGTAAACAATACATATTATTTAAACTTACATATAGTTCAAAAATAATAATTTTTGTGAAGAATTTATAAATAGAATGCTTTTTTTTCTTTTCTTGATATGCTATTAGTATTTTTGTTACTTGATCTCTTGTCAGCCATTTCTTTATCAATATGAAACATGTACCATACCATTCATTAATATATTTTATAAATAAGTCACAAATTTCAAATAAAAATAAAATCAGAAAAATGATGCGCCTTTCAAACGATCTTTTGTGGTGGTCATCATGTTCTCGCGCTTAACACTTAAGCTTCGGTGAAACACCGTACGATTGCTCTCTTAATAAGGATAACTAGTCAGTGTAATCATTTAACTAATTGCCGATTTCACTTCAAAAACTAACAAAAATTCTATAGTGTTAGTTTTTGCCCAGATTGGATGTCATGGAGGAGGTGGTCGACATGTTCTCCCATAAGCAAGAAAAACGAACAATGGTGTGGTGGCTCTATGTAAACTGAGCAAAGGAGCCACGTTAGATTTTATATATTAAACAAAAAGTTACTTTTAGGAATTCCACTTACAGATACATAAATTAATAAAAAAAAAGTGTGAAATAGTACATGGGTTCACGCTATAGTAAAATAGTGCAGCGTGCTATTTTACACATGGCTCATTGATTAAAATTTTTTTAAATTTTTTATCAAACGATACGTGTGCGGTTACGCTATATAAAATGGCACACCGGTGCGCTATTTTACGAGTGCATCAATTAAAAAATCTATTTTTTAAAAATTCACGCAAGGGTCGACATGGAT